>QKWP01000281.1:337009-376775 GCA_003550325.1 Gigaspora rosea | reverse complement strand
GCTCCAATTGGGTGGTTGTGCATTAAGTAGAGAATAGGTTCTACTTCATGTTGTTGGATCACCCTTAAAAGATTTTTCTTGTTTCGTCTATCTCTCTTATAAAGTTGATCATTAACAATTATATAATAATTGCTTTTTGAAATTAACTTGGTCTTTTGAATAGGGCTAAAATTATCAGGGGTTTGTGCAGTTTCTAAATAATGTTTTAAATGTTGGTAATGAATTCTATCTATGATAAAAAAATAACTGTACTAATAACTAACTAAATAAATTAACAAATGCTAGGACACCGACTACCTAGACTGGATTGTGATTATTGTCGGATTTAATACTATAACTGAGAAAATTATTGGTAGTAGATGGTGGGGTTTACAACTTTCTACCAAGTAACATTGCAAAGGTAATGTTCAGAATAATTATTATGTTCAAGTAGATGGGCTTCACTAGGGGTTTCTAGTGGGATAACCACCAGGGAATTGGGTTTCTTGGTAAGAGTGTAGATTCTTTAGCAGTAGTTAGAAGTTCTGGCTCATTCATGGAAGTTTCCCAGGTATATGTATCAGGTGGGTTCCATGTGGTTGTTTCAGAATTTGTAGCCAGTTCAGGCCAATTCTCACTTGCAGGCATTGTTTCGTCTACAGGCCAGTCGTTGGTATAATGACACCAGTCATTAAATATAGCTGATCCTTCTAATAGGACCATATCCTCTTCTTCATCAGGGATTGGCCAATAGCTCTTAACTATTTCGTCAATAGGATAGCTTTTGATTGTTACCCAGAGTCGTAGTTCAATATGACAAAGGGGGCATTCGTCACAGAAACTATAGAGTTTATTTCCACACCAACATTGGGCAGTAGGATCTTTCCAATCTCTAGTAAGGCTTTTCCCACTATGTTTGGTATGAAATCGCACACTAATATGCTCAATATAATACCAGGTACAGAACTGGTTATCATATTGTATTTCTTCAGATGAGAAAGTCATTTGTTCATAGGGTCAAATGCTTTCAAGAAGGGTAGGGGATAGTTCATCGTGTAATGTCTATTTAACAATTGTTAAATGCCATTCTGTCAGAATCTTAGGTACTTTTTCTTTGTCTTCTGATTTATTTTGCTTTTCTTCTTGATCATATTTTCGTCTCCATTTTATAGCTCCTTCATATTTCTCAAATTCACTTGTATAATCCACTTTGAGAGTATTCATCATGTCATTGAACTCTATGTGGCTTTGCTGATTAAAGAAGGTAACATTATCTGCCTTATATACTAAATATTGGCAGAGTAATTCTATCTCTTCCATGGGCAGATTATAGGTCATTGGGCAGGCCACTTCTTCTGGGAGGGATTCAACATCACTCCAAGAATCTTCAGAAAAGAAGTCATCAGTGGTAGGGTAGTTTTCATCTTCCTGGGGTTCTTCTATTGAGACACTAAATAATTCCATGGGTTCAGTTTCTTCTTGGATAGAGGGTTCTTCATAGCAAATAGCTAATCTTCGAATAGGTATTTGCTTTAGAGCATTCCAAATTCGACAGTCAGTATAGCATTGCTTACACCAACTTTTCAATCTATATAAAAGGTTCTTGCACCAATATTGTGCATCTGGGCCATGCTAATTAAGTATAAATATACTCTTTCCTTTTTCTTTAGTTCCAAATTTTGTACTTAAGAACTCAACATAACTCCAATTATGCTTTGGAATATTGTCAAAGGTAAACCCAGTAGAAGTACATTGGAAGTTCTGACATGGTTCCAAATTATATTCAGCAACTAGGGGGAGTTGGGGTTTCATTGTTTTTCATACTTGGTTTTGGATGTAATCTCCAAGAAAGTTGGTTTCATAGCTAGTAATTCGCTTTTTCAAATGGTGAGATGGTAAGTCCTCCAAGAGCTTGTGCTTTCTATTTGCATTGTATCTTCTTTTGGAGTAATGTGATTCCTCTGCATTGCAGCTTGAAAAGCTTCTTGTTCTGAAGGTAAATTTTCTTCTTCTTCAATTTTCATCAGATTAGTATCTTCCTCATACATACGAGAAAGTGTATCAGCATTAGTATGCTTCCTTCCAGGGGTGGCAATCAATTAATCAACAATCACTTCACCGACATAACATTTCACCGACAATTATTCACCGACAAGTTCATTTTACCGACAGTTTATTTCACCGAAGCTCATTTCACCAACAAAGTAATTCTGGTCATTGTCGTTAGGGTCAGGGTAGAATTGGATAGAATTAGGGCTAAATTTAGTGTGCTGTTTAGAAATAAACTTGTCGGTGAAATGAGTTTCGGTGAAACAAACTGTCGGTAAAATGAACTTGTCAGTGAGTATTTGTTGGTGAAACGTTATGTCGGTGAAGTGATTGTCAGTGAAATAATACGAACCCTCCTTCCAGGGTGGTGTATAATAGTAAAATTATAAGGCTCAAGCCTCATAATCCAACGAGTGCGTTTTCTTTTCAAGGCAGTAGTTCTCAACCATTTTAGAGCTGCATGGTCAGTCACCAAATAAAACAGCTTGGCTCCAAGGTATTAGTAGAAATGCTCAACAGCCCATACGACTGCCAGGCATTCCAATTCAGTAGTTGAGTAGTTACGCTCCGCTTTTGTTAAACTTCTGCTTGTATAGGCGACGACATATTCTTTTTTATTAATATCTATTTGAGCAAGCACTGCTCCTAGTCCTGAATTAGAAGCGTCCGTATAAATATAGAAGGGTTCTTGGAAGTCAGGATAGCGAAGGATTGGTGCAGAAATCAAATGTTCTTTTAGAGTAAGGAAGGCTTCATTTTGATCAGCAGTCCAAATATAAGGTTCGTCCTTTTGCAATAGTTGGTTCAATGGTTTGGCAATTTTAGAAAATCCTTTAATGAATTTCTATAATAAGATGCTAGTCCCAAAAAGCTTCTTATTTGGCGCATAGTGGTAGAAATAGAAAAATTTTTAATCTTTTCAATTTTCCCTTCATCAGGTGCAATTCCTTCTTTGCTCACAATATGTCCTAAAAATTTAATTTGTTCTAGGAAAAAGAAGCATTTTTCTAAATTAAGTTTTAGGTTTGCTTCTCTTAACACATTGAAAATGGTTTGGAGGTGGTAAATATGTTCTTCAAAAGTTTTTGAATAGATAGTAATGTCATCCAGGTAAACGACAACAAATTGATTTTTGAAAGGACATAATAATTGATCTATCAGCCTTTGAAAGGTGGCAGGGGCGTTACAGAGTCCAAAGGGTATAACATTGAACTCGTAGGTTTCAAACTTGATAATAAATGCAGTTTTCTTTTTGTCTTCTTCTTGCACAGCTACTTGCCAATAGCCGCTTGCTAGATCAAGGCTCATGAACCATTGGGCTCCTTCAAATACGGATAATATTTCATCAATATTAGGTAGAGGGTAAACATCCTTTTCAGTGACGGCATTAAGCTTTCTGTAATCAATACAGATTCTTTTCTTTCCTCTCTTTTTAGGCACAAGTATGACAGGTGAAGACCAAGGGCTAACAGATTCTCGAATAACTCCTCGCTGTTCCATCGTACAAATTTTATTTTCAAGGAAAGCTTGTTCATTAGGAGCAACCTGGTATGCTCTTTGTTTAATAGGCCTGGCCTTTCCGGTATCAATCTGGTGACAGATGATATTGGTTTGTCCTAACTCCATGGTTTGTCCTTCTTCAGATATATTTTGTACAAATATATCCCAGTTGTTCATTAAAGTTTCCTTTGCTTTGGTAATTTCGCTTTTAGTTAGGTTTTCACTCATATTGGGGACAATAGTAGTGATCCAATCCTATATTTAAAAAACAATCCGAATTTAATTCGGATTCTTTAGTTAAATCCGGATTACTATCCGGATAATAATCCGGATATAATTATTATTATCCATCCTTACCAATCCGGATCTTAAATAAATAATAGTAGTAAATTTATTAAATATTGGATCTGATTAAAGGCGATAATAGTAAATTAAAAGCAAAATGCATATCAGTAATATCAGTAATATGGAATTGCAAAGAAACTATTTATTCGCATAAAAGCTACCTTATAATTCTAAGTTGAATTATGTAGATCATTGGCTAAAATTACTGGGATTTAAATAATCGATTATATTATGTAATATTTCAATATAATATTCATTAAGATTTAATGTTATTTTTAAACTATAAACATTAATTATATTTTATAAAAATTTAAAATTGACCGATTTTTATATAGTAAAATTAAATAAATTTTTTTTAAATATGCACGACCCCTTAAGATATTACTAAATTTTTACTTTAAGTATTAATTCATATCAATATTTATATTTAAAATACATATCTGATATGTACGTATATACATGTAATATGTATATGTCGTGCGTCGGAATGGAATTATTGTGGATTTAGAATCCACCTAGATTGATTCCAAATAATCATAAGTTGTAATAAAATTCTAAAATGTGCCTGAGTCTTTAAAGAATTCCAATTCAACCTACACTAAATTTATGTGTATTCCGAATTATTTCATCAATGCTTTTGTTTTGAAATTTAAGTCATTTAATATAAGGTTTATTTTTTAAAGCATCACATGAAATTTTTACATACATATTAGTATTTCGCACAGTACAAATTTTTCATTTGCAATGATTTTTTTCACACGCGCTTTTTGTATTTGCAGTTAATATTATCTGATTGTGAGGAAGATTGCATAATAGACACTTCTTGAACGTTTACGTATGTTGAAAAAACATTCGTTATAGAAAATTTTTGTGCTCGTTATATCTTAAGGTGTTATAGGAACGTTCAAATCTCTAGGGTTTACTGTACTACAGTATTTAATTCTAGAAATTTATAAGTAATCTAATAATGTCGGAATTGTATCCAAGCAATATGTGTCATTCGAGGATCTTGCAGTTAGAATACTTTTTGATCTTTTTCTTGTATTTTCTGGATCTATGTAAAACCTTAATACAAATAAACAAAGACTTTGTGCTATAAAGGATTTACTTCGACTATTAGTCGATCTGCTGTTAAAATATTTGGAAAGCATTTCTTCAAATGCATTATGAGCAAAAATTAATAATCCTGAGATTTAGTTATCGGATAGAGTTTTTGCAAAGGACAAAAAAGTGAAATAATAAAATCATAAAAATGGTTTATTTTATTTTGACATAACGATATGATTTATGGCACTTAATTTAAAATCAACTTTTATTAAATTTACAATCATCAAATTTAGAATCAACTTAAGTTGCTTTTAAGTTTCGTACCAACTTGGGTTGCATTTAGAATTCCGTTCCAACCTAAGTGGATTCTAAATATGCAATAATTCCATTTCGACATACGACATATATATCAGATATATACAACCACAATATGTTTGTATTACTAAGATATATATCTTCGTTGTTTTGCATAGTAATAAACTTTTCACTTAAATAGTTCATACTTTTTTTTTTAATTTATTTTATTTCTATTTAATCTATTTATTTCCAATTTAATACTTTTATAAAAAACGCCAGTTGGCATATATATTTTATCTATCTAATTTCAGATATTTAGATTCTATGGGTAGATATTTATAATGCTCAAGTCAATTTAAACAGTATTGTTTTTTTTTTTGAATTGACAAGAACTCTAACTTTTATTATAAAATATTAAAATTTTAAAGATGTACGTATGGCTTTTTTTTTAAAATCGATTACCATAGTTAATAAATAAATAATCCCAGAAATTGCTTTAAAATTTAAAGCAAACAACCCCTTTTGTAAAACAATAGCGTGAGAATAATTAGATTTAAAAAAAAAAGTCATTAAACTTTCTTTAAATAATTTATAATTATTTTTTAGATTCGATATATCAGAATATTAAAATTTTACTTAGCTATAGAGTACGTATAATATAAAATTATAATGCTGATTATATACCGGTACTACCCTTACAATCTAATACAGTACTAACCAAAAAGTAACCTATACTTTATCACCCTTCCATATTATATTACGATCCTATTTCAGTTTCGTCCTACTCTTTTGCGAATACTTGCATTGAATGAAGGTTTCGTTTCAAAAATAACATTTTACCCACCAATTTTGTATCCAAACGTGTTCTTTTTGCTGTAATTAGATTATTGGCATGTGAAAATAACCTTTCACTGGAGACAGACGATGCAGGAATTCCAAGATACTTGCGAGCAAGTTGTGATAATTTTGGAAAAACTGCTACACGTGCCTGCCACCAATCCAATGGATTTTCATTCTCTAACGCAATTGGCATTGCTAAATAATTGCTTATTTCATCATTAACAATAGTAGGTGCACTTTGGTTTACTTGTTTTTTATGTTTCATTTGACGATGTTGGCGATATTCTTTTTGTGAGCGTAATGAAAATTCTGTATCCGAAAAAGTAGTTGGATTACTAGAAATATCTACTGGAGATGTATTATTAATTTCTAATTCATTACGAAGTTTTTGAATAATGCGCTTTTTTTCATCTATCTCCAAAAAATCCAACTCCTTATAACGAGGGTCTAGTAAAGAGGCGATTAGCCCAGAATCATTAGGAACATCCCAATAAAAAAGTAAAGCATCGTAAATATTATCTTTTACTTTTTTTAAAACTCCTATGGTATTCAACGGATTTTTAATAGATATATTTTTTTTAGTAATATCGCTTATGACATCATTATTATCTATTTCAATTGGTAATATATCCTCTTCAGATTCGTATGCATTTTCATTGTCGTCATCATCAAGATATTCATTACTATTTAGAGATGAGCCATCAGCCAAATTAAAAATTAGTTCCTTAATTTTTGGTATCATTTTGCTAAGTGTTACATAGGTGCTTCCTGAAAAGTCTCGTGTCGCTTCTTCAAATGGTAATAAAAGATCAACTAATTGATCAAGTAATTCCCATTCTTCTTCAGATAGCATGATTTGTTTTAATTTACTGCCATCTTTTTTTTCATCTCTATTTATACTTGTATATAAATCCGCTTGAAGTTTAATAATCGCATCTTTAAGATAAAATAACCGATCCCAAGCATAGTATAGGGAATTCCATCTGGTTGGTACGTCTTGAATACACTGTAATATATCTTTATAGTTTAGTTTGCGTTGTACCTCTATTAATCTTTCTACTTGTTTTTGTGTTGAAAAAAAATGAATTACTCTTCTTACACGTGCTATTAAGATTTCTACAAATACTAATCCTTTTTTAATTGCTAATTGAAGAGTATGTGCGGCACATGGTAATCGTTGAATATTATTATATTTATCAGCTAAAATAGAATATGCTGTTTTAATGTTAGCACCATTATCGGTAACGATTGCTGTTATTTTTTCTTCAAGGTTCCAGTATAAAATACTTTGATAAAGTAATTCAGAAATTGCGATACCCGTATGAGGAGAAGGTGCATATTTAATATCTAGCATTATATCCTTGATTTTAAAATCTGGTGTAATCCATGTTGCAGTGATACCTAAATATCCTTGTTTAGCCTTGCTAGACCAAAGATCCGTAGTAAAAGATACTGCAATAGCAGTTTCTTTTAAAAGATCTTTTAAATTTTGACAGTTATATTCATAACTTTTAGATATCATTGTTTTAATCTTACATTCCCCGGGCATAACAAATGAAGAATCAAATTGAGAAATCTTTTCTTTATAAGCTGGGTCCATAATAGTAGAAATAGGTTGATTTGTGATCAACATCCATTTTAATATTGCTTCTTCTCGCTGTTTTTGAAGATATTTAGGGTGTGGTTTAGATTTGATAAAACCAGTAATTTTTGTATTTCGTAACTAAATAAAAAATTAAATATTTAAATTAAGTACAATCGATTTTTTATATAGACAAGAATAAATAAATTTTTAATTAGCTAGAGGCTCGAAGAACCTCTAAATAATTAAAATTATTTAAAGTAAAATATAAAATATTATCTTTTATTTAATATAAAGTCAATGGGTTTTAACTTAAGGAATTTTACATTGCACCGATTAAAAGAATTATAAAAATCTGGACTTTATATAATACTATCGTATTGTTATACAGGAATTGAAGCCCTTTTAAAATTTTAAAAACCTTTATTCAAAAATAGAATAATCATATAAGCTAAAAAGAATTTTATCAGTTAGTATTTATAAGTTAAAAAACCCATTGACGATTATATAAAAATAGAATATTTAATAGCTGCTCTATCTTGTTTAGTGCATCAGAAGTAACCTGGGTTTGTATAAAGGAGTATTTTCTTGTACTATGAATACGAAATAAATAAAATTTCCTATTATACAGTATTATATAATTGTACATGAAAAGAATAGTTTTCTTATACGAACCCAAATTACTTCTAATACATTAAACAAAATAGAGCAGCTATTAAAAATTAAAGACTCTGCTATAAACTATACTTTAAGTTGGCATTTTCTACTATATAGTACTGTCTATACTAATATTTTGAATTGTATGTATCTCGTAAGTCGTATTACTATAGTATCCATTCCTTATAAGGATTTTTGAATAAGATCGTGAATACTATAGTCAGTACTATATACGTAGCAAAATTGCAACTTTAAACATAAGATGTTGCACTAACTAAAATTAGCCCCCTGGTATGCATTAGTGCAACTTTAGACGTTCGAAGTTGTAACTTTAAATACTGAAATAGATAAAGTTTAACACAACATATAAAATTATACCTTTTTGGAAATATGCTCATTTGTATCTTCTTCATTAATAATATTGTGAACATCTCGCAAATGCGCAATAAGATTTCCAGTTGAAGCACCAAGATTTTTGTAAGTTTGATCACATCTTTTACCATTTTTGTTTTTAATATTACAAATACGTACTTCTTCGCCTTTTGAATTAATTTCTTTGTCAAAATATGGTTTTGT
Source organism: Gigaspora rosea (assembly GCA_003550325.1). Lineage (NCBI taxonomy): Eukaryota > Fungi > Glomeromycota > Glomeromycetes > Diversisporales > Gigasporaceae > Gigaspora > Gigaspora rosea. Next base: position 367,903 of record QKWP01000281.1, on the reverse strand, counting down.
AAAAGATGGATTTTTTCTTTTTTTTGTAACGCTTTTAGTTAATCCTATTTGTATTTAATTTTTAATATTAAATTTTATTAAATAAATATAAATATAGATTATAATTATTTTATACCTTCTTTTTGATTAAATGCAGCAAGAAAAGAATTACTATTAGAACTCTCAGCATCTTCTTGATCGAAATTATCACTATCAGCCATTATTGTTAAAAAATAAAAGTAAAATCGATAGTTTTTTTTTTAAATAAATAAGTAAATCAATTTTGATAATCTTTATTTATTTAATTAAAATCCGGATTATAATTTAAATCCTTTATCCTTTTTAAACCGGATCCATCCTATTTAAAAATGGATGAATCCTATTTAAAATACTAAATCCGGATATATATATCAAATATAAATAATAGGATTAATCCGGATTAATAGGATTACGGATTGGATCTCTAGACAATAGGCTCTCCTTCTATTTCAACAGTCATGACTCCTGTTAGATATGTAGCAGGATTCTTTTCTTGAATGGGATCTTTCCAAGGGTTTTCATATAGTTCTTCTTCAGAAAAGTTGTTAAAGGAAGTAGTAGAACCGTCATCAGAAAGATCAGACATAAAGGTTTCTTCTTCCTCATTTTCTAGTTCCTCAATCCATTCATCATCCTCAAACTCATCACTATTGTTAGTTGGTCTTGACATAGTGACATGAGTAGTATTGATAGTTGTTTGCTTCCCGAGATAACGAATATGTAGGGTATGAGCACCAAAGTCAAGTTTAGCCCGGGATTTGTTAAATCAATCAGTTCCTAGGAGAAGAGTCTCGTCAAATGACTCGATCACTTGTAGATTAATAGGAATAGCAATATCCTGTAAGGCAATTTTGACATTGTCGATAATTCCTAGAGCTTTTGCTCTGTCTCCATTTGCCATGATCACAATAGTTTTGGAGTCCCGGTCAGGTTGTAATCTCAATTTTTCTATCAGTTTTCTGGTAATAATGCTTACTGCAGCACCAGAATCGAGTATAGCCACAACAGGGTTTCCTTTGATTCGTACATGACACCTCATTGCCACAGTTTTTCGATTTCTTTCAGGCTCGACATGGTTGGCTTCAGTAGTTGTGGTTCTTCGCTTTAGAGCCTGGGCCAAATTCTTCTGTTGGGTGGGTAGTTGAAGTGCTTGTCCAATAGTCATACTAACTTTGGTATTTAGAATATCATTGGTGATATTATAGGGTTCAAGCTCATCAATAACAGATGGTAGTCTTTTAACAGGAGTTCGTTTTGTAGGCTTTGTAATTTTAATTGGGGTATCAATTTCAATAGGTTCAGGTTCAGGATTGAAACTTTGCGAGGGAGTAACAGTTCTATTGCGTAGGTTCAACTCTTTTTTTGATTCAGATAACCTTTGCTTTTCCTTTTGTTCCTTTCGGTTGGTACTGTAGGGAGAAGCTCGGGGCGGGTGGGTAACATAAACTTCATCCTCCAGTAGTCATTGTCATCTTCAACTTCAACCATATTAATATTTCTCCTTTTTGCAAATTGAGGTTTGTTCATTTGGTTTCATTGTTCATAGGTGGTTTTTCTTTCTGTCATACAATCTCTAGCAGCATGTCCATATTCTCCACACGTATAACAGTTGTAGTTGGTTTTCTGGGTTGGTATACTTGGCTACGGTTCGGCCTAAATTGGGAAGTTGGCTGAAATTTTGGGGACTTGATAGCCTCAGTTTGAGCGTATAGAGCAGATGCAATAGTGGCGTAGTTGATAGTCATTTGTTGCATTTGCTTGGTCAAAGTTTCAATATCCTTTTCAAGGCCAGCTGGACTGACTTTTTCAGGTTGGGCATTGGCAGCAAAATCCTTGCCCTGCTCATAGCGTTGTACCAGGGTGCGAAGTGCAGCTAAATCAGCTGGATTATGCATAGAAACTATTGGTAGCAAGTCCGGACGTAATCCCTTTTTGAAATAAAATAAAACCCTATCAGCATCGGTAATTTCACTTCTTTTAACCAAGCGATTGAATCTGCTATAATAGGCTTCTATAGGTTCATCAGATCCTTGTTTAATGGTATCCAATTCTTTTAACTATTTATTTTTCCAGCGTTGGGTACAGAAGGTCGCTTTGAAATCATTCGTAATATTTGTCCAAAAAGTGTTCCAATTTGGATTACCAGTAGTGGTTTGGGTACTATAGAAATGTTGTTGCCATTCATCAGCCACTCCATGTAAGAAAGCGGGTAAAACTTCTCTTTTTCACATAGCATTCCATTTGTTTGCTGATGCAGCTTTTTCAAAACGCTCACGCAAGTATAGAGGTCTTGTGTCCCATCCCCAAGAAAAGGTTCAACTCTAAGTAGGATAGAACCAGTAGTATTGGCTTTAAGGTAGTTTAAAATTTCATTATTGGTTGCCATTGCTACTGTTTTTACTAACGGTTTTACAATAGGCTTTGGTTTGGGTAAGGAAGAATTGAAGGTAAGATTTAAAGTAGAAAGATTAACACCAAAATAAGGTAATTCAGAAAGTGGATTATGAACTAAAGTTAATGCAAATAGGAAATAGGGAGTTCCAGGAGTAATTTGTTTAAAATGTCCTCAATAGGTTCCCTATCAGCAAGCTCTTCGTCAGTTAAATTTAAAGGGTTCTTTTCAAAAAAATTAGAATATACGGCTGTAAAGGCAATAAGATGAATAATATCAATTATATTGCCAGGGGAACTTTGATATCTAATACTATAAATTAACTTAAAGATAGTATTCTTATGTTGAGGTAAGTTAAATTCTTTGTAAATGTTTTCAAGGGTATTAAAATATTCTAATGATTTTCCAGTAAAATTAACAACAGGAAATGTTTCCTTATACCAACTAGCAAAATTTTTAAAAGATGTAGGTATAGTAGTAGTAAAAAGGTAACAAATTTCACAAGAATCTTCTTTCTTTTCAATAAGAAGCTGATATGTATGTAGGAATTGATGTTGAACTATCTTAAATAAGTATTGTCCAAAATCAAATTCATTCACTAGTGTTCTATCCTGTTTGAGGCTGTTTGTCACAATGCAAACACTTATGCTTTCACTTCAAACGATTAAGTTATCTTAAGATTTAAATGGCTGTAGCGCTTTGGCGTTACGTTTTTCTACTATGATATGCTTAGTAGAAAAGTTCTGTAAGGTCCTTCTTTATATACCTTCCAAAATTCACGTAGGTAGCTTCAAAATTCGTTTCAGGATGCTATGATTTCCAAACGGTTTTGACTAACTTTTTCTTTCTTTTTGGAGTTGGTGAATCTCACAGTCACCACCAATTTGTCAACCTAGATTTCTACCTCTTTAGAGAAATGCTAGAGACAGAGCGACTAATGCGGGGAGGCACTTTATGCAATTTACACTAATTACTGTGGTATGCAAGAGTCGGAAGGGATTAGGGTACGTCATGGGCCAGGCTAACCCGGAAATTTCTGGGCCGGGCCGGGCTTGGGCCCAGTTTGGGCCCATATTTTTGAGCCCATTAACTTGTGGGCCGGGCTTGGGTTTGACCCACAAAAATACTGGGCTGGGCTTGGGCTTTGTGAGAATACCCAGTTAGGCCCAATGGGCCATATGATTATTTATTAATCTGTTTTACTTTTATTTGATGATTGATAAAAAAGTCCACTTTTTTTGGTCGATTGACCTGCAGATATATGCAGTAACACAAGATAATCATATTTGCTATTAATAAAGTGTGTTTAGTAACCGACGTGTGTATGTACGTGCGTAAAAAAAAAATCTAGATAAGTTTGAGTAAACGGATTATTATATGGAAAGTTCTTTACTGTACTTTAAAACTAGACAAAGTATTTATAAAAGGATTTCTTTATATGTATTGGAACCAAAAGGTACACGATTGAGAAGAGTTATTAAGAAGAGACCCATATTTAGATTTAAGTTAAAATATTTGGACTCTTTTCTTTTAGGCTACGTGGCTTGAAAGTATTAAAAATAGGTCGTTCAAACCATATTATAGAAGATGGACTATGGTATGTCGGCATCATTTTGATCGAAAGAAGTTAGATATTGTCTATTTTAATTAGACAACTAATCTATTATTAGAAATACAAAGCATCTATTCTGCCGTAAGTGAAGACGAAAGTCCCGAGATAACTGCAAATAATGAGAACTTTGAAATAACCGAAAATCCTGAAGTAACTAACGAAAGTCCTGAAGTAACTAATGAAAGTCCTGAAGTAACTAACGAAAGTCCTAAAGAAACAGAAATTAATAAAAAACGTAAAAGAAACAATTCAGAATCATGGGTTTTTAAAGAAGGACATTTTAAGAATAATCCTCAAAGGGGTAAAATGTTTGCTTTACGATGTTATAGTTTTTAATTTGGTGAATTAGTTAATATTATTCATATAATTTAGAAAATTATGCGATATGCTCATACTGTGGAAATAGTTTAAAACACGATAATACAACTGGAACTAGCTCATTAATCCGTCACTTGAAAAATACAAAATGTAAAAAACATTTGAAGATAAATGAATCTCAGCAAACGTTGCAATTATCCGCGGCGGGTCTTGTAAATTATAAGTTTTGCCAAGAAAAAAGTCGAAATGAAATGGTAGAAATGATTATTAGACATTCGTACCCATTTCGAATGGTCGAGCACGAAGGATTTATAAAGTTTGTTAATGGCTTACAGCCAAAATATAAAGTGGTAAGTGAAAAAACGGTTCATAGAGATTGTATAGAAATCGCTGAAGAGCTTAAAGAGAAAGCTTATGCAATGGTAAGTAATGCACCTGGACGTTTAAACTATACGACCGATATGTGGACGTCGAATCAGACTCTTGGTTACATGGTTGTTACCTGTCATTTTATCGATATAAACTGGAAACTCCAAAAGCTAGTCATAGCCTTTAGAATGGTTCCCGCACCACACACAGGTGTTGTAATTAGCGAAACGCTCTTTAAATGCTTTAATGATTGGGATGTTACATCGAAAACATTGGCAATCACTACGGACAACGCAACCAGTAATGATGCCGCGATTACTGACATAAAGCACAGGCTTGAGGATGAAAACATGCTCGTTGCTAATGGTAATTTATTGCACCAACGCTGCTGTGCGCATATATTAAATCTCGTTGTTAATGATGGTCTCAAAACGGTTAAAAATATTATATGCAAAATTCGAGAATGCGCAAAGTGGGTACACAGTTCACAAGCTAGGCTACAAAACTTTGAGGATGCGGTAATTGGGTGCTGTGCTGAGCTTATATCAAGTCAACGTCCAGCACTGGATGTTCCTACGAGATGGAATTCGGTTTATATAATGTTAAAATCCACTATTCCATATAAGTGTGTGTTCGAACGTCTTGCATTACGAGACATTAATTTTGATCATATTATGCCTTCGGATGAGAATTGGAATAGAGCTAAATATATTTGCGATTTTCTAAAACCTTTTAATGAAGGTAATAATCAATTTTAATATATTTTAATAAAAAAATATATATTAATTAGTTGTTTATTTTTTTAACACAGTCACGAATATTATCTCAGGAAGCATATATCTGACGCTGAATATTTTTCTTCCCCACTTAGTAAAAATTAAATTACATCTCGAAAAAAATGCTAATAATATAGAGCCTTTTATTTGTCAGATGGTTATACCCATGCAAGCCAAATTCGATAAGTACTGGGCAAATATGGGGGATACAGTTTGTATTGCGTCGATGTTGGACCCTCGTTACAAGATGTCACTATTAACTCATATATATAAGTATAAAATGCACTTGACATGCACTGAAGCTGAGGAAAAGCTGGATTTTATTAAAAAAAGGTGATATAATACCATTAATTAAAAACTATTTTGTATATCGAATGAGTAAAAGTCTCTAAACAGGTTTTTTTTCTTAATCGCTAAGATTATTAACACTTATATTAGTAATCATTATGTATTTGTTACGTATTAATTATGTATTTATGATACAACTGTACGCCAATATCGTTTCTAGGCTTCATGCCAAGAGTTCTCAAAAAAAAAATTTGATATGTATAAATCTTAGTGTAGAGACTTTTTACACATTTGGTAACAACTGGATAATGCTTATATAACTTTCATTATTTTTAATTTAACTTTTATATAGGGCCACGATGATCTATAAATCAACATATCTTCAACATACGGTTGCATCTAATAATTACTATTATTCTAATTTGGATCTGCAAGAAGACGATTTAATGCAAGAATTTGACCAGTATATTGCGGCAAACCAAGTTAATGTAATCAATGATATGGATGAGTTCGAACTTTATCTTTCTGATCCACTTCTTCCCCATTCTTCCTCTAGTACTTTTGATGTTCTAGGTTGTTGGAATGAAAATACATTAAAATATCCATCTGTTGCATTAATGGCCAGAGATATTCTTGCTATCCCTATAACTTCTATGGCATTCGAAGCAGTAAGTAGAATTCTATTAAAATTAGCTAACTAATGTAAATTAACTATATTAATTATTTATTTAGGTATTCAGTGCGGCTGGTAGAATTGTTAACGATTATCGATCAAATCTTAGTCCAGAAGTTATCGAAGTGTTAATATGCAGCCAAGTTTGGTTGAAAGGTGCAAAGGAACGAGGATGGACAGAATGAAAGGTTGTATATTTTATTTTTAAAACTGGTCAATTAAACAATAAATTAATTATCTTCTTTGATTATCTATATTTTTATATAAGCATTCACACTTTACCAAATGCATATAAAATGTAGAAATTCTTTGCATTCATTAAATAGAGAACTTGGAAACTCTGTAACTTGAACTAACCTAACTTACAGTTTGTTGATCTGCTCTGCATACAAGATGTTGAGGCTTTGAAATAAATGTTTTATAATATATCAAATCTTTAAAAAAAATATAAATAAAATTTTATGCGAAGATTAGTAAGTGGGCTCGATTTAGACAAACCTGGTCCATATGCTTTATTTTCCATATAGGGAATTAACTAGAAAACAATGTTTGACATTTTTTTATATTTTTTTATTATATGCTGTGTTTGCATCAAAATTAATAAATATAAGATTAAAATGAAATCGGATTACAATGAAATATGTATAGTATAAACAATTGACAAGCCAGTGAAAAATAAAATTTTTGAGGTGTATTTTTTAGAATTAGGGGTTAAGGTTTAGTTTTAGAGTAGAGTTTATATTAAACAAGTATAAATGAGTTCTATATAACAAAGCCCAATGGGCCGTGCTTGGGCGGGCCTAGCTTTTAAATGAAGCCCGACCCGGCCCATGATCTGGGCTTTTTTTTTTTCTGGGCCGGGTTTGGGCTCAAAAATATTTTCTGGGCCAGGTTATAATTTGGAAAAGCCCGGCCCGGCCCGGCCCATGCCGTACCCTAAAAGAGATACTGTTATTTGGGCAGTATTTTGTAAAGAGGCTTGGGGGATTTGCAATTATGAAAAAGGCCACAATTGATAGTATGTGAGGATACTAAGAATTGTATCAAATGTATTTCAGTGAAGACACACTACTTCACTTATTCTTTATTCAATAAACCAGAGATTCTTCACTTTGCTTTTTAGCAAAGGAAAAACCTTGAGTATTTATATATGTTTTGTCCAATATAAATAAATACAATAAGAAATAAAGAAATCTATATAATCGATAGATTTGATATATGCTAATGCTAAATATAATGGTTTTAATGAATATAATAAAGATAATAAATATAACACATATATCCTAAATATCAGCTATATTAGATATGTTAATTATATCTGTCAAAACTGTAATGTCCAAAATGTCCAATATGTCTAAAATGTCAGACATATCTATGATTAACTGAAATGTCTAGAATTACTCGAAATGTCCGATATTTCAGTGTCACAGGTGGCGCAGTATTGATCGACCAATAAGATTTGGGCGCAGTAGGACATTTTGTAAAGACCAATTATTCAGTTTTGACTAGAATGAGCTAGAACTGTCTGATCGAGATGATTTTGGTACCATTCGAAAGCTCTCATCGAGGCGGTCACGATGGTCGTAGTTTCATTAAAATTGGAGCACGGGGTCAAGAGTTTTCGTCGTTATACGTTTTTACAGGTCTAACTGCAGCATAACATAAAATGAAAAGCTGTTAATATACTGTAAAAAAAAAGGAAAGAAAAAAAAAGAAAACAAAAGAAACTTGCAAAACAATTTACTTAATGGAGAAACATAAAGACCACCTAACATAGAAATTTACAAGACCGCCTACTGGAAGAACGCCTTCCACAAACCCAACGAAACAAAGCAAGACCTATATATAAAAAATAGTAAAAAGAATTATTAAAGAAATTTTCGAATATCAAAAATAAACAAAAAAACACGAAAAAATCACTTCGTAAAACACATGAAGCCACACGAAAGAAACTACAAGACAACTACAAAAAAACAGGCAAGACCACCTACCGGAGAAACATACAAGACCACCCAGTGGAGAACCGTACAAGACCACCCAAAAAACATACAAGACCACACCACCAGAGAAACATACAATACTATCTACAATATTGGAGAAACATATTACTTCAGAAGAATGCTGAAGACCCATAAACAACTATTCCACAAGAGACACACAAGACCACTCGCTGAAGAAACATGTTTTAAAATCCAATGGTAGCACCAACGACGAAACCAGCAACAATACCTATGACGACACCTGCGACAACACCTGCTACGACACTTGCGACAACACTTGCGACAACACCTGTAATAGCACAACGACATCGACAATGGCAGCTAAAAAGAAAAAAGAAAACAAAAGCGAAAAAAAAAATTAAAAAAGCAAAAAAAAAAAAATTCAAAAATCTTATCTTGATGATCTTATTTATATGCATGCATATAGGGTGCACGGCCATGCGGGTGCACAGAAAACATTTTCCCTTTTTTTCATTTATAAAAATAGTTTAATAATCTATTAAAAATAATTTTAGTTAAATAATTTTTGTTAAAGTTTAAACAATTACAAACAAGAAACTATGGCTAATTTTTTTATTATTTTTCAAAATCAATTACTCAAAATTTTTTATTTTAATTATATATACTGTACTCAAAAATAAAAACTTTCCATCAAATATAAGTAGTTGGATATAGAAAAATCTTTATTTGTCTAAGTTGTTTTTTTTAAAACTATTAGTAAGATTTCTTAATAACTACCAAACCAAATTCAATAAACTTTTTTTATTTCAATTTTGCAAATATATAGATTAAAATAAAAAAATTTATCAAAATCGATTAAGTAGTTATTGAGACATCTGCACTGGAAGTTGTAAAAAATTTTCGAATTTATTATTGGCTATTTTTTTTAAAAGTTTGTATTACTGGCACAAATCAATAAATCCTCTAGGGACATTGATAAAAATTGGGGATAGGCCAGCCCAACATGCCCATTCCCATCCCTAATAAAAATTAACTGAAAAATATTTTTTTTTAAGTTTAGAGGCCGTGTGCTATGGCCGGGATTTTATTATGAGTTATAGTAACGTAATATTTGTTACATGAATGAGGATACAACTAGCCACACGTGCACTTTTGGTGCCTAATTTAAGTAGTCCGCCCAAAGGTTCTACACTAGCTGCCATACCTACAACCCAACTACGGGAATTGTCTATTTAAACCCTCTGGTTCATGGTCCTCCTATTACTACCGACGCACTACATTTAATGCAGATATTGTGGGCCACAACCCTTTTAAATTCGACGACCTAAGGGCTACTTTACCCTCGCACAAGAGCCTACCGGAACAAATTTCATGTCCCATACATGTACCATTGCCCGGATTTGGTAACCGAGGCTACCTGCCCTTATTAGGTTCGTTCCGATCGTAGTATCCGCCTTCTCTGGTGCATACCGTAGGACCGATTTTCACTACCTCCTAACTCGGGTCTTGCCAAACGGGTTCTTGTGGGTTTTTTCCGGTTCCCTGGATTTGCGATGTAACACATACATCATTGCGCCCGCAGGCTCCCATTCAAGATGGTGGAACCAAGGTTACAGGTTTAGCACCCAACCGCTCATAAGCCACAATCACCGAACGCAGATTTAACTTCAAAACGTTGCCAGTGGGATTCGAACTGTCAACCTGCCGCTTGGGGGTGACACCTTGACCACTTCTCTAAGGCGCCACACCCTTAACTGAAAAATATTTCGGTTGGTTGGTATAATTGGTATATAAAAGTTGCTTTTGTGTCTCACATGTACTCAGTATAATTAAATTTTTGTACCAAGATGTTTAGGTATTTCACAGATCAGTATAGTATAGGCGTAATTTTTAAATCTATACTATACTGATCCAGTGTAATATATATTAGCATTAGGGCTAGGATTATAGCTGATGGTATAATATAGATTATAGATTTTAAAATCGATCTATACTATATAGATCTGTTCATCTATACCCAGGGTTGGCAATGGATATACTCTATTGAGAAAATGGCCAATGGAGCCAATGGAGAACCTAATGGAGCAAATAGAAAAAGTCAATAGAGAATAGGGTTTTCTAACTCAACATACTAATGATATGAGCAATGTTGGCTTCCATTGGCACCATTCAGAAATTATTCTCAATGGAGCAATGGAGCAATGTCAAAGAATCTGTTCTCCATTCATCCCAATGGATAAATGTGCCAACCCTATCATTATAATTTTAATATATTTGGTGTATTAAGTTTGCATAAATGCTTTTGTCAACCAATAAGCCTTAGTGAGAAATATTAAAAAAAACTTTGAATATAAATTAGATAGTTTAAACTATATTACATGAATTAGCGCAAATATTAAAAAAATCGTAAATATATATGTTGTACATTAGAATAGAATTTTGGTAGATTTCGAATTAATATAAGTTGATTCTAAATACAAATTGGTAAAGAATTTCGAACCAAATTAAAGGTGATTCCGAATCCATTTAGCGCATATACAATTAAAAACATTAAATTAATTTAATCAGCTATGCTATTTATGTATAACTGCAATTTATGTCAATTATTAATTGCAGAATTGACTAATGTTATTAGTAAATTTGACGTCATTTTTGCAATCGGTAAGTCATAATTTTGACTTTTTTTTGAAAAATTTATTTAACAATTTAAAAAAAAGAGTCTATAGAACTACTTAACGCAAAGAAAATATTTTTTTTCTTTTTTTTAAATAAACCTCACTTTTTTTACATCAATGAATTAACATTAAAAATATATAATAAAGAAATTTTTTGCTTATAAAAATAAATAATAAATTTTTAGCGGAAAACTGTAAATCTTTTGAATGTAAAGACAGTATTGTATAAAGACAATCTTTGAAGTCATTATGTATTTTGTTAATATAAATACGACTTATCAATATAAGGGTTTTTACTAATTAATCTTTTATGAACAAAAAGACGATAGTTTAACTTCGTGATTATAATGATAATTTTTGATTGGTCTTTTTTTTTTTTAATTAACTTGATTTTATTAATTTTAATTAACTTGATTTTATTAAATACAATAAATTGATACGTATTGACCTAGCTCATTAATAAATGATGCATGCTAATTAATAATTGACTTAATGAAGCGATTTAGCGTTGATTAACAATAGTATATTATAATCCGTAGGCTCTCTCGATCTTATTACAAAAGGCGAAAAATAACTCTTTTATAAGTTTTACATCTGGGAGGCGCAAGGAATTTTGTTACAAATAATTTCTTAAAAAAAAACTTAGCTGGTTCTCCTTAAGGGATATGGATTTTCTCATTCCTCCCTTCGATCTTACCTACACTGTCCAAGCAGAGTTTAGATATTACATTTTGATTTGGGATCTATTATAAACTTGAATCGGCCGGAAAATCATTCGGCTAATTTTTTATCAGGTGCCCTAGAATTTATGATCTTCGGCCGTATGAAATTGAGTTTTTTTTTATATTACCGTATTAGGAAATATAATAATTTTCATGATTGGTGGTGTGCTGATATTAAATTGCAATGCCGGGTCAATTATATTCTATCAATATCTTGATAAAAAATTATAGACCGGGTCACTGTAAGTGTTCTTGTGCACGATCTTTTACAGTTGTTTCGGTTACATGAATTTATGTTTGAAACTTAAATTTTTGATAGACCAAAACTTTCGGAAAAAGAAAAAAGAATTCTATTATAGGTAAGTATGGTTAGCATCCAATTGTTAATGCAGTTATAGTTTTAAAATAGTTCAATGGTACGTAATGTTACATGAAAAAATTGATGTACAAAAAAAAAATTAACGAGGACAAAAATTACAAAATTCAAGAAACAATACCTTTTGGAATAACAATGCAAAACAACTAATTTTAATTAATGTTAAAGGATTTTGATAAGCATTATATATTAATGATTCATAATTGAAAATTTTATAGAGCATTTGATAATTTTTTCAGGATTGGCTAACCCCGGACCATATCAGCCAAAGCTTGAAATCGGATCTAACAAAACAGGGTAAAATACTGTAAATGACTACGGACAAAACTATAAAGTGTATGTTGTTCAACGAGTTTACATAACATTTTATTATGTCATTTTGTTTTGATTTATTTTAAGGGAAAAATTTAGAATACGTATTCGTGGCCTGAAATTTGTGATTAAATAAATGCTCTGTACGTACTTGCATTCTTTGTTTATTAAATACAGAAATACGTAAACTCCATTACAAAAATAATTTCTTGGAATAGAAACACCAATAAAATACATTTACATTCAAAAAATATATTTGGAGAAAAAACTTAAATTTTCGGAGATACCCTAATTTGATGCAACACAGTCGGAGTGCGGAGGCGATTATCACCGAGTCACACGAAAAACAAAACAAAAACAAACAATACAAATTGCATGGGTACGTACCTTGAATAATCAATTAAACTATAAGGATTCCGATATTTACAAAAGGTATAGGAGTCGAAATGAAGTTAAAAATGTGCAATATGACATACATATGCAAGATCTTTTTAAAAACAAACAGAGAGTTTAATTCTTTCATGAAAGTTTAATTTCTTGTTTAGTATGAAGAATCAAAGATTAGAGTTATAAACAATTGGTAAGCATTATCGTGTGATGCGAAAAGCGGTTGCTATAATATGAACCAGTGCATATAGATACGGGTTTATATATTTATATAACGCGCGTAATGCATTTAACCTCTGAATTATCTATTTCTCTAATTGTAATTAGCTCTTTTTGTATTACGTATCACTTTTCCAATATGGGTTTTTGAGTTTTCCTTTTAAATTTTGATAGAGATGACATTACTGGTTAGTTGGTACAATTTTTCTTTTTTAACGATTTTACAATTATTCGGCCTTGTTTTTTTTTTTCAGACATTTTCTTGCTAGGATAAAAATAACTTAGTTTGTTCAATCCTAATATTTACCTTTGTGCGAAGGCTTATTTTAACCCGATATACATTACAAATAAATGCAATTTACAAAAAAAGAAATCACAATAAAAAAAACTGAAATTAAATTTAAAAGATCGACTATTGAATAATATAAAAATGGTATATCGATAGCAATGTATAAAAATTTACAGTACTATAAAAAAAAAAAAAAAAAAAAAAAAAAATTCATAATATAAATTTAGCCTTTATGATGTCTTCTCTCACAAATCTAAAAATTTTCATTAAAGTTATAATTAAAGAATATTTTCAATGAATCAAAGTGATGGCGCAGAAATTGATATAAATTGTCCTGAATGTGGTCGTATAAGACTATCTGGATGGTGTAATCCTTGTGAATTCCGTTGGATGAATTCAACTTTCTCAAAAAGTGGAAACAAATATATTGACTTATTAATTCTACAAACACAAAAAAATGCAACACGTACTTGTGATTATTTGGAATTTATAGATTTTAACAATATTGAAGGATTCGAATATGTTGCTAAAGGTGGTTTTGGTAGCGTGTATGAAGGTTATTGGATGGAAGGGCCACGATGGGTCTGGGATGAAGTTAGTGCTGCATGGTGCCGTAATGGTCCGACTAAAGTTGCTCTTAAAAAACTTGATGATTCTCAAGAACCTTCTATGAACTTTTTAAAGCAGGTACATATATAATAAAAATAAAATATAAATATATTTAAATATATTTAAATTCCATAAATTGTATGACTTTTCATTCATTCATATTCATTTCTACTATTCTCTTCCTCTTCGTAGCTTGAAACATATCATCGTTGTCTACAAAGTGGTTCTATGGCTGATTGTTTCGGAATAACGAGAGATGAAACTGGCTGTTTCATGTTTGTTATGCGATACTATGAAAATGGTAATATTTATGATTACCTTGAAAGTAACAAAGGAATAATTAGTTGGAGAGATATGGTTGATATGCTTTGGGGAATTGCTGGTGGTCTTGAAAGAATTCATTCTGAAGGTCTTTTTCATTCAAATTTACATGGTGGAAATCTTCTTGTTGAAGATGATACAATATCTACCGATGCAAAAATTGCTGATGTTGGAATAAATGGTCCTGCATATCAATCAATCTCTTCTGATAAAATAATTGGTGTCTTGCCTTTTATTGATCCTCAGGTGATACTGGGAAACCAACCACCAAATCAAGCTTCAGATATCTATAGTTTTGGAATAATTATGTGGGTTTTGTCAACTGGTTTAAGGCCACATTGTAATAGGGCGCATGATTTACAATTGACTTATGAAATTTGTTACGAAAATTTGCGTCCTGTGATAAATGAGGAGCTTAGATCTGAAATGCCTGAAGAATATTTTAATTTAATGAATAAATGTTGGGATCGATTACCGGAAAACAGACCGACTGCATTTCAATTATACGAAGAATTGGGGAAATGGATTAATGCAATCTGTGACGATCCAAATCCTTCTGAAATTTCAAATAATTTTGGCTTAGCTGAAGAAAAAAGATGGAAAACAATAAAAAGGGAAATTGAAAACAACAAATTATCTAAAGATTTGATTCATGAAGATGCAATATATACTAGTCGTATTTTTGATTTTTCTATAATACAAAAACTACAAAATTAACAATTCTTCAATTTAAAAATTTAACCCTTTAATATCTGAATATTACAAATCAAAAATATGCTTACAACAATATTAAATTGTTGAAATATTTTATATATTTTTAGCTTTCTTTTCTTTTTTTAGAAAAAAAAAAAGAAAAATTAGAAAAGAAAATTTAAATATCAAGTTATAGAACCAAATTAAACTATTTAATAATATTTCATGGGATTTACGGGAGCAAATTTTATGGTAGATTGGAGCATTAGTAAAAGTATAAACTTTTATATCTCAAATCTGGATTTCTAAAAAATATAATAAAATAATTCAAGCAGATGAATTGCTATACATCATTCCTACATATGCACGCATATGATTTCGTCAAGCAACTCTTGAAGGAAGATTCCTCGAGCTCTGTTTACATCTCTTTGATTAACTACAATTCTTGCATTTAAACTTTTCTATAATGTTACCACATCGTAAGCATGTTTTCGAGGTGTAAGCCTTATCTTGGATCACAACTTTTAGACAGATTTCTCGGCTTTGGATTTTAGCCTCTGTCTAAACATGTAATGTGACCACGTTAACATGCTCCTCGTGATTTTAGATTTGATCCTCTTTTTTTTTCTTTTTATTATATTTTTTTTACATTAAACTCTGGAATGATAATTTTTATCATACGATTAATGGTTTTTTTGTGAAGTTCATTTTTTAAATTCTTGATCTTTTGAAATATTCGAGTAATTGCTTTCTCAAGCTCTTGGTCTTCTTTTTTTTTTGAATTATTTAGTTTATTAGCATAATATTAATTATATACAGAAAAATAGCTTGATTATATACTAAAACTTATAAAATAAATGCAGATTCTATATTTTTTAAATACAGGGTATTTTTTGGTTCATATATATAATTATATTTTTAAGTACAGTTAATTTTATTAATTATAAATTTTAAAATTTTTTAATCATTGATTTATTACTTAGCAATTAGTACAATATTATATATATTACTATATAATTCTATAAATAAAAAATACTAAGAAAATACTTTATTTGTTTAAAAAAACTATTTTTTTTTTATTAAATTAATAAGCCAAATTAACGAATTAAAAATTGTAGAGCTTGTTAAAATAAATCCAATAAAAGTTAAATTATTCAAATTTGATTAGTAAATGTTAAGATATTTTTAAAAAACAATTGGTAAAATTTTTATATAAACCAAATTATTATTTTATAAAAATTTTATTTAGTTAGCCAATACAGTAGTTGTTTAAAGATATCTTAGTTTACTAAGCTAATTTAAATAATCTAACTAGATTAAATTTGTTTTAATACTGTAATAAGTTTTACAATTTTTAATTAATTAATTTAGCTTGTTAATTTAGTAAAAAAAAGTTGTTTATACTGCAGGCTTTTTTTAAATATAAAATTTTTTTGTTTCAATAATTTGTAGTTAAAAAAAGTTGATTACTGTATATAAAAAATATAAGCTATTATAGTATTAATAGTCATAGAACATATAATTTTTTTTTTAATTCAAAGTGCCCACTTTGGGAATATTGGCTTTTATTCAAGATATAATGAACCATGGCGTCCTATATAGAGAACATTCTGATATTTGTATATTGACGAGAGTACAACTAGCCATACTTGCAACTTTTGGTTGCCTATTTAAATAGCTACCTGAAGGTCCTACACTAGCTGCCATATCTGCAACCTACATACTGGCATTGCCTATTTAAACCCTCTAATCCTTGCCTCTTGCTAGTTCATCTTGTATCACTAGAACACAGTTCAAGATTCTGTACCACACTCTTAGAACTAGTTTATTCTTAGTAGGAGACTTGGTAGAGTGTTTTTCTGTTCCACACAGGTATCACCTATGCTTCGGTAACTTATGCATTTACCAAGGCCAATACTTGCAGTCAGGGAATTATCCTGCAACTGCTACCATTACCTACTTCTGCCCTTGTAAAGTCATCAACCCCAGTATCTTTCATTCTTCTTTTAGTTCCTTTCCAATGCATTCCTTACCCCTAATTGCTTTTCTTCTCCAGTTGCAATTCTACTTCCAATCCAAAGACCCAGAAGGTTTGGTCTGCCTAGCAAGTGCTGTGGTCTCCCTTCCCTTGGTACATGCTTTTGAAACACATGTTCTTTTCCTCTGGTGACAACAACTGGCAGTCCGGTTGATAGGATCTGCCAAACCCTTTTGTTGTAAGTTTGTCCTAGTTATCGATTCACTTTTGATCAGTTTGCACCAGTCCATCCTCGACTGATTCCTGTTTGGTACTATCGAAAGTCCAGCTACCTCTTTATTCAAGTCTTGCCAAGCTAGTTTTTCTTGTTATACATTAACACACCTCCTGGGATTAATTTCATAGAATATATAATTTAAACTATTGTTATATCTAAATTAAATAAAATAAAATATTTTAATTTTATATATAAAGTTGGTAAAAAAATTACTTTTTAATTTAATCAAAAAAATAAATATAATCTAGACCAGTACAAAAAATTAATATCTTAAAATTTAGTTAAAAGCACTATTAATAAGGTTTTAAATTAAACTCTAATTATTATTATATAATTTTTTAGAAGGTGAAGGTTATGCATATACTATAGCAATGTTTTATATTATATATATCTAATATATAATTCTAATTGGCTTTGATTCAATACTTATATACTACTTATATAGTCTATAATATTCTTCAATTATTAATAATCTTTAGTATTAGTATATACTAAAATATTAGATTTATATTAATATTAACTAAGCCACAAACCAATTTTTATATATCAAAATTCCTTTATATATATTAACTTTAATATAAACTCTTATTAATATCACTATCAATATAGTTTAGAAGTTTAAATGAGTTGATATTAATAAGGGTCATATGAACTTTAGATGATTTTTATCAGATTATAAATATTTTAGATAGATTTGTAAATACTTTAGTTAGTTTTAATTAATTAATTATATAATATAAAAATGAAATTATTTTTATATAACCTTTTGCAGTTTTAAACTTTAAGTAAAAATATTTTAGTAAGTATTAGATTAAATTTAGTAAACTTTTTCTTAAATTTGAAAAATTTATAGAATTCAAATAAAAAAGTTTATTAAAATTGGTCCAGTAGTTGCTAAGATATCTTCACTCAAAGTTTGAAAAAAATTAAAATATCTATTAGAACAAACTAAACAATAAACTTTAAATAAAATATTTTTGCAACTACTAAACCAATTTTAATAAACTTTTTTTGTTTGAATATTATGAGTCTATAGAATTTAAATAAAAAAATTTATAGAATTTAATTTAATAGTTACAGAGTTATCTTCATTCAAAATTAAATAAAAAATCTAAAACATTTATTAAAATTAAAGCTATATCAAAATTTTTTCTAAACTTTAAATAAAGATATCTTAGCAACTACTATATCTGGCAATTTATAATTATGATTGGTAGGGGGTTGCTAGCTAAGTTTTGATTTGAACAAACATGATTATATTATAATATATAAAAAGAATAACAAAAAAAATTTTTTTTTATTATTGTATGAATTTGTTAGATAAAAAAATTTAATAAATTTGACTTGGTAGTTGCTAAGATATCTTTACTTATTGTTTTAATAGACAATTGATTTTTTTTTAAAAATTGAATAAAGATAACTCTATAACTATTTAAATTAAGTTCTAAAATTTTTTTTTGAATTCTATAAATTTATAAAATTCAAATAAAAAAAGTTTATTAAATTCAGCTTGTAGTTGCAAAGATATTTTTGCTCAAGTTTAAAAAAATTTTGTATAGTTTGTTTTAATAGATGTTTTAATTTTTTTAACTTTGAGCAAAGATATCTTAGCAACTACTGGACTAGTGATTGTACCCGGGTAGAACTTGCAATTGTGTGACATAGTAATTTATCTGGATATTCGGTAATTTAATAGTAACCGGGTAGATGTTTTCCACCAGGTACAATCTCTATACTGGACCAAATCCAATAAACTTTTTTTTGTTAAAGTCCTAGTTTGGGGCTTGGGTCTTTATTCAAGTATTAGATTATAGAGACTACTTACAAGTACTCTAACATTTGTTATATAAATAAGAATACAACTAGCTATATCTGCAACTTTTGGTTGTCTATTTAAGTAGCCACCTAGAGGTTTTATACTAGCTATTATATCTGCAACCCACATACTGGCATTGTCTATTTAAATTCTTTAATTCTTGTTCTTTTTGCTAATCATTTTCTTGTTTCACTAATATAGCCCTTTAATATATTAGTTAGTTGAAGTTCATACCAAATGCTTAACAGTTCTTTAGAACTCTAACCAATTTTTTAGATAGTTTATTCTTAATGAAAAACTTGGTAAAGCAGTACCTGTTCTATACAGATATTTATTTATACTTTAGTAACTTGTGCTATAGTATTAACCAATATTTGCAGTCATATATAAATAGATTTGACTTATTAATATAATAATTCAAAAAATGATCTATATATATATTTTTGATATAAACAAATCACAAATTTGTATACCTGACCAATTAATTTATTACATATAATATTTGTTGTAATTAACTTCTAATTGAAAATTACTATATAAAAAAATAAATCAGAACAATATTCAATAAAAATCATTTTGTTTAGGTTAGACTTCATCGAAACAGAATTTTCTTTGTTCCTTTCATCTTTTATCTTTTTATTTTGTTCATTTTGGTTGTCTGCTATAGGTTTTTGATACTTTATACTTCCTTTTTTTTTCTCTTTTGTCTCTTGAGTTTTTTTCTTGATGGTTTAATTATTCTCACTATAGATGCTAGGTGAGAGGGATTTAAAGAAATTCTGATTTGTTAAGGCTAGCTATAAGCTTCTAATTCTTTGAATTAGTGCGACAAAGCACATTTGGGTACCTACAAGCAGTGTTGTCACTTGGACACTTTTTGAACATTTTGGACATTTTTTCAAATTAAAATTACTTAAAATTTTATTAAGATAATCTATTTTAATTTTTTTACCAATGAGTCCAGCACCTAAAAAAATATATAATTATATATTTTTTTAAATTACTTTATTGATTAGTTAAACATGGGACATAGGCTTGGACGATTTTGGAAAATCTTGGACGTTGGACTTAAAAAACATAGTATGGACACGTCCAAGTAACAACACTGCCTACAAGAGGTCCCTGAAGAACTCTGATACAACTCAGATCTGAGTTTGTATAATTTTAGTAGTATTTTAGCCAAATAGATGTACAGTATAAAATAGAACAAAATTTGAAAATTTACTATATAAAATGCAATATTTGTTAAAATTTTATGCAAAATTTTCTTTTTTAGAATCATTTGAGTTGTATCAGAGTTCTTTGGGGTTCTCCTACAAGGCAGCTAAGTGGTGTAAGACTTCTAGAAAGGACATAGTAAAAGATTTGATTTTGTAACCAAATTAATTTTTATTATAATTATTTCTAATAAAGTACTCACAAGTCCATCAAAAAGAAAAAAATTATTGATTGATATATAATTACTAAATTATTATATAGAAATTTACTTGTATCAAATTTGTCTATATAAGAATACCTTTAAACTGCTACTATTATTTACTTTTGTTCATATAAGGTTTGCTTTAATTCTAGCACCTATCTTAATTATCCTACTAGTTTTTATATTGATATATCCCAAACTTCCAATTCAGTTATCTTAGAAAGATCAATTTATCTGGTATTAGATACTATTATAGTTTTTCTTCTTTTAATATTTACTTCTGTAGTATAGGTTTTTTTCTTTAGTATAACTCTAGCAGCCAGGTTGGTGAATCCCAACTCTCAAAGGTCTTATTTGGTTTTCTGGTTTTGGTTTTCAATATTCTGGTTCTGGTAGCACTATCAAGGAACTTTAATACCTTTTTATTTAGAATTTGAAAATGGGTTTCTATTTCTTTAATTTCTTAAATTTGTTTGTATAAACATAAATTATTTTAAATCCTCTACATCAGCAAATTTATAATAGCATAATCTTATGTAAGGTCTTACGAACCATAATATAAGCAAAATATTATGTAATATATTTTGAAATATTTCAAAATATCAAATTTTTGAAATATTATAAAAGTAATTTCGAAATACAAGTCACTCTTGTTATAGTGAACTCTTGATATAGTGAAGATTGGCTATAGTGAGGAATTTTTTTAGAACAGAATTATTATTACTATAATAAAAGGCTTTCGATATAGTGAATGTCAATATAGTGAAGAAATTTTATAGCCTGAGGACTTCACTATGACGAGAGTGACTTGTATTTCGAAATATGTTACGAAATATTTTGAACTACTTTCAAAATATTTTAGGACTAGAAAACCAAGCTGGATCAGTAGATTTATAACCTGGATCACGCATTAGACTAATTTTTCAAAATAGTTCAAAATAGTTCAATGATGTTCAAATTTTGTACTACAAGATCAGATTAGATATTTTGTTTATAATTAGATCTTTTATTTTGTTTTTTTTTAACGATTAACAGATCTTTAACAATTACATAATGTTTTGATCTGTCACAAAAATTTCAGCCTGGATTACCAAGTAAAAAAAAAAAAACAAAGACAAAGTTTAAAATTTCTTAAGCCCATTTGATCCGAAAGCTGCTATAAATTATAAATATATATTCCACGAAATGTATTAAAAACTTAAAAAAAAGCCGTTTTGTATGATTTTTATTTATCTTTTCCTTTTACCTCTCTCTCCCTTTTATCCCTCTTTTCTTTTTACTCATCTCTTCCTTTTTCTTTTTTATTTTTAATATTTCGAATAGATTTGAAATATTTTAGGACTGGAAAATCAAGCTGGATCAGTAGATCTGTAGCCTGGATCATATCAAGGACGTGTTTGACTAATATTTTCAAAATGTTTCGATAATTTTTGATAATCATATTACAAGATCAGATTATGTGGAGTGTATGAAAAGTTTTGTTAGTAGATCATTATTTTAATCATTTTTAAAAATACAATTTTAAAACTAATATATATAAATATAGTGGTTATGATGAATTTGCAAAAAAAATTTTAGTTAGTTAATTAGGTATTGTTGAGAAAAATTAGTTTAAAAATTGCTAGTTTAAGTAATTGAAATTTATTAAAATAAAAATTTAAAAAAATATTATGAATAGTAAAAATTTTTTATAATTAAAAAAATTTTATACTCAAAATAATCAACAATATCTATATAGTTAAAATTTTATATAAATAAATTTTTTTTATAATTATTTCAAGTAATTTTATTATAAGTTAAAAATTTATGTATATCATACTATATATAGTAATTTATTTCTTAATTTAGTAATAAAATTTTATTTATATAATAAATATTAAAATTTTTTTATTTTAAATAAATTTAATAATTTTATATAAAAATAGAATAGTTATAAAAAATAATTATTATAAAATTATTAATATTATTTATAAAATTTATAAAATTATAAAATTATAAAAATGTGTATAGCTTTGCAAAAAAACATAAAATAAAGAAAAATTTTAAATTTTAAATTCTTTAAATTTTAATATTTTAATTCAAAAAAAATTATATATTTAAAAACTACATAATTAGATTTAATATTGTTTAAATTTTTATAATAGTTAATTTGTTTTTCAATATTTTTTAATATATTTAATATATAAATAATTTACAATATTTTTAGATATAAAATTAAAAAATATAATATTTTAAAAACTGTCTAATAAAAATAGCTAAAAATTTTTTTTACAAATTAATTATAATTACTATATGGGCCCTCAAAAGTAGAAACCAGACAATTTGGCAAATCACGGGTTTTGAGAAAATCGGAAAAACTATTTTGTTACACAAAATCAAAACAATCTAAAAATAGTATTTTCATGATTAACAAACCTGTTTAAACAGGATTATCAGATCTATAGACCTGTAAATTGCCTCAAAATTGCAGTAAATCTATTTTTAAATTATAGCGTCAAAAGCTTTTAACCGTTGTATCACAAAATTTATTAAGTGATCAGACTTTCATTATTAAGTAAAAAAGTTTTGTCATTAAATTTTACACATGATTAATCAAACAGGTTAATTTTCAAAAAATTGTCAAATTGTCTGGCTTCTACTTTTAAGGGCCCATATTTATATATATTATTTTTAAAACCATATCTTTAAAACTGATTGAGATTTTGATTTATTGACAAGATTTTTCAAACACCCAACGTAAATCTTTTGTTTATTTTTTTTTGTTTATAATTTAGATTTTTTATCAATTTTATATTTTTTTTCGGTTTTCTTTTGTTTTTTTTTTAGTTTCATTTCATTTTTTTTAGTTTTGTTTTGTTTTTTCAAATCTTTTTTATTTATTATTTTTTATTTTTTTATTTTATTTTTACACTTTACAAAAATACCAACTCTAACTTTTCTGCACTTTGTAAGAAATCTAACAAATTTTTAGCACTTTGCACAAGCCTACTCAGCCTTCTGACATTTGCAAGAACACACAACTAATTTTCTAGCAATTTTTAAATTTTCAAAAACACAAGTTTTCGCAAGTTTCACAAGTTTTTGCAAGTTTTCACAAGTTTTTGCAAGGTTTCACTTTATTTATTTTTTCGTTTCATGTTTTTTGTTTTTGTTTTTATTTATTTTATTAATTATTTTATTCAGCACTTTGCGAAAACCTTTGATGATTTCTAAATTGCAAGAACACAAGCTCTTATTTTAGGGAAATAGAGATTTGGGACTTTGTTTATTTCTTATTTAGTTGCTTACATTTTTGTTTTTTGTTTGTTTCTTTTTTTTTACTTATTTTATTAATTTTATTTTATTTTATTTATTCCTTACTTCTTTCAGAACTTTGCAAAACACAATCTAACTTTTCTGGCACTTTATAAGAATACCAATTTCCTTACTTCTTTCAGAACTTTGCAAAACACGATCTAACTTTTCTGGCACTTTATAAGAATACCAATTCGAACTTCTTCAGCATTTTGCAAAAAATAGTGAATATAAGCAAATGTAAGCAAATATAAGTAAATGTAATAGTTTATTTTTTTCGTTATTTTTTTTAGTTTTGTTTTTTGTTTGTTTTGTTTTATTTATTTATTTTTTTAATTTTATTTTATTTTATTTATTCCTTACTTCTTTTAGAACTTTGCAAGAAAACAACCTGACTTTTTTGGCACTTTACAAAAACACCAATCCTAACTTCTTCGGCACCTTGCAAGAAGTAGCAAATATGAGTGAATATAAGCAAATATAATCAAATATGAGCAAATATAAGTGAATATAATAGTTATTTTTTTTATTTTCATTTTTTTTTGTTATTTTTTTAGTTTCATTTTTTGTTTTTTGTTTGTTTTTTTTTACTTATTTTTTTAATTTTATTTTATTTTATTTATTCTTTACTTTTTTTAGAACTTTGCAAGAAAATGACTGACTTTTTTGGCACTTTACAAGAACACCAATTCTAACTTTTTTGGTACTTTGCAAGAAGTAGCGAATATAAGTGAATATAAGTGAATATAATAGTTTATTTTTTTTCAGTTTCATTTTTTTTTGTAATTTTTTTTATTTTCATTTTTTTTTGGGTTTATTTTTTTTATAGTTTTTTTTTATAATAATAATATTTAAAATATAATATAATATAGCATTAGATTTAAAAAAATGAAATTTCTTTCAGTATTGTAAAAAGTTTCTATTAAATTTAATAAAGATGAAAGCAAGGTCTCATCTTTAATATTTAAAAAAAAATATAATATAATAATAATAAATAAAAAAATAAAATTTAATAAAATTGCGAAAACTTGCGTATATTGTATATTTAATAATTTAAAATATTATATAATAATAATAAATAAAAAAAATTTATATTAAATTGCGAAAACTTGCAAAAACCCGTAAAATTTATTTTTTAAAAAATTTTGAAAATTTGCAAAAATTTGCAAAATATTGCAAAACAATATGAAAATATCAAAATATTACCTCCTGCATGCATTAGTTTATTAATCTGCATGAGTATGCAACCCCTGTAGGGGTAATTTGCATTTTTTTATTTGATCTATTTCGAATAATAACTGTAATATTACTATAATATAACGTAATATATTATGTAATATACTGCATCGATTATAAGATTTTCATTATATTATGGGCCGTAATATCTTACGTAAGATTATGTATATATAATTCGCTAATGTATTCTAGATAGTGAACCAAGATTATAAGTAGTACACCTAACCAATTAATGAGAAAATAGTTAAGAAAAGTATCAAAAATTAGATAATTTTTTAAAAAAAGATAAAAAAAGTTAAAATTAGTATTATTTATTTTCTGAGGAAGTAGAAATTATAACAGAGTTTCCCAATGGCCATGTATATGGATAGCTCTAAAAGCTATCCATATACCATAATTATCAGTAAACTCTGTTATTATTTACTTACAAAAAATAAATAAATAATATAGTTCTTCTATAAATTTTATTTTAACTTTATCAAACTAGGTGAGTCTTGACTACTCTAGTAGGTTTAGATCGCAGATAAATTAGTCTGAGCTTCAATTCTTGCATGTAATTTAAATTTTGTATTTATACAAAGAAGTATACTCCATGTAGTAGCTTTTCTAAATTACTAATAAAGATATAAGCAAGACTTTACCTTAATACCAAAAAAAAAAATAAATAAAAATAAATAAATAATCATCTAGAAGCATATTACTAGATATTAATCAGACTATTATACTATTATTTTTGCATATGTTTCATATTTATATTTGTATTGTACTTTACTAACTTTTGGGTTTCACTTTATTTTTTTTTATTATATTATTATTATTGTTTTTATTTTTTTATTACCTTTGCTTTTTACTTCTATATTTAACTTTTTTCAAACTCTTATTTTCACTTTGCTTATTTCATACTTTTTTTTAGCTTTATTTTATTGTATTTATTTACTTTAGCTTTTAAAGTTCTTTAGATAAAATGTGAAAAATACAAAAAAGAAAATTATTCAAATAAAAATTAAAAATTAAAAATTAGAGTTTCCTGATGATCAATATAAGACTAGAAATTTTTCGTAGGAAATTTCCAGTTACAATATGGGGAGGTGTCAATTAAAACACGGCTTATGGCATTTTTTCCATTTTGAGAAAATCACGTTTTAAATTTAGTGTAACAACAACAACAGTGATCTATTATTAGTATAACCTGTTTGATCTACATGAATTAACCAATCATACAAGCTCTTTTCTATGACTATGCAACAAGGATCAACAAGCTAATTTCTAAAATCTATTTTTAGATCGCTTCTATTTATATATAGCATTTAGAAAAATAGGCATCGACAAAAATTTTATTATGTAAATCGATGCTTTAAATGCTAAATTACATAGTCAAACACCTGCTTTATTTGATAGTATTGTTAACTCATTTTTGCAAAAAATGCCATAAGCCGTGTTTTAATTGACACCTCCCCATATAATTATTATAAATATAGTTAATTACATGTAAACAACTTTACTTAGACAACAGAAGTATGGTTACCTTGTAAAAAAATATATTATCTATGTGCTAAAGTTAAATTTTTTGGGGGTTCAATATAAAATGTTTTTTTTGATTAGATAACCTACCTTGCAAAGTTGTTTGGCACATGATTCTACTCGAAATAAGGTCAAAATGTGCTTTTTGGACCTTTTATTAAGTAAAAAATAGGGTTAAAGTTAGAAAAAAATTTTTTTTCTAACTTTAACCCACTTTTTACTTAGCAAAAGGTCTGAAAAAGCACATTTTGATTTTATCTCAAGTAGAATCATGTGCCAAACAACTTTGCTTTAAGGCCCAAGGTAGGTTATCTAATCAAAAAAAACACTTTATATTGCAAACCCAAAAATTTTAACTTTAGCATATAGATAACACATTTTTCTTACAAGGTTGTCTAAGTAAAGTTGTTCAAAGCATTTTTTTACATACTTGTTATCTTAAAATTGGCAAATATTTGTTTTTAGCAAAGTTACATTTTTGATTTGTGCAAAAACGGTAGAACTATAACTTGGCAGAAGAGGTTCTTTTATTTCTCTCCTTTTGCTCTATCTGATATATTCAGATTTGTTTTTAAATTAAGTAGCTTACTAGATAATCAAGATAAATAATACTGTATTCTAATTAGAATTTTTAAATTAGTTCGTAAACAAAAAATTTGCAGATGAATTACTATACCTTGGTAGTTATACAAGAAAATCTCCTTAGTTTATATAATATATATCATTTTGATGTAAAATATGTAGCTAATAAATTCTTGTATACAGCATATTCATAATAATAATAATATAGATGCTGTATTTTAATATCAACTTTTTTTACTTAATTAGATAATTTGAGTAAAATTTTTTTAAACAAATTATTAATTTTCTAATCAATTAAAAAATAATTAAATCCAAGTTGGATTCAATTAACCCAGAAGTAACCTCAAGCCAGGTTCAAGTGAACCCAAACCGGGTTCAAGTAAACCCAAGCTGGATTTGTGAACCCAAACAAGGTTCAAAAAGACCCGATTCGGATCCTGAAGTTGTTCAAAGAGGTTACTTTGAACCTGAAATCGGTTTAAAGAGACCGTTACCTACTTTGAATCGGAGTCTGGTTCAAAGAAACCTGATTCGGGTTCTGAAACCGGTTTAATATAAATCCAAGCTGGGTTCAAGTGAACCTAAGCCAGGTTATTTGAACTTATTAAAAATTAAAACTTTAATCCAGGTGCAATGCCAGGGTCTAAGACCTAGTCTGAATTATCTGAATTATAATTCTTTATTGTTTTTTAAATTATAACAAAATCATAAATATGGTATAGTACAAAGTTTTTATTTATAAAATAGTTACAAGAGATATAAAAATAATATGTTATGTGACTTGTTTGAAATAGCACGTTAAGTTTCTGTGTATAAATATTAAAACTCTAAAATATTAATGTATTAGAATTAATAAAATTCCTATGATATTATTATCTTGTTTGTATCATTTATAACATATATTAATGTTACTTTCGTCAATCGATTGACATTTGACAATTTCAAAATTATAATAATTATAAGGCAGCCGCGTTCATTTCTTAATTCAGTTTGAATTAACATTAATTTATATTCATATCCTTTTCTAGTCGTGAGCCGATTATATATAATTCCAATCGCTAGTTTATCAAATAATAATTGCTTGTTTATTGGAAGCTTTATCGGCATCTTCTTTTCCTTTAGTAACATTCAAAGACAAAAGAATAGGTATGGGCGATAGAATAAGGAAAAATAGTAATACAAATCCAAATCGAATTTCGTGCGTAATATCTATAGAAAAAAAAAAGGAATTAAATTCGACATGTAATATCACAAAAATGAATAAATTAGACATACCGGTAATAATGGCAACTAAAGTCGGACCCAACCAACTTGAACCTTTGTCAGTAACCGCATACAAAGCAAAAAATTCCGTTTCTCTACCGCGAGGAACCAATTCACTAAACAAAGTTCTGCAATAACTTTGAATAGAGCCGATAATTATCCCAAACCAAACAGCCAGATAATAAAGTTCTGTACCGGATTTCAGACCACCAAATGGTAGAATAAAACCCAAACAACCATAAAAAGGAATACATAATAATAGAATATTTAATATTATAACGGTTTGCTTTGTTGTTAACCCGAAATAAGATTGAAATTTTGGCACTATTATTGTTCCAAATAGAGCTGCTAGTGGAACTATCAAGGATATGGCAATTAGGCCCATGGCTGGAACTTGTAACGTTGTTTTAGCAAATAATAATGACACCGAAGTTATTGTGGTATATCCTACGTAATAATCAAAAGTGTAAATAATCATGATAATCACATAAGTTAACAGATTTTAGTTATCAAAAATTTTACCATCAGATATGAAAAACCAAGCGATCAAGAATTTAAAAGTCATTTCTAATTTTCTTGCTTGCGAAATGGTTATCCACAATTTTTTCCATGCATATACAACATAATCAAACCATCTAGCTTTCCTTCTTTCATCTAAAGATAAAGGAGGCCCAGGTCTTGGTTGCAACCATTTAGCAACAAGTAAAGAAAATAAAAACCACCATGTCCCGGATAAAAACACACCAATTTGAAGGCTAAAGACAGAGGAGTGTAAACTAAATGAGATAATAAAACAAATGCATAAAAGAATTATACCACCAAAGTAACCAGATGCAAAACCACGCGCAGATATGTGAGTAGAAATAATTTCTTTTGTTTTTGCCAGATTATCCAAAAGATTATACAATATAACATCAGAATTATTGTCATTAAGTAGAAGTTCGGTGGTTGATTGATCATTTTGATCATTGATATTATCATCATCAAAATAGGAAATCTGTTGATCATTTGAGAGCTTTTTTTTTTCAGCGATGTGTGATTTTATTTTGTCAAAAATTTTTCTTACATCTTTATGGTTTCTCGCCAAAACTGGTAAAAAACCATTGAAACAAACGAAGGAAGCCCCAAAACAGACATTTCCTATAATTGCAATTATAGCAACAAGTAAAAACATGGGAGGTGTGACCAGCAAGAATAACATTGCAGACACACTCCCAACCAAAGCAAAACTTATTAATAAAGTTTTGCGCATTGCACCGTGATCGGCCGTTGCACCGATAGATATCGCGGTAATTGCTTGTAGAATTACACTAAATGAAAAAGTGTATAAGCTAAACGAGGCAGTATCAACCCATAATCCAAAAATGTTGACAACACAGCGTACTTCTTCAATAGTCTTAAGTTCAGTGGAATTTTTGCAAGCGATCTCATGATTAATGTTGAGAACACCTTGTTCGGAAGCGAATTGTTCCAAGATCAATGGTATAAAACTTGATAATGATACAACTGCATATACTTCACACGCAAATGCGTAAAGGTACCTAAATAAAATTTAATAATATATTATAGTTAAAAAATATCACAAGATGTCTTCAGACAGAAAAAGGCCGGTATTCTTTTATTCTGCGAAAAGAAATTTAGAACTTCTTTATAATTCTTTTAGATGGAATTAGAAGCTAATAAAGTATTCGCCTTTCTCTATCTGCATAAAAATAATTTTTATACCATGCGTATAATTCTTTTTTAGATAAAATAGGTTCATTATTCTGTTTTTCTATTGTAATGCCTGCAAGGATTGCTTCCTGATCGTTAGACGTCTCATTTTCATACTCTATTTCAACTTCGGTATTCGCCATGCTTCATGACAAGAAAAAGTTGCGTGCATTTCCTAATTTCCCAAGCTTTGATTGGACATTGCAAAGCTAATTGGTAATTGGACGAAATTGTTCACAAACATTGGTCATGTGGTTGACAATCGCAAAAACTTTCATGCCCGAGATTTTTGCCCCAAATCGAAATTATCAAAATTTTTTTAAAATTTTATTCTATGGTGCCGTCGGCTTTAAAATATAAAAAATAGCTTTACAAAAAATGCTACTTCTCTTTTAAAAAGTTATCAAATGTAAAAATAGACCATGTGACTTAAGGTAATAGTATCTATTTTTAGAAACTTTTTTTTGTTACATCTAAAATTTTTTTAGATAATATGGAGTGTCTTCAATTAAAAGGGCCCATTTTTACATATATTTTATTTTGAGATATTTGAGTTTAATTATTTGTTTTGATTTTCGGACTGATCCGGGATCAATCAAATTTCACGATATTGATTGGTTAAAGACGGCAGGTGACTATCGGGTAAACTCGTGACGTGTTGGCTCTACGCAGCCTCATGTAATTTTTCTTTTTACATTATCTTGATTTTTTATTATGTAATTCGACTTTCATTTATAATTAAAAAAAGTCAATCATGTCAAAATTTATATGAATTTAACGAAAA
>QKWP01000281.1:312101-335488 GCA_003550325.1 Gigaspora rosea | reverse complement strand
TTTTTTTTTTTATTATTAAAATGCCATAGTTGAAACTTTATTTAAGTAAAAAGAATAATAAAATTTACATTTAAAGATTTCAAAACTACATTTGTGTTACTGTAAACAGGCACCCAATGTGACATTATACCCCCTATTATCTATATATGCTATAATTAATTATTTCAAATTAATTAACTAGCTAGAATAGGTTGGAGGAGACCTCTATGGGGGAATTTTAAATATATAAAAATTTATAAAAATTTGGTTTGTGTCTTGGTTGATATTAATACAAATTGATATAAATAAGAGGCAGCTATATAATAGTAAATCATATATAATTTAAAACAAAACATAACACAAAAACTGATAGATAAATGCAAAAACTATAAAAATTAATAAGCATATAGTTTATACTTAAAAGAACTTATCAGGTAGTAAGTATGTCTCTTTATTGCTATTTATAATAAAATTTTTTAAAAAACATATGAATTTACTATATAACTTTGAGCTAAGATTTTTTTAAATCTAACTAATTAACTTAAAATTAAATTTTATAGTTATATAAAATAAGAAAAAAAGAAAAAATTAAGCTTAAAAACCAAATTAAAATTTTGTTAATTTTGTACAATTTAAAAATATAATATTGTTAAAAAAATATTTACTAATTTTAAATTAGCAATTATATGTAAAATTATACTCTGAACAACTTTACTTAGTAGCAAAATATATGTTATCTTGACAAAAAAATAGGTTACCTATTTACTAATGTTAAAAATTTTTGGTTTGTAATATAAAAACTCTTTTTTTATCAAAATAATCTTCTTAGTCTTTTAAGTAAACTTGTTCAGCAAGTAATTCTACTTGTAACAAAATTAAAAAGCATTTTCTCAAACCTTTTACTAAGTGAAAAATAGAATTAAAGCTAGAAAAAATTTTTTTTTAAAAAAAAATTTTTTCTAATTTTACTTCTATTTTTTACTTAGTAAAAAGACCCTCGTAGTAAAGAAATAAAATTAGACAAAGATAACATTAAAAAATGGTTATCAAAAGGGGCCCAACCAAGAAAATGTTTTTTTTTTTTGAAATTTCCTCTAGGTTAGGGGGGCACCAGAAATCACCTGATTTCCATTTACTATACCTCCTACCTATAGTTGGAGGTGAAATTAATTTTCAATTTTTTTAATTTCAACAATAATTTTAACAATAATTTCAACAATAATTTCAACATTTTTAATATGTTTATAAATTAAACCTAAAACAATTATTGTATTTGATTTAGCTTAGTTTTAATTAATTTCTGACATATTTAAATTAATTTTTAATATTGAAAAACTAATTTCACCAATTTCACCATCAAGTAATTTCAACAATTTTAACAAAAACTTCTTATTATAAAGAGTAATTTCACCCCATCTATACCCCTACCCCCTCCCCCTACCTGACTGGTTTAATAGCCAATCAAATTTCGCGTATATTAAATTATTATTAAAAATATTTATAAACTTTAATAGTTAATAACTTTTGATCTACTGGTCCAATTTGGATGGTTTAACTACCAAAATGATCCTCTCAAAGAGAGAATTCTAACAAGCCCAAAATTACAAAAATCTAATTACAGGAACATAAGATCAATATAGATTTGCATATTATTACTATATAGTATTTATTAAACATACTATATAGTAATAATATGCAAATCTACATTGATCTTATGTTCCTGTAATTAGATTTTTGTGATTTTGGGTTTGTTAGAATCCTCTCTTTGAGAGGATCATTTTGGTAGTTAAATTATCCAGTAAATCAAAACTTATTTACTTTTAAATATTATATAGAATATAATAAATAATTTTTGATCTACTGGTCCAATTTGGATGATTTAACTACCAAAATGATCCTCTCAAAGAGAGGATTCTAACAAGCCCAAAATCACAAAAATCTAATCACAGGACCATAAGATCGATATAGATTTGTGCATTATTACTATATATATAGTATTTATTAAATAAATAATATGTAGTAATAATGCACAAATTTATATCGATCTTATGATCCTGTAATTAGATTTTTGTTATTTTGGTCTTTTTAGAATTCTCTCTTTTAGAGGATCATTTTGGTAGTTAAATCATCCAAATTGGACCAGTGGATCAAAAGTTATTAACTAATAAAATTTTTATATATAGTATTTTTAAATATATATTATATAAATAATATATTGTATTAGCCAATCAGAATAAAGGATATATAGTAACCTGACTAGGCCAGAGACCCCCTCTCCCTCTAAGAAATCAGCTGATTTCTGGCGCCTTCCTTACACTTTGGGTTTGCATTTGGCGATCTTTATTAAGGTCCTATGTTTCAAATACAATTTCTTTTTTTGTGATACATTCTATGACATTATTAAGCTAGTTGTACAACCTAATTCTATACTCCAACATCCAGATATCCCTCAATTAAGCTACTCAGTCTGCTGAAGGTGTTGTCAGTTTTTCAACTTCTTTTGGAACCTCTAGTTGTCTGTACTGACCAGGGTGAGAGTGAGAACAAGATACTTTCTCAGTACTTCCTTTCTTCGGACTTTCGAAGTTTTAGCTTTTAACTTCGTCCAAATTCTCTAGTCGTCCGTACTGACTGGGCAGCCAGACTCAGAGAGATTATCTCGGTACTTCCTTTCTTCGGCCTTCCAAAGTTTTTTGGTCTTCTTCCATTTCGGTTTAGAACTAGGACCATCCTGAGTTTATCTGGATCCTTTTCCTTTATCAGGTTAGTGCGATTTGCCATTTTTGTTGTATTATCGTTCAACTGGAATTTCACTGGAAGTATATCTTTATTCAACCAACCGGAATTCCACCGGAAGTGTTTTATTATTTCCTTATTTAGCACTAGATACGAATTAATATGGTTAAATTAACCAACCGCGGTCCTAGCATTCTAGTTCAGTCCATCCGTCTCGTGATCAAGTATATTTTTTTTTGTCCACTAGTAGGGATTGAACCGACGACCTTACGTTTGGTGAACTGGGAGTGTAACCACTTACGCTATCAATCCAAGGTCTACGAAAATGTATTTTAACTTTGATACAAGTATAATTACCTGCTGAACAAGTTTATTTAGAAGCCCAAAACAAATTATCTTAATTGATAGTCCGCCAGTTAATCGGAGATCGATCATAGTATAACGTGACGCAAATCACATATGAAAATCATTATAGTGTGAATGTGGCGTGCATACATATAAAAGGTTTTTTCTTACTAAGTTAACAATACATGTCCACTAATTAAAAGTTGTAGAGCTCGTTGAGGCGCATCCAACGGTGGTTAGATCATCCAAATCGGCCCAGTGGATGGCGAGATAACGTTGAAAACCGATTGGACGACTATATAAAATCTCTATGTAAACAACGTTAGTTTACATAGAGATTTTATATAGTCGTCCAATCGTTTTTCAACGATATCTCGCCATCCACTGGGCCGATTTGGATGATATAACCACCGTTAGATGCGCCTCAACGAGCTCTAAAACTTTCAATTAGTGGACATGTGTCGTTAACTTAGTAAGAAAAAAATTTTATATATATGCACGCCACATTCACACTATAGTGATTTTCATATATGATTCGCATCACGTTACACTATGATCGATCTCCGATTAACTGGCTTTAACAAAAAAAGAGTTTTATATTATAGACCAAAAATTTTTAACTTTAGCATATAGGTAATTTATTTTTTTGTCAAAATAATCTATATTCTGTTACTAAGTTGTTCAGAGCATAATTTTACATATAATTGCTAATTTAAAATTAGTAAATATTTGTTGTTAACTAAGTTATATTTTGAAATTGTACAAAATTAACAATATTTTAACTTGGTTTTTAGGCTTAATTTTTTCTTGTTCTATATAACTATAAA
Organism: Gigaspora rosea; assembly: GCA_003550325.1. NCBI lineage: Eukaryota > Fungi > Glomeromycota > Glomeromycetes > Diversisporales > Gigasporaceae > Gigaspora > Gigaspora rosea. The sequence goes on along the minus strand of QKWP01000281.1, from coordinate 331,601 downwards.
ATTTAATTTTAAGTTAATAAGTTAGATTTAAAAGAATCTTAGCTTAAAGTTATATAGTAAATTCATATGTTTTTTTAAAATTTTAATTATAGATAGCATTTTGATCTATTTTAAAAAGACATGTTCTATACCTGCTATATAAAAATAATTAGCGAATTAATAAAATAATTAGTTTATTCTTTAAGTAGTGGTCTTTAAACTGTGTTTATTCTAAAATGTAAAAGTTCAATTAATGATCCAAATAACTAGTAATTTTTGCTATTATTATTCAAGTTTATAATACTTACTATCACAATATATTTTTTATTTAGATTTATTTGTATTATTCTAGTTAGCAGTTTAGCTAGTATATCCTATTCAAGTTTGTAACATTTATAGTAGCTACTATATTATATCTACTATTTTATTTGTGCAAATTTAGAGTGCTTTTAAACACCAAAAATAGTTAAAACTATCTTTTTATCAGTATAGTAGATTTATGCTTATTGACTAAATATTCAAAAAATTACTACAAGAATTATTTTAATTAATTGTAGACTTATATACAATTTCAATCACTAGTCAATCATATTAAAAGAGATGCTAAAGAATATCTTTAATCAGATATAAAGAACTTTTATTAATTGATTTATCTATTCAATTTTATGATATTTATTAATTTTCAAATGATATGATTATATAGTAATCACTTAATAATAATAATATCTAATTAAAGTTTTTTCAAAAATTATCTTTGATATAATTAACTAGTGATTGTAATAATGCTTATTTAGAGTGCTTTTAAGTATCTCTCTTAATATTATTTGCTAGTTATAAAGATTATGTACAAGTACTACTATTAATTAAAATAATCTTTATAGTAATTTTGCTAAAGGTTCATATTGCAAAATATGGATATTAAATTTTAGTTAATTAATGCAACTCTATGATAAAAAAAGATAATCACTGGCTATCTTTTTTTTTATTATAATAATGACTTGAAAAAAAAATTAAAAACAAACCAAAATTAAATAAAATATAAAATATCAAAGTTAAAAATAACTACCCAAAATTCTGCTGTAGTAAATCAATATTTTTTTTATTAATTAACTAATTCTAACTATATATAGTGCAGGAAACCTTAACTTACCAATATAATAGATGGCTTTAAAATCTATTAACTCTTTAAAAAATTAAAAATTTAAAAAACTAGCTAGTAATTTTGTTCTTTAAGACAAGTTCTATAAAATTACCAGTCAGATTTTAAAAATATAACCTCTATAAGAAGTTAATAGCTTTTAAAGTTAGATTATATATATATATATATATTATTTCTTTGACAGTCTTGTTGGTGCTTAAATACAAATTGAATTAAGTAATTAAGCTAATTCTAGTAATTACTACTTTGCAATTGCAAGCCCGGCATCATCCGGCTATTTTAATCTGTACCAGATGCGACCTGTCGCACTAAGTCACGTATGACTCAGAAATTTTATATTGGCTACTTGGCTATCTTACAACCAAACCAAAATGGTACAAACCCATTTACAATTCTATCTTCTACCCCTTAAGAAAACAAACTTTCAACTAAATTTTTCCTTTTCTGACAATAATCTTCTTTAACTCCATTATTTAACAAACTTCCTTCACCTAGTATTCCATTAGAAAGCTTAACTTTTCTCGAAGAAAACCCTTTGTTATACTTCTTGCACTTGTCATTTTTTGAAATTCCGTTAACTTTCTCCCACTGATTTACTTCTTTACATCGGTTTTGCCATATTTCTTCATAAAAACACTTCTCAATGATTCTAGAATAAAAGTTAGATTATATTTATATTAAAAATAAAAATTGAAATGTATATGATTTTTTAAATTTGACCAATCAAAAACTTTGATTTTTATTATAAAAAATTTTTGACCAATCAAAATTCAAATTTAAATTATAAATTTTTTAAAAAAAATTTTAAATTAAATTTGTATTATTTATTATAGCAATTTGATTGGCTAATTAAGGTTATACTGTATATACAAAATTGAAACAATGTATAGTTAAGCTTTCCTGCACCATATTATATAATAAAAATTTATAATCTTTGATAAAATTGGTTCTAAACCCAAATACATATTATGAGATTTTCATAATATATCTATTATTTATTGTCACAGATCATAATTTAAAATGAAATCTACATTTTATACTTAACCTGCTAGCCTTCTAAAACCCATTAATACTTGTTTATTATAATTTTTTTTAAAACTAACTCTAACCCTAAACCCCTAACTCTAAAAATGTACCCCAAAAAAATTTAGTTTTCGAGATTTTATACTATCATTTCATTTTAATCTCAATTTCTTTATAATCTGTCACATTTATTACCAAAGATATATATATATTTTTTTTTCAAAGTGTCTGCCTTGGGACTGAGGAATTTTTTATTCAGGAATTTGAATCAGTATCCCACTAAGGGCCACCTGCATTTGTTACATTGACGAGGATACAACTAGCCACACGTACAACTTTTGGTCGTCTAATTTAAGGGTAGAGGGTATGTAGATCATTTCTATTAATAAACGAGTTACTAAAAATTTTATATTTAATAATAAAGAAAATTTTTATTAAGTAACTATATTAAATTTTTAAATAAAATTGTAGAGGAGGTTTTTCTGATTCTAATGGTGGTCGAATCATTAAAATTGGCCCAGTAGAACATAAGATATAGTTGTTTTTATCTTCGCGACCCTATTTTACTTATTGTTTACACGTGATTTAATTGGCCAATTTGTGATCACCCCCGCAGAATAGACCCTGCCCCCGCATAAGTTGATACTATAAAAACTTTATCAAATTTCATTCAAAATTAATAAAATTTTTAGGATATGTGTAATTTTTTATTACGAGCAAGTTTACTTAGTAAAAAAAATCAATTTATAAGCAAAAAATTAATTTTTATATGTAGCAACTTTTAAATTCGCATTAAAAATATTTTTTGTTACTCGTTTACTAATAGAAATGATCTATATACCCTCTACCCTTAAGTAGTCCGCCCGAAGATTACCCTGCGAGTTCCACACTAGCTGCCATACCTGCAACCCGACTAGGGGATTGCCTATTTAAATCCTCTGATCCCTGCTCCTCCTGCTAACCCTCCTATATCACTGAAACAGGCCCGTTACTTAAGCAGTCAGTCAGCCAGTTCCGGATGCTTATCCGTCGTCCTTAGGACCCATTTTAATTCTGTAACCAAAGATATTTCTATATATTAATATACAAGTATATTCTTAAATAATTTTTTTTTTTAAAGTAAGGTCATGGATCTTGGTTATACATGAGGACGAAATTATTTCGGGTTCTAAAACCTAAAATTAAAATTTGAAGACGAAATTGTTTTTGACCTATTTTACTTGAAAGACAAAATTATTTAATACTTTTTTTGAATAAACGAAATTATAAGGAACATATCTATATAAATTTTATTTGCTCTTCCTTATAAAAAATTTTAATTTTCTCTAATGAAGATGAAATAGGCCTTTTTCAAAAATCAATTTTGGTAGTATCACTACTCTTGGTATTTTATTAAATATAATAATTATTACAAATTATTGTATATACTATTACAATTTCCAAAACTTGGGCAATTTTATCTATGATCTAAACCTACTAGAACCTTCTAAGTTCCTACTATATAACTTAGCTGGTCTAGATTTTACTAAGTAACTAGATCTAATTACTACTTGGTATTCTATGTCTACTGCTTCACCCAGGGTTGGCATTGGACTATGTCCAAATAAATTTAATTGGACATTTGGACATAGTCCAAATGTTCAAATAATTTTTTGGACCTTTAGGTATTGGACAATGTTCAAATAAATTGTAAAATTATTGGACATAGTCCAAATTGTCAATTGAACATATGTCCAATTGTCCAATAATTTTATTGAACAATTTTAATAATATGATGGCAAAAGCTAAAAATAAGTTACCCCTCTCTTTTGGTCAAAAAACTCAAAAACGTCTTTGATCTAAAAATAAGCTACCTTATGATTAACAATAGTTGCTACATAGTGAAGTCCAAACTTTACTATGCAAATCGATTAAAGTCACCTAAGTAAACTTCTTCAGGTGATCAAAATACACTTAGCCTAGAATTTTTATTAGTATTGGAGAACTTTTTACTATTTGACTTTTGATTTTTACATTCCATGAAAAAATTAAATTTTTTAAAAAAATATATTCAATGAACATAAAAATCAAAGATCAAATAATAAAAAGTTCTCTAATCCTAGTAAAATTTTAGGATAAGTGTATTTTGATTTCCTCAATAAGTTTAACTAAGTGACTTTAATCGATTCACATAGTAAAATTTAGACTTTACTATGTAGCAACTATCTGTGATTAACCAAAAATTGATTATATCTGAAATAAGCTACCCTGTTTTCTTTATAATATACCTTTATTTTAAAATTAAAAATAGAATCAACTATTTTTATTATTCTTTTTGAAATACAGTTTCTAAAACTCTGTTTGCTTAATCATATTTCATTAGCCAATATCAAATATATATATTGTAAGAAAAATGGAATATAAGTTGATTTAGTAGTATAAATATATATGTACATGTGCATATTTTTATAATAATAATAATTATTATTATTATCAGTATACTTTTTAAATATACTGTAAATTAAAGATATTTTGTATTAGTAAATATTGGCCAGAATTAAGTTTAATTTAGGCCAAGATTAAACTAATTTTTTTTTAATGTCCAATAAAAAAGTTACAATGTCCAATCAAAATTATTTGGACAATTGGACATTGTCCAAATGTCCAAATGTCCAAATTGTCCAAATGTCCAATATTATAACATGCCATCCCTGGCGCACCTCATATGATTTGGTGTAACGTGAAATCAAAACAACCAAAATAACCCTTTTTTTGTTAGTTAGGGTTAGGGTGAGGTTAGAATAGTGTGTAGGCGAGAAAGGGGATTTTATAGTAAAATTTTGTAAGGAATTTTTTGTTAGAGCACGAAGAGTGGTTTCATAAACAAAAATATGAAAGGTCGCTATTTTTCTTGATTTCACGTTACACCTGATCCTACGATCTGATTGGTTTATCAGATGGGTGCGTTACAACGCATATGCGCTAAATTACAAAGAAATTAATTTTTAATCAATTTAAAATGCAGAATTTCAAAAAAAACATCAAATTTCATTATAAAATTTTGAAAATGGGACAAGTCATGTGATTCCAGCTTTTAGGTGTATGTATTCATAGAGTTCAAATAAACAAAATTTTCGTCAAATTTGTTCAGATGTTGCCAAGATATTTTGATTTAAGGTTTTGAAATTTTTGATTTTTTTCTTCGTATTGGTATGTCAATGTAGGCATACATTTTTTAACTTTGCATGAGCAGAGTAATTTTATTATGTTCCGATTGGTGATAATAATAATAATAACAACAACAACATTACATTTTTTAACTTTGCATGAGCAGAGTAATTTTATTATGTTTCGATTGGTGATAATAATAATAATAACAACAACAACACAACAACAGCAATAATAATAATAATAATAACTAAATAAAATAAAACATTTACATAATATTCCAGAAAAAAAGTTATGAAATATCCACCAAAAAATATAATTCGGCTATTACTTTAATTGTTATAACTGTTACCGTGTTAACTGCATAACATAAATAAAGTTGTTCTTGATTAAGTAATAGCGACTCCAATATCTAATTATTAAATGTTAAATATGATATTTTTAATTATGTATTATTATTAGATTAAAAAATGTGTTATCAAATAATAAAATTTCATAAAACCTATACTTACGGACTAATAATTTAGCAAGGTATTTTTTTTTAAAATGTACATTATTAGACATGAAATATATATATAATTTAAAACTACCAAATGATAAATTTATTTATATTTACCCGCTAATAATTTAAGAGAGGCATTTGATAAATAAGTATAATTAGACATATAACATGCAAAGTTTTAGAAATAAATACAATAAAACTTATACTTACGACGTGCTAATAATTTGATAAAGTATTTGTTAAAATGTATATTATTAGACATGAAAGATAAAACTACTAAATAAATTTAAAAATAAATATAATGAAACTTATTTATATTTACCCACTAATAATTTAACCGATGCATTTAATAATACGAGTATAATTAAACATAAAGAACAAAATATTATAAATAAATATAATAATATTATACATACTTATGGACTAATTATTCAACGAAAGTATTCATTAAAATGTGTATTATTAGACATGAACAAAGTACTATTTAAAAACTATAAAGTAATAATCAGAAATAAATATAACAAAGCTTATACTTACGGACTAATAGTTTAATAGAAATCATTGTTAGAATGTGTATAATTATGTATCGAATAATAATTTAGGAAATAGAACATAATAAATTATACTTGCCAACTAATAATTTAACAGAAGTATTGGTTAAATTGTGTATTATTAGAATGAGAATGCATAACTTAAAACCATCAAATAATAATTTAGAAATAAATATCATTTATACTTACTCCCTAATAATAGATACATATATTGTTAAAATGCATTTTATTAAACACAAAGATACATAATTCTTATACTTACACGCTAATGATTTGACAGAAATATTTGTTAAAAGATATATAATTAGAAATGAAGGATGTATAATTTAAAAATACTCAATGATAATTTTATAATAATGAAACTTATTTATATTTAATTATATTTACCCACTGATAATTTAACAGAAATATTTAATAAAATGAATATAATTAGACAACAAAATACAAACATTAGAAATAAATTTAATAAAACTTATACTTACGGACTAATAAGTTAGCAAAATTATTTGTTGAAATGTGTATGTAATGTTAGGTATAAAAAGTGAATAATTTCAAATTATCATATTTAATAATAAATACAATAAAGTCTATACTTACGGACTAATAATGACATATTTGTTAAATCATTAAAACGAAAGATGTATAATTTAATAATTTTAGAAATAAACATAATATATTTATATTTACCGACTAAAAATTTAACAAAAATATTTGTTAAAATATATATGATTATATTGAAAATGTATTATTTAAAACTATTAAATGATAGATTAGAAATAAATATAATAAAGTTCATACTTACTAACTAATAATTTAACACAAATATTCGTTGAAAGATACATTATTAGATATAAAAGATGAAAATTTAAAAATATATAACAAGTAATAATTTAAGGAATAAATTTAACAAAACTTACATTCTAATAATTTTTAGCAGAAATATTTGTTATAACATCATAATTAAGTACACGTGTATAAACGGTGTACAATTGGCGAAAATATAAAAATATAATAAAACTTACTCACTAAAAAAGTTTAATATAAATGTTAGTACAATTAAGTATTATTAAACATAGGCATTAAAATTAAGAAATAAAATTTATACGTACTTGCTAGTAATTTAATAGAAGTATTTGTTAAAATTTGTATTATTAGACATGAAAGAGATATATATAATTTAAAAATTATAATTTTTAAAATAAAAATATTAAAGCTTATACTTACGTGCTAATTTTTTAATGTAAGTATTTATTCAAATATGTGCCATGAGCATAAAGATGTATAATTTAAAAATATCAAATAACAACTTAGGAAATAAATTTAATAAACTTATACTTACAGACTATATAGAAATATGTGTTAAAATGTATCATTACGTATGCATAAAAGACGCAAAGCTTAACTATATTATTAAATAATTAGAAATAAATTTCATAAACTTATACTTACTGACTAATAATTTGGAAGAAGCATAGACATAAAAATGCATGATTTAGAATTCTCAAATAATAGTTAGGAAATAAGCATAATAAATTTATACTTGCCAGCTAATAATTAACAGAAGATTGGTTAAATTGTGTATTATTAGAGTGAAAAATGCAAAACTTCAAATTATTAATGATAATTTTAGAAATAAATATACTTACGGACTAATAATTCAGAAACATTGATTAAAATGAACATTATTATTAAATATAAAAGAAGTATAATTTAGAATTATTAAATAGTATTTTAGAAATAAATATACTTACACACTAATAATTTGAAATATTCGTTAAAATGTTTATAATTATAATAGAAGATAATTTAAAACAATCAAATGATATTTTAAAAAATACTGTAATTTTATACTTGCCAGCTAATAATTTAAAAAAATAATATTTGTTAAAAATGTGTATTATTAGACATGAAGAATTTGTATTTAAAATTATTAAATGATAATTTTAGGACTTACGGGCTAATAATTCAGAAACATTGATTAAAATGAATATTATTAAATATAAAAGATGTATGATTTAGAATTATTAAATAATATTTCGAAATAAATATACTTACATACTAATGATTTGAAAAATTTCGTTAAAATGTTGTCATGATACGTAACTTAGACTATCAAATCTTTTTTTTTTTTTTAAAAAAAAAAACATAATTTATACTTGCCACCTATAATTTAATAGAAGTATTTATTAAAATGTATCTGTAGACGTGAAGGATATATGATTTAAGACTATCGGATGATATTTACCGAGCACTAATACTGTAATTAAGAAATATTTGTTAAAAGAAAGCAACATTAGATATAAAATGCAAATTTAAACCTAACAAATGTATATAGAAATATATTTAATAAAAACTTATGCTTACTCTCTGATGATTTAAATGAAAGTTATTTTAAAAATAAGTTATTTAAGAATAAACTATTATAATAAAACAATAATGTATAATCACCCTCGTTCATTCAAATCAATAGCTACGGGAGCCACGGAATAAGCATTTAAAATCAAAAGAATTAAAATTATGTTGAGGACATAATAAAACTTCATTGTGACAAGATTTTTGATCATATTTATAAAGTTTGGAAAGATCAATTGCGAAAACGACAAAAAAATTTCTTACAATATTAGGTGAGTTGAATTTTCTGATGCCATTTTATATTTTCACAGAAAAGATTGATTTTCTGATTTTCTTTACTATCTATCTATAGATTTTCTTTTTTATTCTTTCCTTTAAAGTAGAAATTGGGCCCATGATGAAATTTAAGCTCCAGGTTATCATTCGTTTACAAGAACATTGCTTCTAATAATACGAGATTGTCCATTTAAAGATGATAATTCTAAATTTCACAAAAAAAAAACAACCATTGGTTACTATAAAATAATGTATATTTGTTTTGCGTAATTCCGATTCGTTGAGGAGATACAATTAAAAAAAAACCCCCCAGCTGAAATTTAATAATCGGCAAGGTATCGTTTGATCGGTTAGATTCCCTTAAATTAACCCTAAATTACTTAGTGGTGCAGATTTAATGCGCCAAATGATTTGCAGCTTAAGTTATCTATGTACGTTAGAGATGGGCAAAGTCAGTTACATATTATTACTTAATATTACTTAATATTACCTTGCAATAGGTAATATTACAATAATTTTATTTTTAGCAGCAATTTTTCGTTCAATCTCAATTTTGATCATCCATCTCCGACTTTTATCATGTGGGCTAGGTGCTGAGAAAAGGGACCAAATTGACAAAACAAAAGATCTTAATCAATTTGTATTGTAAATCTTAATAACTTATAAGAAAATGCAAACTTTAAAGGGCTACACTGCAAAATTTTATTAATACAACTACTTATGTGTTTTAAGTAAAAAATTATCCTAAAATTATTCTAAATTGATTTATATAAAAACATTACTTTTGAAAAAATTGTCAATTTGGTCCCTTTTCCCAGCACCTAGCCCATGTGTTTTATATGTACACGTAATAAATAATAGAATGTAATAATTATTGTCCGAAGCGTAGCGGAGGACTTACAATGGAGACGTAAATACACAAAATGTCTTGGATTCCGCTCACGTGATATTGGGCCAATCAGTATTTAAAAATATAAACAGATCGACACGGATCAGCCCGACAAGATGGAAGATCCCGTAAAAAATTACAATACGTATTATTACAGCTTCGGACACTAACAGCACCTGTTTTCCTAGTTGTCCGAAGCGTAGCGGAGGACTTACAATGGAGACGTAAATACACAAAATGGATTCCGCTCACGTGATATTGGGCCAATCAGTATTTAAAACATATAAACAGATCGACACGGATCAGCCCGACAAGACGGAAGATCCCGTAAAAAATTACAATATGTATTACTACAGCTTCGGACACTAACAGCACCTGTTTTCCTAGTATTAATAATAAGGGATAAGTCATAGGTCATTATTATTTACAAAATTACTTTGCCCATCCATAATGAACATACGTAAGTACCTTTAAATGTTCGGCTATTCCTAGATGATAAAATTTGCAACCAATCATGACATTTATATACAATATATAGATATCATTGGCTGCAGAACCTTTCTTTTCCACACAAAAATTACGTAATAAACAGCACTTTGTTGTCTTTGTCAATGATTGTTGGCTGACATTTACTGTTATTCATATTTATTTTATTTATTTTTATTCGCGTCAACTTAAACAAAGATAAGCTATTTATTTCTAATTTATCGCATGAGGTATGCAAAATACTTTTAATTTTTTATTTACATTTATTAATCGATAATTTAACAAAGGATAGTTATTCGTTTTTAATTTATTCTAGTAAGTATATGAATGTCAATCGTAGGGGGTGAGAATCGACTCTATAATGGTCGATTTAAAGATTATGCAACGTGAGAATTGGAGATTCTGAGAATTTTATCGATTTCAAATAAAGGTCTCAAGCTCCTAAATAAATAGGTCGAAATAGTTTAGCCAGTCAAGCGAGTTCATTAGAATGGTTATATAACACTAATCATAATTAGCTGTTAGAATGAATGTCTTCCTATCAGTAAATCCATCAAATCATCTGATGCACGTCAAAACCAAAATAGTCGAATCAAGCAACCATTCTTATGATTAGTATTAGTAGTTAGGCACGTCCAAATGTCCGTGCTTAAACTAATTTTTTTATTCGTATTTTTTTTTTTAGATTATTTTTTATTAAAGTTTTTATTTAATTTTAATTATATATATATATATTACAATCAAAAATTGAAACCGCCTAGAAAAAAAATTTTTTTTTTTTTTAACAATTAATCGTTTAATGCGCCTAATAGTTTAACCAACTTGGATTTAATACCATTTAGCTTAAACTAACAGTATAAAGAAATTTTGTGCTGCTAAATAATTTTAGCTCTTAATGACAATCTGCTTATCTATGATATTTCTTAATTTTGATATGTCATGAACACATGGCCAATGACGATATTGATAAATAGTTAATTGGAATAAAAATAAAATGAATAACAGATAAGAAAAGGTAATTTGTCATCTTTTTTAATTAGAATAATTAGAGGTGAAAGATTGAAATAATAAAATTAAATGTACTACTGTATATAAACTTAAAATGTATAAAAATAATTTGAGTACTGCAAAGAGAAAATGAGGCTGTGGACTTTCAAGTCTATCTTTTAAATAATTGGCAAGTAATAGATTAAATTAAAATAGAAACTTTTCTTGGCATCATAATTGAATATTTCTTTTTTAGGAGTTCAAAGTTAATAGTTCCTTTTTAGGAGTTTAATAAGATCAACGGAGATTACATGATTTTGCGTGACATAGCGATGTAGCTACCTTATTTATACTTATTTTAACTTCAACTATACTTTATTTGTAATTGCCTAAAAAAAATTATCCGTTCGTTTAACGGTTTAACCTAACTGGTTTTAATACCATTCCGAAAAGATCAACGTCATTCAAACATCATAGCATCACCCCTTAAAAATTTTCACTATCTAGCATCACCCCTTAAAAAGTCATGTAACATAAAAATAAAACAAAAACACATTCAAACCCTAACACTAATATTATTCTACCTAAGCAGAAGCAAAATTTTATGCGATTAAATGTTTTCAACCCTTAGTTATCTATGGTATATTTTGATTTTAGTATACCAATTTTTTAAATATTTTTAGCAACTTTCGGATTATCATGTAGATAACTCGATACATCGTAAATCACATGATAATCATACCATATTAGTCCCAAAAGGAGTTCTTTTTCTTTTAGCAAAGATCTCATATGTAAGAATAATAACCACGGTATTAAAAGATAAATGAAATTATATGTACTGTAGTATGAAGGCATTTATTTAAAATAATTATTAATAAAAAAAAGTGCACAGATAAAAATCCGAAATGAGCCTGAAATGTATAGAATAATACCAAGAGAAAAAAATGTGACTTCAGGTGTTTTCAAGCTTATTTATTATTTATTAGATTCAACTAATGATATTATTGATTGTGATTACGTATCGTATATGATATTATAGAGCCTAATCTGGTAAGTAATAAGGGGTAAAATCGAAAGTTCGAAAACTTATCTTCCCAAAAAGCCGGTATAACAAATACATATTATTTTTTAAATAATATAAGTCAGCACTCATGAATAATGAACCGGATCACGATAACTGAAATTGAATTGTACGCGTCGATGGTAGGGTGTCCAGGATTATGCTATTAGCATAATTTAGCATAATTCGAGTTCGCTAGCATTATTATGCTAGCAGCAGAAATTCAGCATAATTTACATTTTCTAGCATAAATTTTAGCATAATTTGAGTATTTTCGATAAAATTTTTAACAAAAATTGCAGTTTCAGTTATTATATATATATATATACGGTACAGAGAAAAACCTCATTATTTCATATAATACATATACCAGGAACGTAGTTATAACAGAGTGTATAGTTAACTGCTAGGATGGTGTCAGCAAAATCTTGCTTTTTGATTGACATGTTGATGGGCTGTGTTAGTGCAACGTACTGCTATTGTACAGTACTTATATGAGTACCGGATTTGATATTCATATTAGTCGTAATATCATATGATCATATGATGAATCAAAATCAGGTGAGAATGTTACGTTATTTAATTAACACGTGTTATTTCTCAATTTTCACCGATCATAAAATGACCCAGATCAATTTGTGATGCAGGCATGAGACCACAGCAATATAATAAACTACTGATAATAGTTACATATTATTAATAATAACAATGACGATAATTATAATTATTAATAATCACATTGATATTTGCATCAAAAAATTCGAATAAATATAATTCGTAAATAGATATTTTTAAAAATTTTACATTATAAAAATTATAAAATTTATTAATTTAAAAAAAATTTTAAAGAAAAATCATTAGCATTAAAAGCATAATTTTATATTATTAGCAAGCATAATTTAAGCAGCAGAATTCTGGACACCCTAGTCGATGGTTGTGTTTTTGATCAAATTTTAGCACTTGTTTTATATATGCGTGTTAGAATATACTGTATAAATCTTTTATATTACCTACAATTTATATATATGTTATTTTTTATTAATAGTTTAATTAACAATTCTTGTCTATCTAGGGTAAATGAACTTTGCAAGAATACAATATGTTTATCACTTCTGAACTTGTTTACGTATACGATTGGTTGAAATTGACCGGTCAGAATTGAATTTTAAATAGAAGATAGATATACAGATGGTAGAATAGTTACTGTGCAATGGTAATATGCATAGATCACCTGATGACGATCCAGATCACGGTATCCAAATTCGACCAATCAGATTGCTTTAAGCGGACAACTTTTATATAATATAAAGATGCCATTGGTTCATAGGAAGGCATTCATGTCATTGGTTAATTTTTGTAGATCTACCCGTGATTTCCGTAATTAACCAATCAAATTATATTGTTTTAAAAGAATTTATCGTTCTAATACTATTAGAAAACTAATAAATACACGCAAAAGAATTTACTACATATACTTAGAGAACAGATAAAGTGGGTAAATATTATATTTATTACTAATAAACTCTAACTCATTAAAGAATCTACAAACATAAACTAAACCCTAATTTACTGTTGATAAGCTCAAATACACTACAAAAACCGATCAATTTTAAATTTTAAACTCGGAACTTCTATTATTAAAGAGCTTGGATTTATTCAACTAAACAGTTAGGTTTTGGACGGAAACGTTTCCAGTTACTTTCTCGACAGTATAATTTTGCGTGGATCCAATAGGCGTTGATATATTCTGTCTTCTATGTAAAATAAGTCGGGAGTGAGATGATTTAGAGATTATTTTGAACAGTGAATATTGACGTTAATTCGAAGTTAGAAATGGTTTTTGCGGTGATTTTTTGTTAGTGAAACGTTACGTTCCCAGATACAAGACCCCCATGATAGTAAACTCACCACGTAGTATACCCGGCTAAGTTAACTAAGTTGACTAACTACTAATCAGCTTATAACACTAGTCTAAATGCTATTTGAAAAAATACTATTTTTATGAAATTTCCATTTTAGACCTATAAATAGAAATCTTTAAGCTATTCATATCTTTCATTAATTCTAATTTGCTTTGATTTAGTTTATGCATAACAATAATTTGTATGTCCTATCTTACGTATATTGTCTTATCTTCCATTTAAGCAAATCAAATTTTATTTTTATTTAGCTTGTGAATACATGATTTTCTAATATAATATACTAATACTATTGTAGATGTGTTAAATGCAATGATATACAGTCAGATCTCTCTAAATGCAACCCCTAAATGTACGTTCTATGAAAAGTTCTCTAAATGCATGAGCCCAACGAATATAGTGCTTAGAGATTTTTATTTCCCTAAATGTAATAAAAATAATATCTCTCTAAATGCACGTTTGAGTATGATCCTGCCGCAATGTATTCAGGGAGATCTGACTGTTTCTTGATTTATTCAAATTTTATATAGTTTATTGCTTGCAAAAAATTAATTCGGGTCACCTGGGTAAGGCCGCTGACATTTATTACCTAATATCCATTTACTATAGGGGCTTACCCCACCTCCAGATAAGGTCTATAAATAAAATTTTAGCCAATCAAATTTAACTAAGGTAAGATTTTTCTTGACCCCCCACCCCTAAAATATTACCTAATAAATGTCAGCCCCTAACCATAATTATGACCCGATTAACAGACGATATATGATTCACTCTGGTGATTCTTATACAAGTAAATCTTTTAAAAGTATTAAGGATGGGCAAATTAATATTTCGCTAGTAGATCCTGGCAGGGATTGCACATCATTATGTCCAATTTTTTTTTGGATATATGCCCAAAAAAAATTGAACCAAATTGGACATAGTGACATGCCATCCTAGGATCCTGGATCGAATTATTTAAAAATATATATTAAACTGATTGAATGAGCTTATTCGGAAGATCCAATTCAGGGTCTAAGAATTTGATTCCAGGACGATCCTAGAAGTCCAGGACCGGGATCGGATTGATTTGTAATTAATATCTTTTATACTTAATTTAAATTCTTTAAAGTTTTACAACTTAAATATTTTACTGTGTTTTATTTTAAAAGTATATTAATAGATTTTTTTCTTAAAAATCAATTATTATATTTTAGATCAAGCTTCGGTATCTAACAATTTAACCTAATTTATTTTCTGTTTTTAGATTACACCTAAACCAGAACTAAATGAACCAGGTGTTGGATTTTCTTCTCATCCTTAACTCCAACAAGTTACAATTTTAAGATTTTTCAGATAAGATTAATTTAGAAAACTTTTTTTGGTGTAATTTGTGTTATCTTAAATATTTATGCAAAGCCCTATTAAAATACGATTTCTGATCTTTTACAAACCTTGCTATATCGTCTCTTAAATCATCATTTAAAACCAAAATATTGCAAGAAACTTTTTTTAAAAGCTTGTTTTTTGAAGATAGGCTGAAATTTGTGCTATGTTGATACCTAATTAAATCCAAAAGATAACAATTTTTTTTCTCTGTTATGATAATTAAAATTCGACTCACAACTCTATTTAGGGTGAACAATCGACAAACCTTAAAAAGAGATCAATGGCTGAACAGATCATGGAATGTAAAATTAGCATTACCTTATTTGTATAGATTTTGAAGCTGAAATTAGACCGGTAAAAATTGCACCTATGACATTTTCATGAGAGCTCCAAGATAAGGTTTAGACTCACATTTTTTTTGTTGTGATAATTAAAATTCGACTCACAAAAGGCTATTTGATATTACCGGTAGGAATTTTGATTAAGTGGACAATCGACCAACCCTTAAAAGAGATCAACAGTACAGAATTTACGTGCCTTATTTGGAAATGCGCCTAAAAGTGAATTAGGTTAAACTAGCTTGAGGCTAAAATTAGACAATATATTATGCACCCACGACATTTTTTATTGTGCTCCAAGATAGGTTTAGATTCATTTATTCATTTCTTTTTATTCTTTCATTTATTTTTTCACTTCGTGAACATTTACAATTTGTTTAATTTGTTTCGGTTTAGTAATATCTTAAAATATAGAATGAACTTCCACACTATTACATATTAAAGATGGTATCCATCAATCCGTTCTGGTAAAAACGGGTTAAACATATCTGTTTAATCGAAACATCTCCGTGCCGTTAGTACTGAGGCCACAGTTCCAAATAATAAAGCTACAGTACGGGACATATTGATACTGACCAATGGAAAAATTATAGACCAAAGTCGATCCTAAAAAAATCTTGGGCGGTCGACCGGTCTGATATTTTTTGCTAAAACAAGTTTTCTAATCAGAATTAGTCTCCAGATCTACTGTAATACTTTACATATATAGTTGTATTTTACAATTTGATTAACTAAAAATTTGGAATACTTATATTAATTACTGCTTTGACAATACGATAAATTACATATTGCTGTATCTGTAGCAATTCCCTGGTCATTAAAGCTAAATAGATATATAGCATAACTGAAGTTTTATTTTATTAACTGCAGATAAATAGCCTACCTAGTGTTCTGACCCGTCATGAAAATCCCAACCCGGGTGACCCGCGGGTGGGTCACCCGGGTCACCTGGGTGAACACTAGGTAGTAGAAAAAATTCCACTACGGGTCACCCGCAGGTGGTAACCCGGGTCACCTGGTGATATAAAAAATTTTATTAGTCTAATTCTAAAAAAAAAAAAAAAAAAAAAAAAAAAAAAATTTCAAAAAAAGTGGGTTTAGGGTCAGCTTTGGGATTGGAAGGAGTTATAGTTATATAAAATTTTGCAAGGAATTTTTTTTGTTAGAGCCTGAAAAGTGGTTTCATAAGCAAAATTTTAAGTTATCATATGTACCCGTGTTTATACACTAGTGTACAAATAGTAATAGCCTATAATAAATGCATATATAATTTATTAATTATTTTTTTAAAAATTTAAAAATTAAAATATAAAGCAAAATAATAATAGTATTTTTATTAAAAAAAAAAATAAAAAGACAAAAAAAAAGGTAGGGTTATTTGTATATAAAAAAAAAAAACAAACCAAAAAAAAGTTTTATGTATCATAATCAGATTCTTCTTGTTCTTCATCAGATATATCTATATTTTTTGTACCAAAATGTTATTCTGTGAATTATTAAAAGTTTCAACTATTTTCTCAACTGTGGGGAAAGAATTTGCATTGTTTTTTAATTGTAAAACCCACATATGTAATTAAGGTTTTCCATTACATAAAATGCCAATCAGAACTATGAGCTCCATCTAGTTTTATTGTAAAGAGGAATTTTTGTAGTTTTTCAACACCATGATGATGTAAATAAATTGAATAACGGCTTCTTCAACTCTTACATCTAAAAACAGATCGCTGAATTTCAGCAAGTAAACCTTTAACAAGATCAAACTGTGCAATTGATATCTGTTTATTAATAAATATTAAAATAAATATTAATTAAACAAATATCTAGCTCAATTTGATTAGAAAAATAATACATAATAAACATATATACCTGATTAGATTTAAGATATGTGCTATGTATGTCATATAAATAATTTGAAGCATTACAGATTTCAAAATGTTATTAAAACATTTTTTCATATATGATGCAGAGTCTGAAACAAAAAGCCTTGTAGTATTAAATGGAATGGACCATTCAATTAAAGTCCAAAAGATAAGTAACATCATTAAGAAAGTCTACCAAAACTAATTTAGTTACATTTTGATAGCTGAATAAAATATTACACGCTTCTAGCACAGTCATCTGTTGTTTCATGAACAATAAACAAAACTGGTTTGTTACAAAATTTTAATTTAACAGCTGCAATATGTCTTTCATATACCAGCTTTAAGTAACTATTCTTAAACATTCAGCTGAAGAAATAGACCCACTATTGATAAGATTATTCTTAAGCCATGGACGTAAATTATCAACTTTTACTAATGGTATATCGGCATTTACAAATGCCTCAACTAAATCTAAGATTGTATCCTTTTTTTTTTGTATCGCATCTATTAACATGTGTAATGTTTGTTGTTTTAATATTATCACATGCTGTTCTTTTGTTTTTTAATTAGCAACATGTTTTGTACTACTTATATGGGTTGCAATGGTTGATTTTACATTATAGTTAACGGGCATGTCACAAAATCGACACATCAAAAATCCATGATTCTCAAAAAAAATGGTCCAAAAATTCATTTGCACGGCTTATTGCACTAGCTTGATGTGTTGGTGGTATTTGAAACAAACTATTCAAAAAAAAATCTAATTAATTACGTAGTTTAGACTATATTATACAAAAAAATAAATTTAAATATAATATCTTACATGACAATTTTTTTTCTCAAAAAAAAGCATTTAAGTAGGCACCGTTAGTTTAATAGTTTATCTTGCTTAGCTTATATTTGCTTATAGCTTGTTCATTACAAAAAAATACGGGTGGCAATCAAATCGCCAACAATCACTTCACAGACATCAACCTACACCGACAATCATTTTACCGACAAGCTTTTTTTACTGACACAAAATTCGCCGACACTTGATTTACCGACAAGTTCCTTTTCACCAACAAGTTGATTTTACCGACACACACTTCACCGACAGTTACATTTACCGACAAAATCAACTTACTGACAAGCTCATTTTACCAAAAATAGAATGTACCGACAAGCTTATTCTACTGACAATACAATTCGTTGACAATACGATTTGCCGACAATACAATTGCTGACAATACAACTCATTGACATATGAGACCACAGCAATGTAATAAACTACTAAGAATAATTATATTAGTGTTCCTATGAACCTGAACTGAACTGAACTTAGGTCAAGTTCAGGTTCAGGTTCAGGTTCAGTATTGAACCTGAACCTGAACATTTTTTAAAACATGTTCAGGTTCAGGTTCAGTATTGAACTTTTAGAGCTGGTTCAGGTTCAGTCCAGGTTCAGTTCATAAGTTCATGAACATGTTCAGGTTCAGTCAGGTGTTCATATAAACTAGTAATTCTAGGTTGGGTCCGGGTTTGGTCTGGTCCAGACCAGACTCAAATTCTAAATTTTATTATTAAAACTTTATACTAAACTCAAACTCAATCATAAGTTTG
>QKWP01000281.1:275314-310612 GCA_003550325.1 Gigaspora rosea | reverse complement strand
TCTAAATTTTACTAATTGATCCTAACTTTGTGATTTAGGCAAACATGTGCATATATTATGAACCTGAACATGTTCATGAACCTTGAACTGAACCTGAACTGAACTTTTTTTAAGTTCAGGTTCAGGTTCATGTTCAATAATTTTAAGTTCAGGTTCAGTTCAGTATTGAACTTTTAGAGCAGGTTCAGGTTCAGGTTCAGGTTCATTGAACCTAAACCTGAACCTCTATTGAACTGAACTGAACTTCGGAACCCTAAATTACATATTATGCAATTTATTAATAATGACAATAAAAATTGCACATTTTATTAATGACAATAATAATAATTATTGTCACGGCTGAAGCTGAAGTTATGACCTATTTTGATATAAAATTTTAAAATTTTCTTTGGATATTTTTTTCGTCTTTGTCTTATAGGGTTAGGGTAGGGTTTGGGTATAGATTTCATATTTATAGAGTATATGTGGATTTTAACAGAGCTTATAGTTTCAAATCGAGACCCTATAACTTCTGCATCAACTGTGATACTTAAGGCATCTGGCAAATTGTTTGTCAGCGAATTGTTTGTCAGTGAATTGTATTGTCAGTAGAATAAGCTTGTTGGTAAATTCTATTTTCAGTAAAATGAACTTGTCGGTAAGTTGATTTTGTTGGTAAAATTAACTGTCATTGAAGTGTGTGTCGGTAAAATCAACGTGCAGTAAAAACATGCTTGTCGGCAAATCAAATTTCAACAAGTTATTTGTCGGTAAAAAAAGCTTGTTGGTAAAATGGTTGTCAGTGTAGTGTTATGTCTGTAAAGTGATTGTCAGTGAAATAATACGAATCCAAAAAATACACTGATTCTTTTCAAATAACTATGAATTTTGAAATATCTTTGCATTTTAAACTTTGCCCATACTTTAAATTGATAAATTGTATCAGATTCTTTATATACGTAAATTAAGTTACACACAAATTCCAAAATTTGATTGGTGTACTAAAATAGCTACCAATCATATTTTATTGTGTAACATATTTCGAAATTTTGCATAATCATTTATGTAAATTCATCGAGAAAAAAAAATTCAAATTTCGCTTTGTGCAAGAGATTCTATTTCTTTTGAAAAATTACATTCGAAAAATTTCTATGTCCCTGTCCTGTAGCAATCTTCAAAAAAAAAAAATAACAGCAAATTTATCTAAAAAAGCTAATCTAAAAAGAAAGTTCTGATATGTCAACCGGGATTAATTATCTACTGAGCACACAATTAACTACTAGCTGGAGTCGAACCTACAGCTTTATCAGATGGCTGCGTCCCATTGCTCTAACTGTTAGTCTATATCAGAACTATAGTTAATTTTCAGAAAAAAATTTATTTATGTATAAAAATTTAAGTGGTAAATCGCAGCAAAGATCAATTATAGCAAGTATCAAAAACATTATCTTAATCTTATAGCGAGCCTTTCTATATTTTAAAGAAAAAAATCTATAATTTTCACAATTAATAGAACATTACCTATAAGACTAGCTGCCCAAAAAAATTTTTTTTAAATATATAAATTAAAAACTTTACTCAGTAAGCAACGTGTATTTGCACTAAAATACCCCAAGTTCATTAATAATTTTGACTCTTTTCTTTCTTTTATTTGACTTGAACATATAAGGACAAAGCCCTATACAATATTTTATGAATTTAAAAGATATATTGTTTGTAGTTTTTAGACGTTCACTTATAGGCATTGTTTTTTACTAAATCTTAGATTATTAGGATGGCCAAAACAAAAATAAACGTTTGAAAACTAGAACTGGCAAAAAATAAGAGTGATATGTATAACAATAGTACTAGTTTTGAGTTTAATTTTCTTTTTTTTTTTATTTTGAAGTAAAAAATAAAACTTTTTCAGGGTTCTTTTGAAATAGGAAGTCCTCGGCAATGGCGAAAGAGCTTCAGGGCAGCAGGAACTATAATTTTTGCTTATACTTTGTATCATGGTGATGATCAATACTCTGGTATTCATAGCACTCTACTTAGTAATAAACTGTGTGCTTTTGTAATCTCTAGCTGTCGTTATTGTAAGGTGTTTGTGGTGGATAGAACCTGTACGATATATCAGGCATGATCTTTTATTGGACTTGACCCAAACCCCATAAGCTACAAACCTATGTGACATGGCGAAGTTTTTGGGCTTTAGTTTGAGTTCTGGACTTTGTTGGTGTGAACATAAGAAAACCAAAAGTGCCAAGTTTATGAGGTTATGCTATTGTAAATTGATGTTTGGGTTTATTATCTAAATAGAACTAGCATTTTCTTTTTTCATAGGACTTTGCTTCGTGAAATAGTTAGAGCATGAGATGAGCACCTGAAGAGATAGTCGGGATGAAACATTATAAAGCTAAAAGATAAGTACTAGCTTCTGTTCTCTTGTTTGGATTTGATTTCTTTTCTCAATGTGAAATGGTATTTGAAATCTGAATTTAAGAAACTGTAAAATCGTGATTAGTGATAAGTTTTATCCTTAATTTTGAATCAATTTCTTCAAATAAGAACTAACTCTTTATTTTTTTGTTTGACCATTTAATCGTGTTAACGTTTAGTTCAGCCAATATTCAGATAACTTTGGTGACTCGGCCTGAAGCTATGAAACAATTTTTATATGGTTAAATAGTTCCAACTCTTAATTTTTTGTAGCTTCGCGGAATGGGCATTTGAAGGGAACAATGTATCATGACGAGATCATAATGTAGTAATTATGATCTCACGGTATTGTAATTTAGCCATTTACTATGCGCTATATATTATATATGAATTATGTAATACTTGATCTTTTTATTTTATTAATAATAAAAAAATGAAATAAAAAAATTACAAATATATAAACAACTAATTAATAAAATCGTCATCATGTCACTTGGTACTATATATTAAATAGTCACATAAAAATAAGATCTATCTATTATCATACAAATTTATACTATAATTTTCATAAGCTAATGTTCTTAGTTCTCTTACGATCGCATTTACGCACTCATGAAGTCCAGAATTCATACTAGTAAAAGAAAATTATTATATTCATCCCAGAAAAAATCACCACTATGCTGTTCCAAAACCCTTCTTGTTTTTCAAGAATTTTTATTGTCACCTACATTGAAAAGATCTAAAGAAAAGAAAGATTAGTACAAGAAAATTGAAATAAAATTAAACGAAGAATCAAAACTTAATATCCAATTTCTGATCTACTATTCTATGAATATTTTACCCTACAAGAGAAAATACCAGAACTATATTAACAATACTATTATAAAAAAGTGCCGTTGTCAAGTCTATATTTTAGCAAAACAAATATCTACAAAGTTTGCAGCTTCTTTCCCAGCTTTCAACAAAGCAAGAACTACAAAAAAAAAAGGAATGTTAGTTATTTTCAAAAAAGAATACAGAAAAATGAGGAAAAATAGATACTTATCATTTTGTCCAGTTTTCAGTTTCTCTTCAGATCGCCTGGGTACAAATCATCAAACACACACTTTTCGTATCTGATTAAGCATAATATTCAAAGAAAGAAAATTGTTAGCTTCTGCTTTAAAAAAAAAAAAAGAAACTTCAACACAAAACACGAATAGAACTGGCATTTGCCATTTATACCAGTTTCACAGCTTTTCGCGATGGTCGCCCAGATCTGAACCTTCAAGTGCCTATTTTACATTCTAGCTATTACAATAAAGAAAGAAACTTACAAAAAAGACATAAAATGAAGAAAACTCGGTACTTATTGTTTAGCTATTTTCAGCTTTTTGCTAGAAAAAAAACAACCGATTTACACTATTTTAGTACTATTTTACTTGGTAGCTAAAACTATTTGTACACATTTACTCATTGTGTTGTAATTTTTTTTTAATCCTTACCCCATTTACAATTAGCAAGTATTCGCCATTCTAATTATTAGTAATTTTTAATATGTAATGCCCGCCGTGATTTATTATAAAATGTTGATCCATTTTATACTCTTTATCTGCGATTTGCCACTTAAAATTTTTATTATTATTTTTATTACAGTAAGTTGCATTATCGAAATCCAACCATTAGATAATCTTATTTTTTTATTAACCAATAATATCTCCCATTAAAACATTAACTCCTACCTTTTGCAAATCTTACGTTTTTGATACTCCTGCACTTACTTTTTTGATACTCCTAAATGTACCCAAAAATTTTATTACTTTTTTGAGACATGGCGATTTTAAAAAAGTCACATGACCACCACTATTAAAATCGACCAATGGAATTGTAGGTAAGATTCTAATAAAAGGTTTAAAGTTTTTTTTAATCAGAACTAATTTTTTTATTATGTCATTATTATTTGAATTTCTAATAAGAGTTGCAGAGAAGAAAATTACCATTCCAATAGTAGTAACACATCAAAAATGGCTTAGTGTATCACGAGATATGAGTATAAAATTTTCGCGAATTTTTAAAGCTTTTTTAAAAAACTAAAAATTCGCGAAAATTTTTTTACTCATCTCGTGATACACTAAGCCAATTTTGATGTGTTTACTACTATTGGAATGGTAATTTTCATCTCTGCAACTCTTATTAGAAATTCAAATAATAATGACATAATAAAAAAATTAGTCTGTTCTGTAGATAACATTGATGCAGCTACCGCCTCCAAAATAATGATGTCCTCTACTAATTGTAGACCATTTTTGGAGAAGAATGATATAAGTAGGCAGGCAGAAAAGCCTATTTATGCAGAGGACCAAGATAACGACGGTCAGACCCAACGAACAGAGCAGAATATGATAACCTGCGCAGCTGTGAGAACTGAGCATAAAACAGTGAGTGCTTTTACAGAACATAAACATACCTCAGATACCAATTCATCCCATCCTTCTGAAGTACAAACTTTACAAAACCTAAGCCAAAACACTTCTACTATATGCTACAATAGATTTCTTCACTATTACAAACTACCAATCTTACTATCATCTCAAACAATTGGATCCTTTTTACGACATATACATGATAAATACCCTAAGTACTATTCTCAACAATACATTAAAATATCTTTTTATACAAACAAAACAACAGATTACAAAGAAGCACATATATATTTACCTGATGATCCTATACCTTTACCTAAGCACTCTCTTTTACCCTTTGAGGATTTGCTATACTGTGGCAAGATTCCACTCAAATCTTCACCTTCTAATTCTACAATTTTACTCTAATCCACCAATCCCCTGCTAACTCTAAACATAGCTACCCACAATGTTCAAAGATATAACAATCCAGAGCAAAAACTTTTATGGGAAGAATACTGTTCCAAAAACAACCTACATATCATTAGTATTACTGAAACAAAAATAGCTAACCTTCCATCTAATCGATTTCTTAACACTTCTCAATTCTCATACTTTTGGTCCAACTCTCTTGAATCCAAAGAAGGAACTAGTATTATGATAAATAAAACTCTTCAATCTCATGTTCATAATATTTTAAACCACCCAGGAGGGGCTATTGCCATAGACATATTTTTTAAACATGACTTCAAATTCAGAATTATTTCTGTTTACTTATCATCTACAAACTCTACTACCAGAAACAAAACACAAAACAAGGTTATACAATGGTTACAACAAGCACTTTAGCATCAACTATACCCTATAATCTTAGGAGACTTCAATGCCTCAATGCTTACTTCATTACTTTCTTTATCAAAATACCTACTTCTTAACCATCTTAATAGATCCAATATATATGATCTTGCTTCATATACTAATACATTAGATCATACATGGAGTAGTAATAGATACAGTAGCCGAATTGACTATATTTGGGTAGCCCAACCAATAATTCCATATCTTACAACCTTCTACCTCAATGATCCTTCATTATCTACTCATAGTGATCACCAAATACTTATAAGTCAATGGTCCTTTCCAACCTGCCAACAACCCAAATATAAACATCATAACAAACGCCGCACTTTTAACTATAAGGCCATGACAACAGAAAAATGGGAAGACTTTACAAACCAAATTAACCATTATATTCAATATCACCATATCCCACTTAATCCTACAACAACTGAATCTCTTGAAAAAACATGGCACAAGATACAGATCAGTATAATTAACACTGCCCTCCTAATTACAAATATACTATTCGTAACTTTACTCATACTTTTACTCCAAAAGCTACCAATTTACACAAAGATCTCAAAAACATTAGAAAAATTATTTATTATACCAAAACAGCCCTTAAAAATAATATATCTATATCACAACCTACATATGATCTCATTGATTACATTAATAATAAATATAACTTTCAAATCCCTCTACCCCCTCATCATCCAGATGAACTTTCAAACTGGCTCAACTCTACCAAACCCTTCCTTAAAACTATATATCATGCACAAAATCTTGAAAACTCTCAACACTTATGCAACCATATTAGTCAAGCTATTCAAACAAGACAAGAAAAGTTGCTAACTTAACCTACTAAAATGATTAATAGTATTCTCAATAGACACAAAGACCCTGTACATTTTTACAATATTACTACTACTAATCAAGTTATCACAGATCCTACACTTATTAAACAGCACATTTCACATCACTTTGAACAATGGACATATCACCAGCCATATAACCACCCATTTTTGACCAATATTGGTCACAAGAATACACTCCAATTTCAACTATAAACCCATCCTGGTATAATTCTATTCTACAACCTATTATACTAGAAGAAGTTCAAAACACAATCAGTCAACTTTCTAACAACAAAGCATGTGGTTCTTCGGGAATTAGCTATGAAATGTTGAAACATATAGGACCAAATATGCTCCAGGCAATAACATCACTACTTAACCGATATATCCAATCACAAAATATTCCCAAACAGTGGAAGGATAGCAGAATATACCCAATTTCCAAAAAACCCAATTTGATGGTAACTTCAACAATACCCGACCAATTAGCCTTATAGAATATACCAAAAAACTCTATACAAAAATCTTAACTAATCGCTTAAACAAAACCTTATCTAAACACTCTATTCTCAACCTATACAACTATATTGCACTTCCTGGTAACAGTACCAATACTCCTATACATATACTCAACAACTTTATTGAACATGCATATTGTAACAAACAACAGCTTTGGCTCCTATCCCAAGATATAAGCAAGGCATATGATTCTGTCAATATAGATCTACTTAAATTATCTTTCAGGCGCCTCCAATTTCCTAACCAGCTCATTAATATTCTTACTAATCTTTTACTTTTCCAATCCAACCAAGTTATAACTAATCTGGGACTATCTCCACGCTATCCAGTACAAGATGGAATTGATCAAGAAGAAACAATAACACCACTTTTATGGAGAATATATTATGACCCCTTATTAATAAAATCAAAACCAAATTTACTGACTATACAATATCTTCTACATATACTTCTTCTATTCATCCAATACAAAGTCAAACTATACAAACATCAACTTCAGTTTTCGCATACATGGATGATGCACTTTGGATTGCTCCCTCTTCTGATTAGTTACAACAAATACTTAATACTGCAACCACATTTTACTCTATAGCACATATTCAAGTTAACCTTAGCAAATCTATCCTCCTATCTAACACTAAGTCCCAATCTTCTCTTCAATTCCTTAATTCTCAAATTCCAATCCAACCTTTACACACACCTTTCAAATTCTTAGGATGCTAGTTTACAGCTACCGCTAAATATTCTATACAAGCTAAACATATTACTCATGAAATATTTCAATTTTTACAAATATTACGTCCTAAAAAGATTACAGACAAACAAGTTTGTTATATAATTAGCAATGTCATTACCCCAATCCTTGAATACTATATACACAACATTGTATTATCTAAATCATTATGTCTCAAACTTCTTTCTAAATATCTTATAATTGCAAAACATAAATCTCACCTTTCATCAACTACACCAAATAGCACCATGTTAAATCATAATATCTATGGTATTAAAAATATTTGGAACATCCAGCTACAATATAATATCCCTAATCTTTTACTACGAATCAACAACACAGACCTTCTCAGTATTAGTACACACATATGCCTACAGGACCTACAAACAACCTCTGGTCACCTATAAATATTTTACAACATCATAACCCCAAAATTGATGGTTCCAATAAAAACACAACAACTTGTAAAATTATTCACCTTCTTAATTATACTGGTTTATCTATTAATACCAACCCATACAACTCAAAGCCCTTTACTTTACAATATCTCTATACTTCTCTTGAATCTATTTTTAATACCCACCCTTAGTACATACACTTCAAAAAACAACTCCGCTTCAAAAACATTATCTATCTTCAACAACTCACATCTTTTGATAATTCTATATTGCTAGAATGGAATCATATCCCATCTCGCACTAATCAACTATATACAGGTCGTAAACTGAGCTAGTTTACCACTCTTGAACAAATAATCCTATCTAACCCCACAACTTGCTCTATATCCCCTTCCCTTAACTACCACCTACAAATACTTTATCCTTTACTACAGGTCATTTTCGCAGTAAATCTAAACCTTGGCTTATTATATACAATGAAAATACCCAAAATATTATTATAGGAAAAGCTCGCAAATTTAATAATAGCACCAACACAATTAATATTGCACACTGGACTATCCAAACAAATAACCCCAACTCTAATCTCTATCCAATATCTGAAACTATCTGTATACCATGTACAGGTTGTAGTTACAACACCAACTGAATTTTTGATCACTGTATCTTTGATATTTCTGCTACACTTTCTACCCAATTCAATGGAAGGAAGTACTATTACAATCCTCCCAACAAACTTAAAATTTATACTAATTTCCTAGACTTATTTTGTAGCAGTTCACAATACACAAAATACATCTCCTATCCCAACACTACCAATTCCTAACAACCCTATTCATGAAATCTTTATATCTAATACCGCCTCTAACTCCTTATACCAAATTGCATCCAATAACCAATTACTTAATTTACTTACCTTTTATACTGATGGATCAGTTACTAATATTACTAATGAAAGATGCAAAATGAGTATTGGTTGGATCCAAATTCATGACAACTCTATTGTTCAATCATACTCTGCTCAAATACGATATTGGCCTTCCTCTTACAAAGCTGAGCTCATAGCTATTCTTTAAGCAATTTGTACATGCCCACGTAATAGTAAAATATCTATATACACAGACTCTCAATCTATTATTTCCAAATTCCACAACTTATTCCATAAACCTCCTTCTCCTCACAAACAATATTCTTATAATTACTGGCCTATTTGGCATACCTTATTAAACCTTATTCAATCCTATAACCTTCAAATTACATTATACAAAGTACCTATACACCAGGACTGTACATACAATAACCTTGCTGACAATCTCTCTAAAAACTCTAGTTCACACTCTGAAACGTACCTCACACTAAATTACAACAATATCTACAACTTATTATACTTCTTATCTTACAATAATGTAACTGTAGAGCAACCATCTTGCAGAGCAATTAAAAACATATGTAATGCACATACTATTGCAATGTGGTCTTCCCAATATCGCATGAACAATATAATACCTCTTTCACCTTAAATAGACTGGAATGCAACATGGCTTTACCTTAATAACAACTATAAACGTACCTACAACTACACCAACTCTCATCTCAACCAATCCAAATCCTTTAAAATCAAAATTCTTTTTCAACTTCTTCCTACATTATCTCATTTACACAACTTTTATCCACTACGCTATACTTCAATTAATTGCATCAATTGCAATATACATGAGCACAACTTACATTGGCTTATTTGCCCCAATACAACTAATCTCCTACATATTATACACAACTCTATCAAACAAATCATCACTTCACAAATTCTAGATATCACTAATATCCAACTACATGATCTCCATAACCAACTTATACAATATTCATGTCTATTCTTTAACAATCACAACAACCAAGCAGCTAACATTTATACACTATTTATACAACTATCCAAGGATTCATTCCAACTTCACTTATTAATACAATTTCTAATTTCACCTGCTCCTATAAGTTAGCATCAGATATTACTATAAAACTACTTCTCAAAATATCACAAAATATATATGAAAATATATGGAAGCCCTACTGTACTAAACTATCTACCTATAAAAAACAACTTTCTAACACTCTTACTCCACTATCTACCTCTTATCCTTCCAACCAACCTGCTACACAATTACGCACTAGAATCCCTTATACTTATAGCTGCATATGTGGTCTTCCTGACCAACAACACACTAATAATCAATGCTCTCCATTAGGACTAGCCTCACGTAAAATCTCTATTTGGTCTACTATGTGGACCTTATATAGCTCCCCCACTAATTCAATTTTAGATATACAAATCTAGGTGAGTTTTAACCACTCTAGTAGGTTTAGGTTGCAGATAAATTAGTCTGAGTCTCATACTTGTTTAATAATTTGTACATGGAGTAATTTTGTAATAATATAAAATGTACCAAAGCTGCCCCTGGAGCAGTGTCTGAAATTCAATTTTTAGATCAGTTGCGGGCTGCAACTAAATAAAAAATATAGTTGCAGATTATAAGAATTTATAAAAATTAAGTTGCGCGTATAAGTATTTAATCAAAATTTATAAGTAAAATTTGCTAATTTATGTGCGGAATTTGCATATGCACTTCAGATTTTGGGTTGCAGAAATTTAAAATTTGTTGCGGTCCACAGACTCCACAACCCAATTTCAGACACTGCCCTGGAGGCACTTATACAAATTAATAAAGATTGAGACAAAACCTCATCTTAATACAAAAAAAAATAAAATAAAATAAAAAAATTAGTTACGATTAAAAAAAACTTTAAGCCTTTTATTAGAATCTTACCTGCAATTCCATTGGTCGATTTTAATCGCGGCGGTCACGTGACTTTTTTACAATCGCCGTGTCTCAAAAAAGTAATAAAATTTTTGGGGTACATTTAGGAGTATCAAAAAATTAAGTGCAGGAGTATCAAAAACGTAAGATTTGCATCAAAAAAGTATATAAATTTTGGGGTACATCAAAAAAGTAAGTGCAGGAGTCTCAAAAACGTAAGTTTTGCTGCACTGTATGTATTCATAGAATTCAAATAAACAAAATTTTCGTCAAGTTTGTTCAGATGTTGCCAAGATATTTTGATTTAAGGTTTTGAAATTTTTAATTTTTTTTCTTCGTATTGGTATGTAATATGTAGGTGCAAGATCACGTGCATGCATTACATTTTTTAACTTAGCATGATTTTTAGCCAATCAAACGGACAAATCGTGACAGCAGAGTAATTTTATTATGTTCTGATTGTTGATAATAATAATAATAATAATAATAATAACAACAACAATAATAATAATAATAATAACTAAATAAATAATTTGAACATAAAATATTTACATAATATTCCAGAAAAAAAGTTATGAAATATCCATAGCCGTTCCCACCCTGTGCCAAATTTTATGAATGCATCAAAAATATAATTTGGCTATTACTTTAATTGTTATAACTGTTACCGTGTTAACTGCATAACACTGTTCTTGATTAAGTAATAGCGACTCCAATATCTAATTATTAAATGTAAATATGCAAAATTAAAGATAATAGTTTAGGAAATAAATTTAATAAAACTTATGATGCTCACATGCGAGTAATTCAACTGAATATTGGTTAAAACATGCATTATTAGATATAATTTACAACTATAAATGATCAATAATAATAATATTATACATACTTATGGACTAATTATTCAACGAAAGTATTCATTAAAAAGTGTATTATTAGACATGAACAAACTACTATTTAAAAACTATAAAGTAATAATCAGAAATAAATATAACAAAGCTTATACTTACGGACTAATAGTTTAATAGAAATCATTGTTAGAATGTGTATAATTATGTATCGAATAATAATTTAGGAAATAGAACATAATAAATTATACTTGCCAACTAATAATTTAACAGAAGTATTGGTTAAATTGTGTATTATTAGAATGAAAATGCATAACTTAAAACCATCAAATAATAATTTAGAAATAAATATCATATATACTTACTCCCTAATAATAGATACATATATTGTTAAAATGCATATTATTAAACACAAAGGTACATAATTCTTATACTTACACGCTAATGATTTGACAGAAATATTTGTTAAAAGATATATAATTAGAAATGAAGGATGTATAATTTTAAAAATACTCAATGATAATTTTATAATAATGAAACTTATTTATATTTAATTATATTTACCCACTGATAATTTAACAGAAATATTTAATAAAATGAATATAATTAGACAACAAAATACAAACATTAGAAATAAATTTAATAAAACTTATACTTACGGACTAATAAGTTAGCAAAATTATTTGTTGAAATGTGTATGTAATGTTAGGTATAAAAAGTGAATGTGTATGTAATGTTAGGTATAAAAAGTGAATAATTTCAAATTATCATATTTAATAATAAATACAATAAAGTCTATACTTACGGACTAATAATGATATATTGTTAAATCATTAAAACGAAAGATGTATAATTTAAACTATCAACGATAATATTAGAAATAAACATATATATTTATACTTACCGGCTAAAAATTTAACAAAAATATTTGTTAAAATATATATGATTATATTGAAAATGTATATTTAAAACTATTAAATGATAGATTAGAAATAAATATAATAAAGTTCATACTTACTAACTAATAATTTAACACAAATATTCGTTGAAAGATACATTATTAGATATAAAAGATGAAAATTTAAATATATATAACAATTAATAATTTAAGGAATAAATTTAACAAAACTTACATTCTAATAATTTTTAGCAGAAATATTTGTTATAACATCATAATTATGTACACGTGTATAAACGGTGTACAATTGGCGAAAATATAAAAATATAATAAAACTTACTCACTAAAAAAGTTTAATATAAATGTTAGTACAATTAAGTATTATTAAACATAGGCATTAAAATTTAAGAAATAAAATTTATACGTACTTGCTAGTAATTTAATAGAAGTATTTGTTAAAATTTGTATTATTAGACATGAAAGAGATATATATAATTTAAAAATTATAATTTTTAAAATAAAAATATTAAAGCTTATACTTACGTGCTAATTTTTTAATGTAATTATTTATTCAAATATGTGTCATGAGCATAAAGATGTATAATTTAAAAATATCAAATAACAACTTAGGAAATAAATTTAATAAACTTATACTTACAGACTATATAGAAATATGTGTTAAAATGTATCATTACGTATGCATAAAAGACGCAAAGCTTAACTATATTATTAAATAATTAGAAATAAATTTCATAAACTTATACTTACTGACTAATAATTTGGAAGAAGCATAGACATAAAAATGCATGATTTAGAATTCTCAAATAATAGTTAGGAAATAAGCATAATAAATTTATACTTGCCAGCTAATAATTAACAGAAGATTGGTTAAATTGTGTATTATTAGAGTGAAAAATGCAAAACTTCAAATTATTAATGATAATTTTAGAAATAAATATACTTACGGACTAATAATTCAGAAACATTGATTAAAATGAACATTATTATTAAATATAAAAGAAGTATAATTTAGAATTATTAAATAGTATTTTAGAAATAAATATACTTACACACTAATAATTTGAAATATTCGTTAAAATGTTTATAATTATAATAGAAGATAATTTAAAACAATCAAATGATATTTTAAAAAATACTGTAATTTTATACTTGCCAGCTAATAATTTAAAAAAATAATATTTGTTAAAAATGTGTATTATTAGACATGAAGAATTTGTATTTAAAATTATTAAATGATAATTTTAGGACTTACGGGCTAATAATTCAGAAACATTGATTAAAATGAATATTATTAAATATAAAAGATGTATGATTTAGAATTATTAAATAATATTTTGAAATAAATATACTTACATACTAATGATTTGAAAAATTTCGTTAAAATGTTGTCATGATACGTAACTTAGACTATCAAATCTTTTTTTTTTTTTTAAAAAAAAAAACATAATTTATACTTGCCACCTATAATTTAATAGAAGTATTTATTAAAATGTATCTGTAGACGTGAAGGATATATGATTTAAGACTATCGGATGATAATTACCGAGCACTAATACTGTAATTAAGAAATATTTGTTAAAAGAAAGCAACATTAGATATAAAATGCAAATTTAAACCTAACAAATGTATATAGAAATATATTTAATAAAAACTTATGCTTACTCTCTGATGATTTAAATGAAAGTTATTTTAAAAATAAGTTGCCGTTATTTAAGAATAAACTATTATAATAAAACAATAATGTATAATCACCCTCGTTCATTCAAATCAATAGCTACGGGAGCCACGGAATAAGCATTTAAAATCAAAAGAATTAAAATTATGTTGAGGACATAATAAAACTTCATTGTGACAAGATTTTTGATCATATTTATAAAGTTTGGAAAGATCAATTGCGAAAACGACAAAAAAAATATTATAATGTTAGGTGAGTTGAATTTTCTGATGCCATTTTATATTTTCACAGAAAAGATTGATTTTCTGATTTTCTTTACTATCTATCTATAGATTTTCTTTTTTATTCTTTCCTTTAAAGTAGAAATTGGGCCCATGATGAAATTTAAGCTCCAGGTTATCATTCGTTTACAAGAACATTGCTTCTAATAATACGAGATTGTCCATTTAAAGATGATAATTCTAAATTTCACAAAAAAAAAACAACCATTGGTTACTATAAAATAATGTATATTTGTTTTGCGTAATTCCGATTCGTTGAGGAGATACAATTAAAAAAAAACCCCCCAGCTGAAATTTAATAATCGGCAAGGTATCGTTTGATCGGTTAGATTCCCTTAAATTAACCCTAAATTACTTAGTGGTGCAGATTTAATGCGCCAAATGATTTGCAGCTTAAGTTATCTATGTACGTTAGAGATGGGCAAAGTCAGTTACATATTATTACTTAATATTACTTAATATTACCTTGCAATAGGTAATATTACAATAATTTTATTTTTAGCAGCAATTTTTCGTTCAATCTCAATTTTGATCATCCATCTCCGACTTTTATCATGTGGGCTAGGTGCTGAGAAAAGGGACCAAATTGACAAAACAAAAGATCTTCAGAAAATCAATTTGTATTGTAAATCTTAATAACTTATAAGAAAATGCAAACTTTAAAGGGCTACACTGCAAAATTTTATTAATACAACTACTTATGTGTTTTAAGTAAAAAATTATTCTAAAATTATTCTAAATTGATTTATATAAAAACATTACTTTTGAAAAAATTGTCAATTTGGTCCCTTTTCCCAGCACCTAGCCCATGTGTTTTATATGTACACGTAATAAATAATAGAATGTAATAATTATTTAATCTTACCTAATATTAATAATAAGGGATAAGTCATTATTACTTACAAAATTACTTTGCCCATCCATAATGAACGTACGTAAGTACCTTTAAATGTTCGGCTATTCCTAGATGATAAAATTTGCAACCAATCATGACATTTATATACAATATATAGATATCATTGGCTGCAGAACCTTTCTTTTCCACACAAAAATTACGCAATAAACAGCACTTTGTTGTCTTTGTTGGCTGACATTTACTGTTATTCATATTTATTTTATTTATTTTTATTCGCGTCAACTTAAAACGAAGATAAGCTATTTATTTCTAATATATCGCAAAGTACTTTTAATTTTTTATTTACATTTATTAATCGATAATTTAACAAAGGATAGTTATTCGTTTTTAGTAAGTATATGAATGTCAATCATGAATGTCAATCGCAGGGGGTGAGAATCGACTCTATAATGGTCGATTTAAAGATTAAGCAACGTGAGAATTGGAGATTCTGAGAATTTTATCGATTTCAAATAAAGGTCTCAAGCTCCTAAATGAATAGGTCGAAAATAGTTTAGCCAGTCAAGCGAGTTCATTAGAATGATTATATAACACTAATCATAATGAGCTGTTAGAATGAATGTCTTCCTATAAGTAAATCCATCAAATCATCTGATGCACGTCAAAACCAAAATAGTCGAATAAAGCAACCATTCTTATGATTAGTAGTTAGGCACGTCCAAATGTCCGTGCTTAAATTAATTTTTTTATTCGTATTTTTTTTTTTAGATTATTTTATTAAAAGTTTTTTTTTTTAATTTTAATTATATATATATTTTAGAATCAAAAATTGAAACCGCCTAGAAAAAAGAATTTTTTTTTTTTTTTAACAATTAATCGTTTAATGCGCCTAATAGTTTAACCAACTTGGATTTAATCCCATTTAGTTTAAACTAACAGTATAAAGAAATTTTGTGCTGCTAAATAATTTTAACTCTTAACGACAATAATCTGCTTATCTATAATATCATATTTCTTAATTTGATATGTCATGAACACATGGCAAAATGACTGTAAAATTATCAATGACGATATTGATAAATAGTTAATTGGAATAAAAATAAAATGAATAACAGATAAGAAAAGGTAATATGTCATCTTTTTAATTAGAATAATTAGAGGTGAAGATTGAAATAATAAAATTAAATGTACTACTGTATATAAACTTAAAATGTATAAAAATAATTTGAGTACTGCAAAGAGAAAATGAGGCTGTGGACTTTCAAGTCTATCTTTTAAATAATTGGCAAGTAATAGATTAAATTAAAATAGAAACTTTTCTTGGCATCATAATTGAATATTTCTTTTTTAGGAGTTCAAAGTTAATAGTTCCTTTTTAGGAGTTTAATAAGATCAACGGAGATTACATGATTTTGCGTGACATAGTGATGTAGCTACCTTATTTATACTTATTTTAACTTCAACTATACTTTATTTGTAATTGCCTAAAAAAAATTATCCGTTCGTTTAACGGTTTAACCTAACTGGTTTTAATACCATTCCGAAAAGATCAACGTCACGTAAACATCATAGCATCACCCCTTAAAAATTTTCACTATCTAGTCAAATCAAAATTTAAGTCATGTAACATAAAAATCAAACAAAAACACATTCAAACCCTAACACTAATATTATTCTACCTAAGCAGAAGCAAAATTTTATGCGATTAAATGTTTTCAACCCTTAGTTATCTATGGTATATCTTGATTTTAGTATACCAATTTTTTAAATATTTTTAGCAACTTTCGGATTATCATGTAGATAACTCGATACATCGTAAATCACATGATAATCATACCATATTAGTCCCAAAAGGAGTTCTTTTTCTTTTAGCAAAGATCCCATATGTAAGAATAATAACGACGGTATTAAAAGATAAATGAAATTATATGTACTGTAGTATGAAGGCATTTATTTAGAAATAAAATAAAATAAAAATTTTATTAATAAAAAAAAGTGCAAAGATAAAAATCCGAAATGAACCTGAAATGTATAGAATAATACCAAGAGAAAAATTCAACTAATGATATTATTGATTGTGATTACGTATCGTATATGATATTATAGAGCCTAATCTGGTAAGTAATAAGGGGTAAAATCGAAAGTTCGAAAGCTTATCTTTATAACAAATACATATTATTTTTTTAATAATATAAGTCAGCACTCATGAATAATGAACCGGATCACGATAACTGAAATTGAATTGTACGCGTCGATGGTTGTGTTTTTGATCAAATTTTAGCACTTGTTTTATATATGCGTGTTAGAATATATAAATCTTTTATATTACCTACAATTTATATACATGCTATTTTTTATTAATAGTTTAATTAACAATTCTTGCTATCTAGGGCAAATGAACTGAACTTGTTTACGTATACGATTGGTTACATAAGTACCGAAATTGACCAGTCAGAATTGAATTTTAAATAGAAGATAGATATACAGTAGATTAGTTACTGTGCAATGGTAATTAATCCCGATATGCATAGTTATCGTGCAAACTCTTATGATCATGAAAAAATTTCTTATTGTTATTTTTTGTATGTTATTACGTAAGCACAACAACCCCAAATTAAAACTCAGATAGCCAATCAACTTTTAAATCATGATCATAATTGTACGATAACATCGATATTGGATCATGCGATGATAAATATCACAAAATTTGTTCTGTCGGAACAAATGATTGGTCGAAACGTGCCGCGTAGCGGCACGTGTCATGATATTAATCGTTGCATGACCAATTAGGGTGTCCAGGATTATGCGAAAGCATAATATGCGCATAATTTACCAAATTTTCGCATCGCATAATTCGACCAAAAAAAGCACTCAGATCACGTGGCTGGAATATTATTGGTTGTTTAAATTCATTCGGAACTTAATTGTAATTTGGGGACAGAGTAGTATATGTTCCGAAAAGTTCCGATGTAGAAAATGAATGAACCTAAATTACGAGCATGGTCGAGGTAAAATTTTCAGTAAGTGTCCAAAAAATTTCGAAGAATAGAAACAATTACATATAGTGCTGTAGTGTATCCAATAATAAAAAATCGCATAATCGATCGCATAATTTTAAATTTATTTCGCATCCATCGCATAATCAACCTCAGATCGCACGCATAATCCTCATCGCATCGCATAATCCTGGACCAATATCTTATAAATCACCTGATGACGATCCTGATCACGGTACCCCAATTCGACCAATCAGATTGCTTTAAGCGGACAGACAGTTATAACTTTTATAATATAGACTAGTAGTTAGGCACGTCCAAATGTCCGTGCTATAGTAATTATACTAAAAAAAAAAAAGTGTAGTAAATAATGAATAAATATAAGATTATATTTACAAAAAATTTAATAATAACAGGCTTAATGATTTACAAAAATAATAATTAGACTGTGTTGCAAAACTATAATCTAATGTATTGGACACAACAACTAACTTTTTTTATATGGTGATGTACAATTAAAGACATAAAAATCTAACTATTAATGTTAAATTTATTAATTAGGAATAACTGAAATGCAGTAAATGGTGCAGTTTTAGGAACATGCTAAGATTAGATTGTTCGAATTACACATGACAAACATGATGGTCATGAACATGAAGAGGACTTAATTGCTTAGTGGTGACATATATCTATCTATCAAATTACTAAAATTATTCGAAGTATGTAAAAATAAAGTGGTAAAATGTTGTAATTCAATACGAATATAAAAGTGATGTAATTAGTAATTAACTAAGAGTAAAAGCATAATATAGGAAAATATGAGCAGCATATTCATAGTAATAAAATATTTACTTCATAAGGCATGTAATTTCTTTGATTTGCTTTAATTTGAGAAATGCAAGTAATAACTACTTTTACCTCCTAATTAATACATACATATTGAAGCTTTTTATTAAAAATTTTAGCTAATCAACCCATGTAGGCTTTGTAAAATCATTGTTATCTTGTAATATTTTAAAATGAGTTATAACGTTATGTACAGTAGCATTTTACAAAACTCAAATATTCTTTGTAGCAAAGTAATTTAAAATTCTTTAGATCGAATTACAAAAAATGTAACGATAACCATATTAAAAAAAGGAGCTAACTTATAAAAGTAAAGCTTCCCTATACACGACATTTTTGGTATATGTTCCAGTTTTGCCCTCAATATGACCATTCTTGACTAACACTTTAAGATTCCTTTGTTCACGGACTCTTGACATAGTTCTGGTATTTCGCTTTCGTGCAGCGTCATCTTCTCTTCATTCTTGGCTTGTGGCTCTACGGTGTGGCATAAGCAATGGAAGTTTTTTTTATTTAAAAATGCGTTGAAGTTTAATCTTTGCAGTTTCGTTCCTAAGTTGTAACCTTATTAGAAAAGTGATTTTAAACTTTAGTAGTTTTGAGAGAAAATTGTAAAAACGATAAAAATATCATCTATATTTATATATTGACTACACGAACAATATAGATATATAGATATAGATATTGTTATGCTCATAAGAAATAAATAATGTTAGAACGTAACACAAAAGTAATACAAACGGACAAAAAACAAACATTCGTCTTGCAAAAAATAGCTTACTTTTTTTTTTATATTTAATATAAGAGTAACCTCTAGGCTATGAAAAAAAAAGTTCTTGTGAACGTTTATTATATTATTCACAACTATATATAACTCTCTTTCGCAGCAATATAAATTTAATGTATTAATAATAGTTAACTGTCTGGATATCTATAAATTATTAATTTGTATTGTCACGCGGATCTTAAAAATAATACTAATAATAAAGTATAGCATTATCTGCAAGGTTTATATTTCATAAATTTTGGAACTCTTATATTTTTTTTACATGGTGTTACAGGGAGAAATGGACGAAGTTTATTTAATCGATGTAAAAGATGATGAAAGGCAGTTCGCCAGAGGCGTGACTTGGTGATTTTAACACGATTTAGTATTTTCGTGACTTGTGTATCAATATAGTTCGATATTCATATATTATAATCCGCCGATCCTCCTAGAAGAAGAGCTAAAACAACCTTCTTTTATACTTTACAAATATTATGGGAATCACTAATCTTAAATTATAGAATATTATGGAAACTACGAGACTAAAATCATACGATATTCTATCTACGACGCTATCATATTATGTGTAGATTGTATTGTTTCTAAATAATGCATGATCGATTATGCACGATTAATTATATGCAGGATCGGTTCATACCGATTGTCATATGAAATGTGGCGCAGTGTACTTTAAGGGATTATCCGATATTTGGAATGCCACGTTTACCCCGTGACACTCGCCCACACTTATTTTATGCGTCTCACGCATAAACTAGTGAGTTTTATTAACCGAGATGCTGAGACTGTGACCCAGGCCATGACATAGGTAACCGGTCGGGAGGTCTGAGATGTGGGAAAGAAAATTTGGAAAAATGACGAAATTTTTGGTTGTGTGGGTATGTGGCGTAAGGAGTATTTATAAAAGGGATTCCATCTTATCTATGCCAGGACACCGACTGAATTTGATTTAATGTCAGATTTCTATTCCGGGTTGAGAAAGTTTTATGTACTTTAATTTAAAATTATATATATTAATTCTCCATGGTCAACGTAATGTTGTAGTAAAATTTTGTTCCAAATCTTGGTTTTGATATGTTGACTTTATAAACGACACTTAATATATCTTCACGGAAACAAAGAGTGAGTACTATGAACTCCAAAAATTATGTGTAATTTGAGCTAATACTTATCTATAGGCCAGCGGCCATAACCAGTCCTCAAGCTAATTAACTAACAATTTAAATTCGTATTATCATCGTTCCCTATTTCGTGGACAATCTTTCGCTTGTTTTTATTAATCATCAAAAACGGTAATAAGTTAGTTAACCCCAATTTTTGCGCATTTGCGTCTTACGGGCAGAGTACCCATCTTTTTGCGCATTTTACGTCTTACAGGCAGAGCACCCATCATTTTTGTACAATTTTGCATCTTACGGATAGTGCACCCATCATTTTTGCGCATTTTGCGTCTTATGAGTAGTGCACCCATCATTTTTGTGCATTTTTGCGTCTTATGGGCAGTGCACCCATCATTTTTGCGCATTTTTTTCATCTTACAGGCAGTGCACCCACATTTTTTTTTTTAACGCAATATCGTATTGGAGATAAAATCGAAGCATTTTAATTTCGTAAAGTTTTCTTAAGAAACTTAATATTTTATTTTGCCTGTGCGGGTGAGAATTATCGACATACGCGGATACAGGTGGGATTATTTTATTTCAATGAT
This sequence comes from Gigaspora rosea, assembly GCA_003550325.1. Classification (NCBI taxonomy): domain Eukaryota; kingdom Fungi; phylum Glomeromycota; class Glomeromycetes; order Diversisporales; family Gigasporaceae; genus Gigaspora; species Gigaspora rosea. The sequence goes on along the minus strand of QKWP01000281.1, from coordinate 288,761 downwards.
CTAGTACAGGTGCGAACGAGAATCTCGTAGTTAACAATAATAATAAAAATTAGTATAAGAATTTAAAAAAAAACATTCAAAAAAAAAATTCCATGGAGAATGCTTCCTTAACCTTCATAACTACAATAGAACTTGCTTGCTTATCACCTATCTACCAGAAGGCATCAGGAACAAACCATAGCTCTTTTTATTATGTCATTCCAAAGGTTTCTATCTAAAATTTGATGATACATTCGCACATTATCAACATCATTTCAGATATTTGGAAATACGGACATGAGGTAAACAAGATCTAATATATTCTTTAGTGCTAGAAAGTTGTCATTAGTCCAACTTTCTGGTCCATTTAATGACAATCTAGAATTTGAGCGATTTGATGATATATTTCCAAAAATATACATATATATATATATATATTTTCACTCCATAATTTTTTATCCGACTCAGCTAATTCATACAAAATAAATCCATTATTCAGCCATTCTGCAAAAATATCACAAATTCCAGTTGCTGTTGGTCGCTCATTTGGTTCTATATTCCAACATTTCTTCATTAAATCTGCGTAATACTTTGCTGTATTGTCATAAACATGTGGCTGTAAACTGTTGTATACTGGTATTTGAAATCGTAATTTCGATTTTTGCCCATAAGGTACGGGTTTGCCGTATAAAATTTATACCAAACGAATAAATATCAGACAATTTAGTATACTGTCAGTTGTCCAAAATCTCAGGGGTGATATAAGGTAAAATTTCATAATTTTTGACAGATTCTGATTTTAATGAAATATCAGCTGTTGAGAAGTCCATATCTCACAGTCACCACCAATTGTTACGTGGAGAAATGTGCAAAGTTTATTTAATCGATGTAAAAGACGATGAAAGGCAGTTCGCCAGAGGCGTGACTTGGTGCTTTAACACGATTTAGTATTTTCGTGACTTGTGTATCAATATAGTTCGATATTCATATATTATAATCTGCTGATCCTCCTAGAAGAAGAGCTAAAACAACCTTCTTTTATACTTTACAAATATTATGGGAATCACTAATCTTAAATTATAGTGGAAACTACAAGACTAAAATCATATGATATTCTATCTACGACGCTATCATATTATGTGTAGATTGTATTGTTTCTAAATCATTCCACCGAGGCTAAGCCCCGAGCATGCATGATCGATTATGCACGATTAATTATATGCAGGATCGGTTCATACCGATTGTCATATGAAATGTGGCGCAGTGTACTTTAAGGGATTATCCGATATTTGGAATGTTATGTTTACCCTGTGACACTATGTACGTTAGAGATGGGCAAAGTCAATTACATATTATTACTTAAGCAATAGGTAATATTACAATAATTTTATTAATTATTAGCAGCAATTTTTTGTTCAATCTCAATTTTGATCACCCATCTCCGACTTTTATCATGTATTTTATATGTACACGTAATAAATAATTATTTAATCTTACCCAATATTAATAAGGGATAAGTCATAGGTCATTATTTCTTACAAAATTATTTTGCCCATCCATAATGTACGTAAGTAAGTACCTTTAAATGTCCGGCTATTCCTAGATGATAAAATTTGTAACTATTCATGCCATTTATATACAATATATAGATGTCATTGGCTGCAGAACCTTTCTTTTTCACACAAAAATTACGTAATAAACAGCACTTTGTTGTCTTTGTCAATGATTGTTGGCTGACATTTACTGTTATTCATATTTATTTTATTTATTTTCATCCGCGTTAACTTAAAACAAAAATAAGCTATTTATTTCTAATTTATCGCATGAGGTATGCAAAGTACTTTTAATTTTTTATTTACATTTATTAATCGATAATTTAACAAAGGATAGTTATTCGTTTTTTAATTTATTCTAGTACATGAATGTCAATCGTAAGGGTGAGAATCGACTCTATAATGGTCGATTTAAATGTTTTTACAATTATGCAATGTGAGAATTGGAGATTCTGAGAATTTTATCGATTTAAATAAAGGTCTCAAGCTTCTAACCGAATAATTACTAAGTTTTCTTTAACTTAGCTTTGAAAAAAAGGGTCAAAAATAGTTTAGCCAGTCAAGCGAGTTCATTAGAATAGTTATATAACACTAATCATAATGAGCTGTTAGAATGATTATTTAACACTAATCATAAGAATGGTTGCTCGATTCGACTATTTTGGTTTTTACGTGCATCAGATGATTTGATGGATTTACTTATAGGAAGACATTCATATCATTGGTTCATAGGAAGGCATTCATGTCATTGGTTAATTTTTGTAAATCTACCTGTGATTTCCGTAATTAACCAATCAAATTATATAGTTTTTAAAAGAATTTATCGTTCTAATACTGTTAGAAAACTAATAAATACACGCAAAATAATTTACTACATATACTTAGAGAACAGATAGATACGCTTAAAGTGTAAATATTATATTTATTACTAATAAACTCTAACTCATTAAAGAATCTACAAACATAAACTAAACCCTAATTTACGGTTAATAAGCTCAAATACACTACAAAAACTGATCAATTTTAAATTTTAAACTCAGATTTTCTATTATTAAAGAGCTTAGATTTATTCAACTAAACAGTTAGCAATAAAGTAGTTTTGGATGGAAACATTTCCAGTTACTTTCTCGACAGTATAATTTTGCGTGAATCCAATAGGCGTTGATATATTCTGTCTTCTATGTAAAATAAGTTAGGAGTGAGATGATTTAGAGATTATTTTGAACAGTAAATATTGACATTTAGTTCGAAGTTAGAAATGGTTTTTGCGGTGATTTTTTTTGTTAGTAAAACGTTACATTCCCAGATACAAGACCCCATGATAGTAGACTCACCATGTAGTGTCACAGGCTAAAAATGATCTTCAGAATTAGGCGCAGTAAACCCGTAATCGAAGAAGCAATCAAATACAAGAAACCTAAAAAAAATTATTAGTTAAGAATTAGTTAAAAATAATTAACGATATAAAACATTATTAAACATAGCCATCATTATTATAATCATATAGCATTTATCATTATCAGCCCCTTAGTTATAGTGATCTTTCACATGATTCTTTCATGATGAGAGATCAGTGATTCTACCGTGATTCTTTTTTGATGAAAGATCGATTCATCTCTAAACCCCTTTAATTCATTAGTCTAGTGAAAGTTATAAAAGCTCTGTATTTCCCTCTTGTAAAGGACACATATATCCTACGGGATTCTGATATTCTTGACTTAATATATTAAATAAATTACCTTGATAAATTCTTTAAATAAATTATTGTCAAATCACCAATGTCACGCCTCTGGCGAGCTACCTTATTATCTGAATTTTATATTTTTTTATATATAAACTAATAAACCTACGATTCTGACCATTACAGTAGTATTATAGTTGGTGGTAGAATTACTGAATTACGGCAATTACGGCATTTTACCAGTGGTAGAATTAATTACGGCATAGCATCTAATTGCCATAAAAATTATATGCCGTAATGCCATAATGTCATAATTCTGTAATACCACAATGCCGTAATGCCGCAATGTCGTAATGCCGCAATTCTGTAATGCCATAATTAGGGTCCAAAACGAGCAGGGTCAGGCCGGGTACCTGTGGGCCCAGGCCCGACCTGTTAACTTACAGGCCCGGTATGGACCTGACCCATTAACATATGGGCCAGGTCGAACCCGACCCGTTAACTTATAGGCCCGGCATGAACCCGGCCCGTTAATTTATGACCCGGTCCGACCCAACCCATTACCTTATAGGCCCGGCATGGACCCGGCCCGTGTTTATTGGGCCGGGCCGGGTCGGGTTTATAGTTCAATGGACTGGGCCACCCAGTACAATTATCATGTGATAATGCACTATTTAATGTAAAGTAATTTCTTGTAATGCTAAAAATGTAAGTTTGTTTAATACAGCAGAGCTCTAAAATTAATACGTACACTATTTAAACCACTAATATTTTTCTAATTTTAAAATTTTAAATTTTAATCAATTAATGAAAATACACCGCTCTCAAAGTAATTAAAAATTTTATAAACTGAACTAGTGTAAATATATTGCACAAAAAAGAAAAAAATGGCTCAGAAAAAAAAAAACAGCACAGAAAAAACCCCCACCAGTCTAATTCTGGTCATATTCGTCATCACATTCTTCCATATTATCCAACCAATCTTGGCCACATATCAGCATTTCGACTGATTCTGGGTTAAGTTTTGACCGATAATCATTGATAACTCTTCTAGCCGTACTAAATACCTGAAAATAAAGTATAGGCTAGTAATCCTTAAAATAATAAAAAATAAGTTGAACTCCGAAGTTTACTTACTGCTTCAGACGGCACTGAAGTTATTGGAATCGCAAGGATGTCCCTTGCCATTGATGACACGGCAGGGTATCTTGGAGCATTTATTTTCCACCAAGCTAGAACATCGAATGGCTCTAAATGAGAACGGGGGAAGAGCGGATCGGCAAGATACCGCTCAAGTTCATCAAATTCATTTCCAACTTTAGTATTATTGGCACTAAGAAAGGCATCGAAATCATCCATTTCTTCATCTTGAAGATCCGAAAAATTATTTATTGCAGTATTGGTTGTATGCTGCATATAAGTTGACCTGTAGATATCTTTAACTCTGCAATAATAGATAATTATTAGAATAATACACAAGCTAAGTTAAAACGATCTGCCTTGACGAAGGTTAAATTCAAAAACAATAATATTCTAACCTTGATTTAATTGAAATCAACTTTTCCTCTGCTACAATACATGACAAGTTCATTTTCTCCTTGTATAAATGAGTTAGAAACGACATCTTATAACGAGGATCTAGAACTGACGCAATACAGTGCATTTCACCCGCATCCGCCCAGTACTTATCAAATTTAGATTGCATTGGCTTGGCCATTTGATAAAGAAAAGGATCTAAATTAGTATTGTTTCGTTCAAGATGTACTCTAACTTTTAACAATTGAGGAAGAAAAATGTTTGCTGTAGAATATTTGCTTCCGGACAAAACTTCGGTAACTGTGTTAAAAGTATAATATCATTAATCTGTGCTCAAAGCAATATGTAATAGTTATATCCTGGATAGTTAGGTATAAGCGGAATTTTGCAGTAAAGTATAATTGGCCGCATAAGCGGCCGATTATACTTTACTGCAAAATTTCACTTATACCAAACTACCCAAGATATAATTAATATTACTTACTTTCATAAAACGGTTTCAAGAAACTGCAGAGGCTCTCTGCCTTTTCCCAATCTTCTTCGAACGGTGCGATTGGCTCAAAACTGGTATCCCGGTATGTAAGACGATCAAATATACTTTTATATGGGATGGTGGACGCCAACATGATGTACGTCGAGTTCCAACGCGTGATCACATCAAGAGCTGGCCTTTGACTTGAAACAAGTTCTTCACAAAACCCGGTTATATAATCCTCGAAGATTTGTTGACGACGTTGAGAGCTGTGAATCCAATTCACACAACCTCGGATCTATAATATCAACGATGAGTAAGTATGTCAACTCCTAGAAAGACTAAATTATTTACTTACCTTGTTCACAACATCTTTAACCATTTTAAGTCCATCGGTGACTATGAGGTTCAAGATGTGGGCACAGCAACGTTGATGTAGTAAATTTCCATTTGCAACGAGCATATTTTGTTCGTCAAGCCTGCGTTTTATATTGGTTATTGCGGCATCATTGTTGGATGCGTTATCTAACGTAATTGCCATCATCTATAAAATAATAAATTTGTTAATAACATATACTGTACAAATAAAAACCATCTATAAAACACTTACTTTGGACGTAATGTTCCAATCATCAAGACACTGCAAAAACGTATCACTAATAGCAATTCCACTGTGCGGTGCAGGAACTAATCTAAATGCTAAAACTACCTTCCGAAGATTCCAATCCTTATTGATAAAATGGCCTAATAAAAACATATAATTAAGTGACTAGAAAAAATGAATACATGATAGAAGAAATACATACATGTAACTGCCATGTAACCAAGATTTTGGTTCGAGGTCCACAGATCGGTTGTAAAACTTAAATGCCCGGGTGCTTCCTGTATCATTATACGAATTTTTGTTGTAAGCTCTTCAACACGAATTTTACAATCCGCACTTATTGTTTTTTCACATATTAATTTAAACTGTGGTCGCAAATTTTTAAGAAATTTTAAAAATCCCTTGTGTTCGACCATGTGAAATGGGTATGCATGCATTATGATCATATCCACCAGATCTTCACGACTTTTATCTTGTGAAAATTTGTAATTAGAAACACCTGATGGAGACAACTGTAATTGTTGTTGCGATTCAGGATTAAGGTATTTACTACATCTTGTTTGTTTTATGTGCCGAATCAAGGAACTTGTTCCCGAACTGGCATCATGTTTAAAAAAATTTTTACAGTGCGTACATTGGGCACGGTCCTCTAGAATTATATTGTTTTATAAATATATATATTTATAAATACATTTTTAACATAATTTATTAATTCTTACTTTTTTTAGGATCTTCGGGCTTGACAAAGTGTCCTTCTTTGAATACCCATGACGGTTCTTTACCACCCCTTTTGCGTTTTTTGATAGGTGTATGATTTTTTACAGGTAAGGTTTGTTCAGAACGCGTACTACCTATACTTTCATTACCTTCCGAATCCATTTTTATTTTAGTATTATTGTTCAAATTGAATTGTTCACTAAGACTACAAGTGTATGATATTGCTCTTTTTTTTTTAAAAAAAAAAAAAACCATAAAAAAAAAAAAAACACGAAAAAAAGGGGTACAATATCCTTTTACTGCAATTTTTAATTTCACATGTCTTTTTTTCCGTTTTTACACACATCTCGAGAAATTATAATCTGATATATACATATAAAAGAAGTAAAAAAAGTTTATATAAAGAGCATAGAAAAAATTTAGTTTCTTTGAGCACTGTACGTACGCACATATCTTTATTTAAGTTCTACAGTAGATACTTTCTAGATATATATATATTAAAATAACAGGTTTTGTTATAGCGATAAATATAGTTTTATTCGTAGTACCGGGTATGTAAAAAAAATAAGTTAAAGCAATATCTAATTATATAGAGACTGTACTAAAACAGGCATTATTGGGTTTTTGACAGGTCTATTTATAAAGCCCGGACCCGGCCCGGTATTTTATATACCCGGTTCAGACCCGGCCCAGTATTTTTTTAGCCCGACCCGAACCTGGCCCAGTATTTTTTAGCCCGGCCCAAACCTGACCCAATCAATTTACGGGTCTAAAATTTAGGCCCAGACCCGACCTGACCCGGTCCGACCCGCAAATTTGCGAGTCTGACCTGGCCCATTTCAGACCCTAGCCATAATGCCATAATACCGCAATAACATAATATCTGATATTGTAATAATGCGATACCGTAACTATGGTATAATATTATAATGTTATAATTAAGTAATTACGTGATACCCAGTCACTCCAAACCGGAAAATGATGAATATGTTGTTATTTGCCGTACAAGCATTTCATTTACATTAATTAATCGGTAACATAAAAGTTATTTAAAGTGTATTCTGCAGCAGAATACAATAGTTATAATAAATTTTAAAACACATAAGTATGTATGCAGGTATTTATCATCTTAGATAAGCCATAAATGCTGTAAACAATGATGTCATTTAAGTCGTTCTCAAACAATGACTTATAGACTGGTCAAAAAAAAATAAATCACGACGTTTATAAAACCTAGACCTACAAACCCTTTTTTCATAGCCATTACATGTGCGAAATCAATGAAGTCGACAGAATCAAATTCGAAAAAATATTTAATAGTATATTATTTAAAGGAAACCATAATGCAGTACAGTATTTTAACAAACGGTATTATAGCAGATAGTATTTCTGCATTATGGCATTACGGCATTACGGCTTTACAGCTTTACAGCTCACAGCAATTACGGCAAAAAATATGGCAATGCCATAACTGTATTAATTTGTAAAATTAATTCTACCACCAACTATACGTAGTATACCCAGCTAAGTTAAATAAGTTGACTAACTTCTAATTAGTTGATGACACTAGTCTAAATGCTACTTGAAAAATCCTATTTTATGAAATATCCCATTTTAGACCCATAAATAGAAATCTTTAAACTATTCATATCTTTCATTTAATTCTAACTCACTTTGATTTAGTTTATACATAACAATAATTTTTATGTCCTATCTCTCATTTAAGCTAATCTCATTTACATATATTATCTTATCTCTCATTTAAGCAAATCAAATTTTATTTTTATTTAGCTTGTGAATACATGATTTCTAATATAATATACTAATACTATTGTAGATGTGTTAACTGCAATGATATACAGTCAGACCTCTCTAAATGCAACCCCTAAATGTACGTTCTATGAAAAGTTCTCTAAATGTATGAGCCCAACGAATATAGTGCTTAGAGATTTTATTTCCCTAAATGTAATAAATGTAATATCTCTCTAAATGCATGTTTGAATATGATCCTGCCACATTGTATTCAGGGAGATCTAACTGTTTCTTGATTTATTCAAATTTTATATAGTTTATTGCTTGCAAAAAATTAATTCGGACCACCTGGGTAACCATAATTATGAGCCGATTAACAGATGATATATGATTCACTCTGGTGACTTTTATACAAGTAAATCTTTACTTAAAAGTATTAAGGATAGGCAAATTAATATTTCACTAGTAGATCCTGGCAGGGATTGCACGTCATTATGTCCAATTGGTTTCAATTGTTTTTTGGACATATGCCCAAAAAAAATTGAACCAAATTGGACATAGTGACATGCTATCCTAGGATCCTGGATCGAATTATTTAAAAATATATATTAAACTGATTGGATGAGCTTATTCGGAAGATCCAATTCAGGGTCTAAGAATTTGATTCCAGGACGATCCTAGAAGTCCAGGACCAGGATCGGAATGACTCGTAATTAATATCTTTTATACTTAATTTAAATTCTTTAAAGTTTTACAACTTAAATATTTTACTGTGTTTTATTTTAAAGGTATATTAACATATTTTTTCTTAAAAAATCAGTTATTATATTTTAGACCAAGCTTCGGTATCTAACAATTTAACCTAATTTATTTTCTATTTTTAGATTAGACCTAAACCAGAATTAATTGAACCAGGTGCTAGATTTTTTTCTCATCCTTAACTCCAACAAGTTACAATTTTAAGATTTTTCAGATAAGATTAATTTAGAAAACTTTTGTGTAATTTGTGTTATTTCAAATATTTATGCAAAGCCTATTAAAATACGATTTCTGAGCTTTTAAAACCTTGCTATATCACTTCTTAAATCATCATTTAAACAGGACCCCGGACATCTCTCATATAGGTCATAACTGGATTTTGGCCAATTTTGATCTAATTTGCTAAAAATAACAAAATCTATTTATTTAAATAACTTTTGATCCAGTAATCAGAATTGAATGGACTTTTTTTTGTCAGATGCGCTTCACTGAGAGCTTCATTTTAAAAAAAGTTCATTCAAATTGGACCACTGGATACCAAAATAATTGCCAAAAACTGATTTTTTGCTTTTCAAATTTCAAGGGTTTTTGCTAAAATGCATAACGTATGACCTCTGTACTACATGTCCGGGGTCCTATTTAAACCCAAAACATTGCAAGAAACTTTTTTAAAAGCTTGTTTTTTGAAGATAGGCTGAAATTTGTACTATGTTGATACCTAATTAAATCCAAAAGATAACAATTTTTTTTCTCTGTTATGATAACTAAAATTCGACTCACAAAGGCTATTGCTATTTAGGGGTTCTGATTAAGTGAACAATCGACAAACCTTAAAAGAGATCAATGGTAAAATTAGCATTACCTTATTTGGAGGTTAAAATATAAATTTTGAAGCTGAAATTAGATAGGCAAAAATTGTACCTATGACATTTTCATGAGAGTTCCAAGATAGGTTTAGACTCACATTTTTTTGTTGTGATAATTAAAATTCGACTCACAAAAGGCTATTGATATTACCGGATTACCAGTAGAAGTTTTAATTAAGTGGACAGTCGACAAACCTTTAAAAGAGATCAACAGATAAACAGATCTTTAGCATTACAGCCTCATTTGGGTGACATCTAAAGCGGGGGCAACTCATATTTCTTAATAATTTTCTTGATTAACTTTAGGGTTAGGGGCATCTTATATTAGGGTTAGGTTGGATTTTAGATAGTTATATATAAGCAAAATTGCCTTCCTGATATTTTTACTTAAACTATCTGAGGTAGGTTTAGACTGCCGTTTTTTGTATTTTTTAGTTGTTTCTTGTTTTGCTTCGCCGGCCGTCAAAATTCTGTGCTGTGATCACGTGAATTTGCCCCACTTTAGATGCCCCCTTATTTGAAAATGTGCCTAAAAGTTAAACTAAAATTAGACAATATATTATGCACCCACGACATTTTTTATTGGTGCTCCAAGATAAGTTTAGATTCATTTTATTCATTTCTTTTTATTTTTTTTTCACTTATTGAACATTTACAATTTGTTTCGGTTTAGTAATATTTTAAAATATAGAATGAAATTCTACACTATTACATATTAAAGATGGTATCTATCAATCCGTTCTGGTAAAAACGGGTTAACCATATCTGTTTAATCGAAATATCTCCATGCCGTCAGTACCGAGGCCACAGTTCCAAATAATAAAGCTACATTACGGGATATAGTGATACTGGCCAATGGAAAAATTATAGACCAAAGTCGATCCAAAAAAATCTTGGGCGGTCAACCGGCCCGATATTTTTTGCTTGAACAAGTTTTCTAATCAGAATTAGTCTCCAGATCTACTGTAATACTTAACATATATAGTTGTATTTTACAGATAAATTACATATTACTGTATCTGTAGCAATTCCCTAGTTATTAAAGCTAAATAGATATATAGCATAACTGAAGTTTTATTTTATTAACTGCAGATAAATAGCCTACTGATTCTAATTTCTTAGATCATGATTGGCTAGTTAATAAATTTTATAAAGTTTATAAGAATTAAATAAATTTTATTTAATAGATAAGCTACACGTATAAACCTTTTAGTATAAAAAATATAAAGTTATTATTAAGGTCGTTGGATTTAAATTTTTTTGTAGTTCAAGTTTTAAAATTTTGTTAAAACAAGCATGTTTAGCCCAAGTTGTTTGTTAAATTTTGCTATAGTAATATAAACTAGAAAAACAGATACCGTTAATGTCCGGAGCTAGGAATAGAGTTAATATCTGAATCCGGATTTATATTTATATCCGGATCAATTTGGATTTATTTTAAATCCGGATTCAATTTTTGAAAAATATATAACCGAATTTATATTAAATCTGGATTTAAAATTTAAATCCCAATTGAATATAAATCTGGATTCAATATAAATCCAGATTTAATATAAATTTGGATATATATATCTGGATTACATGTATAGCAAAGCTCCAAATAAATCTGGATTATTATTAAATCCAGATATATATTTAAATCCGGATATAATCTTAAATCCGAATATATTACACCTGAATTTAATATTATATCCAGATTTAATTATATCTGGATTAAAACCGATGATGTTTTTGACTATTTGTTGAATCCGGATATAAAAATAAATCCGGATGTTAACTCTAGCTAGAAATTTATTTTTTGGCTATTAGCTAAAAATAGAACTAATAAATTAGATAAATTGATGATCATCTGATCTAAAAATAGATTCGAACACAAATTTTGGTCTATCACTATACCAACACTATACTCAAGACAATAACTCCTGTTATAACAAGTTTTGCTATGAACAAATTTTGTTATAACAAGTTTGTATAATAAATTTAAAGTTTTTATAGACTGTATAAATTTTTATTGCTATTAAATTAATATTAACAATAGTGAATTGACTTGATTATATTATGCTCAATTTAGATTAATAATTGAGCACCTAAGGTTTCTCAAAGTCAAATCAAATCAAATATCAGGTATATTTGAATTTGATTGAATCAAATAAACCCTTGATTTGAATTTGATTTGATCAAATCAAATCAACTTTATTTGTAATTTTTAAAAAAAATTTAAAATTTTGGTTGCTTTTTAAAATTTTCAATTTACACAAAATTTTACTAAGTTAATTGACTTTCTGTATTAAGTAAATAATATTCTTCTAATCAAAATAATCCTAGTTTTCATAGAACAATAAAAGCAGTTGTCTTAATAAAATTTTGTGTAAATAGCTATCGAATCTATAGTTTCAATAAAAATTTTCAAATATTTGTTGAATTATATTGAATATTTTGTCAATTTAAATTAATATTTGATCAAAACAAATTGAATCAAATCAAATTGCAAAACCCTATAAGCACTAAGAAGAGCGCCAGAAATCACCTGATTAGGGTTTCACTAAGTAGCTGACCCTCCTATCCCTACCTGATAATTTTTCTAAGCATTTGATTGGTTAAAATTTAATAATATATATATATATATTAAAATTGGATAACTTTTGATCTACTGGTCTGTTTTAGATGATTCAGCTACCAAAATATTCGTCTCAGTGAGACGATTCCAACAAGCCCAAAATCATCAAAATCCAATTACAGGATCCCAAGATCGTTCAACTTTTGTGTAATTTTAATAGTAATTTAAAATTACTAAGTAAATTTATTTTTTATATTCAGACTTTTTAGTCAAGCCAGAGTCTGGTCTGGGTCTGGTCTGAAGTCTGCAGACTGGTCTGAGTCTGAATATATTTATATGTATTTTTTTGTGCTAAACAAGTTTACTTAGTGCATTTTGTTAGAATAAATTAGTAAAATTTTATGAATCATAAGTTTTTATAGAATTTTATTAATAAAATTCTATAAAATCTTATAATTCGCAAATTTTTATTAATTAATTCTAACAAAATGCACTAAGTAAACTTGTTCAGCACCTAAAAATGTATTAAAACGGCTGGTTTTTTTATTTTACTTGAAATTTAGAGATATGATGCACAAATTTGAATTTTTGATCAAAAAAGACAAATTTTAACATCTTATCTCCAAATTTCAAGTAAACTAAAAACAACACTGCCAATTTAATGTATTTTTAGGTATTGAACAAGTTTACTTAGTGCATTAATTTAGAAATAATTAGTAAAATTGTGTGAATCTTAAGATTTTATAGAATTTTATCAGTAAAATTCTATAAAATCTTAAAATTCACAAATATTTACATTAAATAAATAGGGTTGTTTTTATTTTACTTGAAATTTGGAGAAAAGATGTATAATTTTGGATTTTTAATCAAAAAAGTCAAATTTAAGCATCTTTTCTCCAAATTTTAAGTAAAATAAAAACAACCCTGCCGATTTAATGTATTTTTAGGTGCTAAACAAGTTTACTTAATGT
>QKWP01000281.1:256681-273093 GCA_003550325.1 Gigaspora rosea | reverse complement strand
TATTTTCAGCTTATATGTAACTATAATTTATTTTCTTATAATATAAAAACTAATTTTGCAAAAAAGTAATCCTTATTTTCAAATATAATTGTACAAAGTTTTATTTAATTATTTTAGCATTTTAAAAAAGTAAATCAGAGCTAAAAAAGTGCAAAAACGCAGGCAAATTTGCCTGTGTTCTACTACAATCTAAGGGATAAATATAGAGTTAGTAAATTTGTAACCGTAGTTACTGTAACCGCATTTTATAAAATTGTTAATAACTCAAAATTTTACTAGGGTAACCCCTGTTGTGTTACTAACAAAAAATGCCCTTCTCGCGATTTTGTTTAATTTTGACTTTAATTTTAACTTTAATTCTAACTAATCACAATTCTAACCCTAACTCTAACACTAACACTAACCCTAACTATATTACATCTGGGCTTAGTTATGGGCCCTGGTTACTGTAACCTACGGTTACAAATTGATTAATTCATAAATATATATTTATATATATTATATATATTATATTATATATAGGACCTGATAATTGCTCTACCCCACCTACCTAAAAAATCAGGTGATAAATGGCGCTCCCCTTAGTTTAGAGTTAGTTAAAACTAAGTTGGTCAAAAGAATTTCGACCTTGTTCTACTGTTTTTTCTTCTTTGCTTTTGTACTCCAATTTTGCTTTTCTTGAGATTTTTCTATATGAATTTTTCTTGTATTGTCTATTTCTTACTGTTTTTTCTCTTTTGTTCTTATTCAAGATACTCTGATCTTCTCCTATTTGTTAATCGCCTCACATCGCATATCCAAATAGTTTATTTAAACTCTCTTCTAAGCTTATAAGTATATCTTTTTCTAGTATTTCACAATTATATGCTTTCATTATTGTTACTTAAAAGAACATCTCTTATACAATTTATGCGATTTTCTAGCCTGTCCTTTTTTGACAGTCTGATTAAAACTGCTTTGGTACTTGCATTTTCCATTGTGAGGACATCTTCACTTCTTTCCTTTTTCTTTTTTTGGCAAGAACCTGTTCTTTTAGGACAAGATTCGCAACCTTGAGCTCAATTTTTCTCCAAAGAATTTCATATAGTTTATATCTTGCTAAATACTCCAAATCTTCTTTTTCATAAAAGCATGCTATACAGGTATCTATCGGATACATTGTCAGGCTCCTCTTGTGCAATGTGCTCAAAGTTGGCAGTAAATCATTTAGACACTTTGTATCAAATACCTATTCCCTACTACTTTGCAAACTTCTGCATCTCGACCCTGCATTTTTTTTAAAATTCTGCCAGATTCCCTTTCAATCAATTTCTGTCTCTATACTATTTCTACTTTCTAAATACTCTATACTACTTGTGTGTAACTATTCTATGCTATAATACAAATTTGTAATACTATCTATTAAACCAGGACCCGAACATCTAGTATAGAAGTTATACTTGTTTTTTTTTAGCAAAAACCCCTGAAATTTGAGAAGCAAAAAATAATTTTTGCCAATTATCTTGGCATCTAGTAGACAAATTTGAACAAACTTTTTTTAAAAATGAAGCTCTTAGTGAGGCGCATCTAACAAAAAAAGTTCATTCAATTATGATCACTAGATCAAAAGTTATTTAAACAAATATATTTTGTCATTTTCAGCAAATTGGGCCAAAATTGGCCAAAATTCAGTTATAATCTATATGAGAGATATCTGGGGTCCTATTAAACCTCTAATAGGGGTATCTATTATATAATGATTTCACCTTTACCAATTTTGACCACTCTTATTTCAACTAATAACTTCTCCATTTTTGCAACTTTTTTTGCCAACTTACCCACCTGTTCATTAAAGTAAATGCTACTATGTCCTTTTACTTTAATAAAATTAATGTCTAGCTCCTTACGTTTAATTAAATACACCAGACCAAAGGAGAAAGCATCTATCTCTTCTTGATCAATTCCATCACAAGCTATGACTTGTTTTGTATTACCGAAGGTAGTTATAATTTCAAATTGTCTTTCTGAAAAGAGGTTTATGACATATTTGCAAAGGTTTTCAGGAATTTTAATTTTTCTAAGAGCCAACTCTAAAAAATCTATGCTTACAGAATCGAAGGCCTTTTGCATATCCTAGAACAGGACTAAAGAATGGTGCTATAATTATTATTATATGTAATAATTATTATTACAAAAAAGTAATAATTATTATTATATATTTTAGAACAGGACTAGACAGTGCCCCATGCACTTTGTGCCCCTATTGTTATATCTTGAAATTTTACTAGGGTAACCCCTGTTGCACTTCTAACAAAAAATGATCCTCTCGCAATTTTGTACTAATCTTAACTCTAACCCTAATCCTAACCCTAATCCTAACTCTAACCCTAACTTCAGGCGAAATTAATTATTAGTACATTAGGGGCACAAAATGCACAGGGCACTGTCTAGATTATTCCTATATTTTCAGGGTTGTTAGTGGTAACTTACTATGGTAACTTACTATAGTAAGTTATCGGTAAGTTACCAAAATTTTTTAGTGGTAAGTTACCACCATGATAAATCATATGATAACCAGTATCAAATTGTGAAAAATTTATAAACCCAAAAATTTTTTATCGTTATAGTGATAATATAAAGTTTTAAATATAACTATATAAATAGTATATAAATTTGTCAAAATTATATTATTTACTTATAAACTAATAAATATTTCTAAAAGATTAATGGCTTTGAACTTTATATTCATTGGGTATAGATTTAAAATAATTGATACGTAGTGCCGGTATATTTTTTTTGAATTAATAGAATTTATTTTCACGGGTTTAAATATTTACAGATTTCAAAGTTATAATAGGCATATGTGTATATAATTAAATTGTTTTGAATTAATGAATACTTTAATTTTATTATAATATACACCGTCTAGTTTCCCTATTTGCAAGGCAACAACGCTAATGCCTGGGTGTTGAATTGACCAAGTATAATAAGGTGAGGCTTTATTAAAATGGTTTGATTACATGATAAATATAACGATAAGCAAAAATTAAAAAATTAGATTATTATACAAGAGTTGGAATTTTATTAATAATTTAAATTTGAATAAGTTATAACTTACGTAACTTACTGGTAACTTACCTTTTTGGGGGTCCGCTAAAGCCTTGTAACCACGTGATCAATCATGCATCTCAATAATCACCTAGTGATTATTGAATGATCAATATATAAATAAAAAATTAATTGATTATCTTATATTCGATCTCTTTTTTTCGTTCGCATTATAGATTTTGTTTCTTTTTTGTTAATGTAAAACCGAATATTGTACTGTCGTCGTATACCAAGTTTTTTTTTAATACTACGTTGTACATACGGCTTTTTTTTTTTAAAGCCAAAGCTTTATCTACGTGCGCTACATGCGTGCTTTTTTTTTTTTTTTGATTACATATTTTCTCAAAAAATTACACCAAGTTTTCTTTTAAATTTTTTTTTTCGCGAATTAATGAGTTTAATAAATTTAAATTTAACCCCTGACGAGAAATGTAATATTCTCTTTAATGTTAACCAACCGGTTACAATTCCATTAAGAGAGTTTGATGACGAATAGTGGCCCCTTGTAACCAATATCTGGACCCAATTTAACTACAAAAACCATAACAATGGAAATTCTTGGAAAGTATATACCTGCCGGTTCACCAAGCACAACAAATCAAGTAGTCGAAAAGAAGGAGTACCAATCGAAAAACGTAGGAAGACCAAGGTTCGCCCCAGTAATCAATGTTCTGCCAAAATCAAGGTATATCACTTGGTTACTGAACAAGAAGTATGGGTTAAACGGTATTCAAACTCAGCTGATCATGCGCATACTTTGGAAGATAGTGAAAGGCTAAAACGTTCAAAAACTGTTCGTGTTTTAGTTGAGCAAGAAGCCGTAAAAAACTATCTATCTTCGGCGATAACTAGCGCAATTAAAAAATATGGAAAAGAAAATTTAGGGCTTGGTAAAAGCGTGAGAGAGTTAAAGTGTAAAGAGGTTGCCAATATAAAAAACAAAGTTCGAGGATTTCAGAATGCTCCTCTTATTAGTAATCCACAACTGCCATTGGACGTTCAGGAGACGATTTTTTTTTTAAAAAACCTTGAGTATCAGGTTGAGCACTATAGAGTTTCTCACCAACATACCCAGGGTTTCGTTTTTGTCCATAAAAATCAACTAGAGAAGCTTCGACGTTTTGGCTGGCTGACCCTTGTCGATTCTACGCATAAGACGAACAGGTATGATTGGCACCTGTTTTCGTTGTATATTCGCGATAGTCATGGCTATTGGAGTATCGGTGTGCATTTTTACGTTAGCAAGGAAGATAGCGCTACTGTCGCTAAAGTGTTAAAAATAGTTAAAAGGTTAGGGTGTCATTGGACTCCTCGGTATTTTCTTATTGATCAGAACTACGTAGAGGCCAATGCAATTGAGATAGCTTTCTCGGGTCTTAAAGGAGGCGAGCAGGAGTGTAGCATTCTCTTTTGCACCGTTCATGTTATGCGGACCTGGATGAGTAAGGTGTATAATACAAAAACCAGAAATGAAATGGTTAGGGCAATGCACAAACAGACAAAAATTGGTTACGATGCAGTTATCAAACAGGCAGTTGATAATTGTCCCGTCCCTGCTATTCAAAGGTATATAGTTCGAAATTATGCAAAAAATACCCACCAATGGTCCCTTTGGGCCTGCCAGCACTCTCAGCTCCTTCTGCAAGTAACATCCACCAACCCTCTAGAATCGTATCATAGCAAACTAAAACGAATGATATCTCCCTACTATGGTTTGATCGGTGCCTGTCATAATATAGTAACACTTGATGCAAAAAAATAGTCAGATGCCGAATATGTAGCTTTTGAATTCCATACAAAACAAATATCGGCATTTGGTATTGGTCATGAAATCCTTAACGAAATCCATAAATTTCCCTATCCCGTTCAAAAGATGGTCATCGATGAAGCTTTGGCTGTTGAAAAAAGACTGGAAAAAGGTAAAGAACCTCTAGGCTTAATATCGTTAGAATGTCAGTGCCTGTTCTTTCGTCGCTATTTACTGCCTTGTCGGCATATATTTCATGACCATATTTATGGTATCAATAAACTATTAACTGCTGATTCTTGGAGAAAATTTCAGCAAATGTTCGAGGATAATGGATTTGAAATATACGAGCGCCGAGAGTTGGTTGAAATTAACGTACCAGAGAAATCTGAGGCTGAAAAGTCTGCAGAAACTAGGCGTACGAGTTAATAGAATGAGTTCGTGATACGTATTGGCAGGTTGAGGAAAAAGGAAATGCTGAGCAAGCAAATTCTTTTATTAGAGAATTGAATTTGCGTGTAGGGTCTGTTTTAACAAACAATTGAGGATGGGAATTTACATAGTAGAAATATTCTACCACTATTGAAATTTTGATCATAATATCATTGTAAAGGTTTTAAAAAATAAAAGTTTTTTTTTTTTAAAAAACTGCGATTTTTTTTTAAAAAAAAGAATAAATATACGACTTTTAAATGTATGATTTAAATATGATTTTTTATTAATGATTCTTTTTTTTTATTCGATTTTTTTAAATGCATTACAATTTATTTATTTTTATTAATATATTTTTTTTTTACGATTTTAAATACAAATTTTTTTTAAAAAAAAAAATATCGATTTTTTTAACAATTTTTTTTAAAAAAATAACGATATTTTTAACGATAATTTTTAAAAAAAAATAACAAATTTTTTAACGATATTTTTAACGATCTTTTTTTTAAAAAAAATACGATTTTTTTAACGATCTTTTTAACGATC
The DNA here is from genome assembly GCA_003550325.1 of Gigaspora rosea. Taxonomy (NCBI): domain Eukaryota; kingdom Fungi; phylum Glomeromycota; class Glomeromycetes; order Diversisporales; family Gigasporaceae; genus Gigaspora; species Gigaspora rosea. The sequence continues at coordinate 267,281 of QKWP01000281.1, read as the reverse complement.
TTTTTTTTAAAAAAATAACGATTTTTTTACCAATTTTTTTTAAAAAAATAATAATTTTTTTAACGATTTTTTTAAAAAAAATAACGATTTTTTTTTATTTTTTTTTAAAAAAAATAACAATTTTTTTACCAATTTTTTTTTTAAAAAAAATAATGATTTTTTTAACGATTTTTTTACGATTTTTTTAATTTTTTTTTTAATTATATTTTTAATACGATTTTCTTATAAATACGATTATTTATTTATTTTATTTTTTATATCGATATTATATCGATATATATGATACGGGTATTAATTATTTTTTTAAAATACATACATATATGATTTTATCATATTGTGATGATTGAGATGCATGATTGATCATGTGGGTACAAGGCTTTAGCGGACCCCCCTTTTTGGTAACTTACCAGAAAATTTTATAAATTACTGTAATTTTACAACCCTGTATATTTTATTATATAAATCATAATTATTACACAACTTTTACATATATAATAATAATCATTATATATAATAATAATTATAGCACCATTTTTTAGGACCTATCCCTTAATTTGTTATGCAGGCATATTTGCCTGCGAAAATTTTAAAATATTAAATTTTTTAAATAAAACCTTAAATATTAATTTTAGCTATATACTTTCTAAGTAAAAAATATAATATTAGTTCTGTTTTATCAACTTTATTATAAAATTTTTTTAAAATTATTAAAAAACTTTGGTGTAATAAAAGTTTAAAGTTTTTGTTTTGGAACTTTTACTATAGAATTTTTTCTTTAGGTTTTCTCAAATTTTATATGTTTCTGTCTATAAAAAAAATTTTCACTTCTAATACAAGTCTTAATTTTTACAAGTAAATCATATAAAGTCAAATAATGAAAGTTGTCATCCTTTATATAAACTACAAAGTTGTATAAGAAACTATATTTTTAAAACCAATATTTAAAGAATTCGCCAAGATATTGTAAAATATTTTTTTGTTAAAAAATTTTTTTAAAATTTAATATTTTCAGCTTATAAGCAACATAATCTTTTTGTCTTATAATATAAGTTTAAATAATTCAAAAATATAATCCTTGTTCTTAAATATTATAATACCAAATTTTATTTAAATATCTTAATTGATGATCCACCAGTCAACTGGATAAAAATGTAACGGAGATCATATATAGACAAGGCCCGAATTGAAATTTTCAGGTTATATGTAAAGTTACAAAATTTTTATACAAATATAGTATTAAAGTAGCACAAATGATAGAGCGAAACTGTAAGCTTTCGATCATAAGATTGTTAAATATCTTTTTTTTCTTGGTAATCTTTACTTTGTAAGCACGCGGCATTTACTATGATAAACCGTCTTAATTAGATAACAAGGTAATTTAGCAGTACTTCATTCTTAATACATTTTACAATAAATTGTAATTGTTTTTTTTAATTTTTAGGTTTTTAGAAGTAAGTTACGCTTAAAAATAATATCAAGAACTGAATCCACAGGTTGTTGCTAATTACATTGTACAAGTATGAAATCTTAATACTGTATATAGTAGATTGTTGTATATCATGTGATTATATAAAGGTTCGTATTACCTATTCTTTTTTTTATAGTTGTTCCAATGCCTCTTGACGTGCTTGATCTTCAAGAAGTTAAACGGCAGAAAAGCAATGCAAAAGAAACACAATGGCTTCGTTAGATCTTAGAAGTAGGGCAAGAAAGGTATTAGCAAATGCAATATGCAAGAATAATAATCTTGCAGGTGCACTTTGTAAAAAACATTACCGTTATATTGATTTGAATAGAGTGCTAATACTCTTAGAACAAGAAAAAAAGAAGCATTAGCAAGTGCACTTTGCAAGAATATCAAGCCAACTTGTTTGCAAATTAAATATTAGAAATGCACTAGCGAATAAATTAATAAGAACCCCCACGTTGACTTTTTTTTTTTAATAATTTTAGATTGGGGTCTAAATATTATAGTGCACCTTACAAGAACATCACGCTGACTTTTTTCTTGGGCCTAAATAATAGTACTCTTGGATCATTTTATAGAAACGCTAACACTAACTTTTTTAAGATAAGTGTTATAGTTTTAGATCACAAGGGGGAAAAGTATTAGCAGGCACTGCTAACAATAATTCATACTGCATGTGTGTCACCTCTGTAGTCTGTAAGTTAATAGAATTTTTTTTTTTTGAATAAATCTATCTTAACAGCTTCAGACTCGGCTGGTCGGCTGTTGAGCTAACAAATTTACTTATTTTTTTTTATAGTATCGTATTGTCATTGGTGCCTCTATTTACGTCGTTGGTGTTATCGTAATTGGTGTAGTAGTGTTTCACTTTTGCTGGTGGGTCGTAAAGATCTTTTTACAATTGCTTTATTGGGCTGTAGTTTCATCGTTTGCTAGTGGAGTCGTGTTCAATGTTTCATATTCCTTTCTTTTACTAACTAATTTTTTTTTCTTATAGTCGCGTCGTTTAGATGGTCGTTTCATCGTTTGTTAATATTGTTTTTCTTCCATTCACTAACCAGTTTTTTCTTTTTTCTTACAGTAACTGGTAGAGTTATGTTCGGTCTCGCTGTTTCCTGGAGGTCGTTGTTCATTAATGGAGTTGTATGTTCGCCATTATGGAGTTGTTCCAATATTGCAATTTTTGGAGGCGTGGAATTATATGTCGTCGAAGTTGAGCGCGATTTTATCATTTTAGTATTATTACTAAAGTTGTATTATGTATTCTTGTCGGGTATCATCTTTCATGATTAAAAGTTGGCTTTCTTAACGTAAATAAGGTTTTTGATAAGTAGACTTAGGGTTAGTGTAAGCGATTAGATTAGTGGTTAGGACAAGATAGGTTTTATACAAATTGTATTTTTTGCATAATGATGTAATAAAATCAACTAAAATAATTATGATGTATTTATTAATAAACTGATATTGTATATACAGATCGTAATTCTTGCTCCGGCAAAAATTCTCTTTCATTAAATTTTTTTATAGTCTAATGTAATATGTCCAGACAGGACCCCGGATAATACTAACAGAGGTACAATTACTTAAAATGGACATGTTTTTATTGAATTTGACTATTTTTTTGGCCAAAACTTTTCTAAATTCTGGTCAAATTAAAATTTAATTTTATTTTGGCCAGAATTAAAAAAAAGTTTGGGCCAAAAAAGTGGACAAAATGTCTGAAAATTTACTATTAACTCACCTCGTACCTCTGTTAGTATTATCCGGGGTCCTGTCCAGACCTATTTCCGGACCTATGTTAATACAGCAAGACGATATTAACGATATTTCTAACAAATCCACATACGGCGTATGCGTGTCAAGATTAATACTTTAATCGATTTATTTGGTTCCTATATAATATTGTGTGAATTCGGGATCCAGAATCAACTTGAATTATATCTTTCAATAATCATATTTTGTAAAAATCTTTTCATTAAAGACAAGTTTAATGACCAAATAAGTTTCTTGAAAAAAAACATTGGGTTGGGTATAATAAGTATATTATTGTCCATTTCATGGACAATAACTAAAAAATTAATTCCAGATCAGATGATCGAATAATAATGGAATGGCCACTGGCTGCAAAGCAGCCAGTGGCCATTTCATTATTATTCGATCATCTGATCTGGAATTGATTATTTGTCATTTCACGGATAATAACAGACTTATTCCCAGGTTCTTATTATACTTCTATACTATTTCTTCAAAGTAAAATTGCGTATTTCATAAAGTTTAGCCTATTACAAATCACAAACCACCTTTTGTTTTTTTCTCTTTCTTTACTCTCTTTCTTTTTTTTTTTAGCCAACGACTTTTACTCTTTGTTGTAGCTAGTAGTTTAAAAAATTCGTAAGTCATTAAAAAATAAAAAAAAGATATATATCAAAAAGAATTATGAAAATTCCATATCAGCCCGAATTCGAAATCTGGACAATAATCGAGAAGAAATAGTATAGAAGTATAAATAAAAACTGGTGAATAATTATTTTTTCACGATTTACTTTAAGAATGCTATACTCGTAGTCTTGGATTAGGTTAACGGATGCACATTGTAAGAACATCATACAAATAATGTAAGTGCTACCGAGTGAAAATAAGACTTTCAAAGGAGTTTTGTCTAGTACATTATCTAATTGAAATCCCGAAATTTTATTTTTCCTTGGCAGCACTCATTTAATAGGTTTCAAAATTAACAAATAAGTGCCATATTCCAAAAAGAGGTAGGATTTTTTCAATAGCATTTTTATTATATTGAATTATAAATTGAAAAAAATAAAATAAGCTTGATTTTATTTAAATCCAATGTAAATGACCTAAATAAATGAAATAATATTCATAAATAGTTTGTTTATACATGTTAAAAAAATAAATGTATCAAACATTAAAAATATCAAAAATAAAGTGCCAAAAAATAAAAGGTTTGAGTTACCTTGGTGCTTGTTTGTAAATATGAAGTGCTCTAATATATATTCATATTTGTATCCATTGACAGTTTGGTGGGCCGATTCTAAACAAGTGAAGAATTAGTGGTGCCTAGGGTCTTAATTAGCGAGTAGAGTAGATTTTGTTAACAGGTACCGGTAAATTGGATCTTGAAATTAGAGCGAGTTTGTTGTTAATTAATGGGTTGGGTGGTTAGTTTTTAACTAATGGGAGAGTGGGTTGGGTAATTAGTAAGAGGGTTAGTTAGATAATTAGCAAGAGGAGGATTGGTTGGGTAATTAGTAGAAGAGTTGCTTGAGTAATTAGCAGAAGGATTGGTTGGGTATAAAGTGTACCGGTAGTTTAAAGTTTAAATCGCGTAATTTAAATAAAAAATCTGCACATTTACAAATCGGGATTTTTATTAATTAAAATGCGTCATATTTACTTAATAATTGTAGATCGCTTTCTCCAGTTGACTCGCGGATCATCAATTAAATGATTAAAAAACTAGATCAGAGGTATATTTATAGTAATTATATAGGCAAATTTGCCTGCGAACCTCTACAAAGTAAGAGATAGCTTTTTTCTTTTTTTTCTTGGCCTCTTTTGTTATACAATTTAAAATATACATGGGATCTTCAGTACTTTCTCCTGACAAACCTGCAAAATTTGGACCTTTCAGTATTCTTTTTTTCCTAAAAATTTGATCTAATCTTTGTATTAGAACCTTGTTCAAAACTTTCTTTACTGTTTTTAGAAGTATGATAAACCAAACATTGTTCAAATTGAAGTTCTAGTTCTCTTTTTTGGTTATAGGATATAATAGGCCCAATTTTCATTTTTGTGGTATTTTACTACTTGCTAAACACTTGAACAGAAATTTGATACAAGACACCTTAAGACAGAATATGTAATACCTAATATTCCAGGAGCTGAGTTATTTCATGATGAAAAAAGTGCCTGTTCCTATTCTTCTAATGTAATTTTACTTAGTACTTGGTCATACCATTCTTCTTTTATATCCTCTTTTGGTTTGTATTGCTCCTGCCACACTTGTTTTAAATTTTAATATCAAAATTTCTTTTTCTGAATTGTTTTTTAAAGTGCATTTCCACTTGGTCAAGGACTTTTTTTTCTTTTGTATATAACTTAAAGTCATCCCCACATCTTTACAAACTCTATCTATCTTAATTTTTTTTGGTCGGCCTTTCTAAAATACTATTTAGCATTAATTTTTGATTTGTAACTATTCTATCACATCTTTTTTCTATACTCTTTCTAATCTTAGATTCTTTTAGTAAAATGTTTTTTTGTTTCATACTTTTTTGACCAGTTTGGGTATAAGTTCTAAGTGATTGTGAATTTCATCTAATCAGGAATCTATCTCGTTCTCAAAAACTAGGTCCTCTTCTAATTCTGCTTTGATTACTTTTAAAATGCTCTCTAGCTCCTCTTTGTCTTTGTTATTTAGTGCTTGTTCTATATGTTTTTTACTTTTTCTATACAGTTTGTTTAGCCGTTTGGATAGTTTTCACAACTGTGAGTTTGGTCTTTGCCAGGTTCTTTTGTTTTAGCTGCAGTAAAATGCTTCTTTGGTAGAATTTTGTTTGCTGCTATTCTTATACTTGATTTTAACTAGTCCTATTTACTATCCAATTCTTCTTGAATAACCAATTCTCCTGTTTTAAAGCTTTCACAGTATGTTCTTTTCTAATTTTCCACTTTAGACTTTAAGATCTTATCAGTTCTTTTTGCAAAAGCGATCCAGTCCTCTTCTTGAATTTTATTTGTATTAATACATATTTTTTTCTTTTTGCTCTATGTCTTTGAGCACTATTTTGGCTAGAAGTATGAATTCTAGCAAACAACCAGGCAAAGACCATATAGTGGTCGCTATTTGTATATAAGCTTATGTCCTGTATTTGCACTTTGCTAAATTAGTGTGTCAGTTATGTGATAACCAAATGTAATCAATTTCTGAATCTTTGGTTAAACCTTTTTATATAGTTCTGCTAGCACCTGTATCTAAATGCATAAATGTATTTTTAAAACCTCTATCTAATAGCTTTTATAATAGAATTTTTCTGTTAGAACCTAGGTTTGAATCCCTGCTATTTACTGTGCTATTGTTAGCCTCTATATTAAAATCTCCCATAATTACAACCTTTGCTTTGCTAAACTTTTGTATATTCTCAACTTTGCTAAATAAATTCTTACATATTTCTTTTTCATGCTCTTTGTTGTTAGATAGGATATATATGACAAAAAGGTACCAGACTTTATTTTTAAATACCATATTTGCTTCAATTATATAGAGTGACCAACCATCTTAAAACTCTTGCTAAATGCTTTTCAATTTTTTTTGTATATAATTATTGCTATGCCTAGATCCCTTTTTCTTATCTTCCTCTGCTGATACCCAAAAGCTCCTGTAATTTTTCATCCTTATTTATTAACCATTTGCTTTCCTTTTCTTGAATGTTTGTTTCACACAATCCAACTATATCCACTTTATCAAATCAACTAGACTTTCTAGCTTGGTTTTGTTTGATTTTATCCCGTTAATGTTATGAAATGCAAATATCAAAAAATTGTTTGTTCCCTCCTTTTTTTTTCAGCACCTATTGCCTATGCTACCAGTTTTCTTTAAAATGCCCATAACTACTATTAGAAGTGATTTGGCCATTTCTTGTCTTTCGCCCTTTCTCCATACAAAAATCTTTTCTTGTATGAATAGTTGCTTCTGTGTGTTGGGAAAAACTTTGAGCACTCATGATTATTAAATCTATTTGATCCTTCTAGTTGGGTTAATCTGTTTAAAATTTCTAAGAGTAAGTCTTTATTATTAAAATTGTTTTGTAATGTGAATATATTTTTTCCTGTGTTTCTAATTCTTTCTTAATTATTACTTCTTTTATGGGGTGATTGTGTGAGATGATAGATTCCTTTTCTTGACTTTCTATAGTACTAAATTTATCTACTTCTTCATATATCCAACTAAATGTTGAATTGAAATATTTAGCTCTGGTTTTAAGTACCTTCTGCTTATCCTCTATATTTTCAAATTCTATTAAAGCTAATCTCCTTTAATAACTATTTCTATGTTTAAAAATGTGTACTATCTTGGTTTTAACATATTTAAGCTGTCTTCACAAAATTACTTCATTTGTAAATCGTGGTAGGGCAGAAAGTTTTGCTGTTATTTTTCTTTTAATTTTTAGTACTTCTTTTTCGTTCTTTCCAAGAATTATACAAGTTAAAGATTCATTATTGCATGGAATTGCCCATGTGCTTTGAAGTTGTTCTTCTTTATTAGGTGATAAGTAAACTACGAATTCGAGTTAAGCATGATTAGCTCTACTAACTGTGTGTACAAGTTTTCTATTTGGTCAAAGTTATTAATGAATTTATATAGATTGTCTGTTCTACTCTTTGCTGGCATATCCCAAAAAGTAATTTTGGTCATTTTCAATTTTGACTCCTTATCTGTAACTTGTTTAGAATAACAGGCCTCTGTTATAGTTTCTTTTATATTTTTTGGTACATATAACGCTTCTTTTCCTTGTTTGGCTTGATCATAGGCCTATTTGTTAGTCTTGTTGTGCTTCCTTCTTCATATTTTAGCCTATTTCTTGGAACATGATCAACCCATATATGTCCTAGCTTATGTCCTTTTTGTCTTCAGGTGAATTCTCCTCTTCTTTTATATCCATAATACTATTAAATTGTTTCTCAATGCCATAATCTAGGCAGCCTGTTTCTGAGAGCACCAGTAATATTATCTTTTTTTTCTGCTACTTCCTTTTTTAGAGCTTTCTTTTTCAACTGGTCCTCTTTTTTTTCCTGTAGGTGAAGTATCTTTTCTTTAAGTAGTGCTTTCTCATTTGCTTGTTCTTGTTTTTTAATTTTTGCTTTTTGTAATTCTAAACTTCGCAAAATAGCTAACTCTACCGATGGGTGTGCAATGTTTATAAATTTAATGATATACTCTTCTTGTTCTTTGCTACCTGTTTTATATCTTAATACAAAGATGGCTTTTAAAATCTTATCAACTGGATTGTTTAAAAATTCTAACAGCATTTAATATTATCTCTATCTGTATTTCGAACTTTCTAGAAATATAATTTTAGAATCTAATATTATGTATTCACGTGACTGAAATGGACATGTTTATTTATTTAATCAGTTTTTTTGTTTGTACATGACTTTTTTGTTTACACACACATTTGATTATTGTTATTTGTTTATTTGTTTACGTGTAATTTGATCATAGCAAAACAGATCTGCAATACAAGGTCTCAGCAAGTCCCCAAAAATTCATTAAAAATTTGTTCGACAATATAAATTTTCTTTAAAAGTAAATTATTTATAGGAGCTAGTTCCAAGTGTACTTACTAAACTACTGTTTATTTTAGATAACTTTTCTTTTATCTTATGTAAGTTTAGTGCCTTTACTAGTGTGTATTTTGGGCAGTAACTAAACTTTGTTTTGCGATATTTTTGAAAATGTGGATCCAATGTAGTTAATTACTAGTAACTAAAATGAGGTATATTATACTATCTTCTATAATAAAAGCAGTAATGCCAGTTAAAAAAAAATAAACTATTTGCAAAAAAACTTTGTTTCTGGCAAATTAATCTTATATTAGAGCTTGTACAAAATAATAGAACAAGATAAAAAATAAAATCATTAAGAAATTTGGCCAAACATATAAAAATATTGAATATTAAACAATAATAGACTTAGGCCACGCAAACAAATAAAATTGGTTCTCGTAACCCGGCCGGGTCAATTTTTTTAAAAAAGTCAAATATTATTTTATATTTAATATAAAATAACATTTGACTTTTTTAAAAAATTAAAATTTTATTTTATATATATATTATATGGCAAAAAGACAAGACCCCATATGCGGTGGCACCGAATTTGAAATCAATCTGGATCAAGATCAACTGGTAAATCCAGATCTTTTTTTATTTTGTTGTTTTATACTGTACTAACTTTTTTTTTGGATTTCTTCTTATTTCTTTCTTTAGACCTACTTATAAAATCAAATTGGTCTTTAGATAAGTACTGGTCTATTTTTTTTTCTACTTAGCAGTCTTTTTTTTGTTACTGACACTAACTTCTTTTTTTTTTTTTTAGGTACTTTTTTTATTAAAATTTGGCTTCGACTTTGTAGTCGTTTTGGTTCTAAGAACAATTGAAACCAAGAAGGCGTTAGTAAAGACTCTATGCAAGAATACTGCTTTAAATCTTGCAGTAATTACGGGGCTGAAATGTTGAATAAGACTAGGGGCTGGTCTTTAGATAAGTATCAGCCTTTTTTTTTTCTTTACTACATGTAGCATAAGTACAAGCTTTTTTGTTTTTATTTTATTAGCTTTATTTTTTTTTTGTCACCAATACTAAACTTTTCTCTTCCTTTAAATGCTTTTTTATTTAAAATCGGGTTTTTCGTTTGAAATCGGGCCTGAGATACGAAATGGAACTAAGGACTGCTCTTCAGATAAGCAACAACCTTTTTTTTTACCAGTTTGTTTGTTTCTTTTTGCTGGTACTAACTTTCTTTAGATAGATTTGTATACAATCAGAAGCTTTCATCGTAATGCCTTTGTCGCTTTGGTATTACAGTATTATTGTTGGAGCCTTCGTTGGGTGGTAGGTCTCTTTGGTTTTGTCTTTTTTTTTTTTCTTTACTACATCAGCAAATTTATAATAGCGTAATCTTACGAACCGTAATATCCCTTAGATTGTAGTAGAATACAGGCAAATTTGCCTGCGTTTTTGCACTTTTTTAGCTCTGATTTACTTTTTTAAAATACTAAAATAATTAAATAAAACTTTGTACAATTATATTTGAAAATAAGAATTACTTTTTTGCAAAATTAGTTTTTATATTATAAGAAAATAAATTATAGTTACATATAAGCTAAAAATAGATAATTTTAAGAAAAAATTTTTTTAAAAAATTTTATTACAATTTTTCTGCGATCTTATTTAGTTTTAGTTTTAGAACTATAGTTCTTAAGACAATATTGTAGTTTATATAAAGGATGACAACTTTCATTATTGCAACTTTAATGATTTACTTGTAAAAATTAAGACTTGTATTAGAAGTAAAGATTTTTTTTATAGACGGGAACATATAAAATTTGAAAAAA
>QKWP01000281.1:224316-255926 GCA_003550325.1 Gigaspora rosea | reverse complement strand
GCAGACAAATTATAAAGATCATGTAAGTTTTTGCAAGTTCTTGCAAGGTTTCGCTTTATTTATTTTTTCGTTTCGTGTTTTTTGTTTTTGTTTTTTTTGGCTTATTTTTAAAATTTTTTTTATTAATTTATTTTATTTCGGCGCTTTGCGAGAACAGACCCCTTACTTTCTGGCACTTTGCAAGAAAACCAACTCAGACTTTTTTGGCACTTCGCGACTTTTTTGGCATTTTGTAAGAACCTTTCGCAATTTTTGAATTTGCAAGAACGTGAACTCTTACTTCAAAAAAATGAAGATATGGGATTCATTTATGTTTTTTCATTTTTTTTNGTACTATTTGATGGGTAGATTAAGATTCTGAAAAACTATGAATAGCCAAGATTTTTAAAAAATCTTAATGCAGTCAAACCTTTATATAGTCACACTATCAGGATACAAAAAGTAGTAATTATATAAAGATATGACTAATATAGAAAAAATTCTATATAATCACAATTATAATAAAATTTTATTAAAAAAATTGTGATTATATAGAGGTTTTAATAAATAAAAATTTTTTAAATTTTGTTTTTTTTTAAATATGCAATTAAAAATGCTATATATAAAAGTTAAAATTATACTAAGTAAATTAATAATAATGCTCTAAGTAACATTAATCAGAAGAAAAATTACATATATTGTAAAATTTTAAGATATTTGAATAGCATTTTATTATTATACTTTACAAGTTACACTTAGATAAAAAAAATTAAAAAATTTTTAACTTGTATAAAATTATAAAAATGTATTAATAAAATTTTATTCAAATTATTTTAAATATGGAAAATTATAAATGGCGACCCGTCACCATGAAGACCCTATATGCGGTGGCACCAGAATCAATCACACTAATCGATCTGAATCTAGATCTAAATCAACTGGTAGATCTTTTTTTTATTTTGTTGTTTTGCTTCTTCGCTATATGCTAACTTATTTTTTTTTGAATTTCTTCTTTAGACCTACTTCTAAAATTGAATTGGTCTTTAAATAAGTACTGGCCTTTTTTTTTCTTTTACTTAGTAGTCTTTTTTTTGTTACTAGCACTAAGTTCTTTTTTTAAGTACTTTTTTGTTAAAAATCAGCTTCAACTTTGTAGTCATTTTGGTCTAAGGGGTTCAACTTGGTTTTGAAGACGGAAAGGCATTAGTGGAGACTCTATGCAAGAATACTACTTTAAATCTTACTAGTAATAATGAAGCTGAGATGTAAAATGAGACTAGAGGCTGGTCTTTAGATAAGTACTAGTCTTTTTTTTATTAGTTTATTTTTTGTTACAATAATAACTTTTCCTTTTTTTTGATGCTTTTTATTTGAAATCGCGTTCTTCGTTTAAAATCAGGGCTGAGATGCGATAAAGCCTTTGTTCATGGTAGGTTTTTTCAGGTTTGTCTTTTTTCTTTTTTTTACCAATCTGTTATTTTTTTTTTGCTGGTACTAATTTCTGTTACTTATTTGTTGGAATTGGAAGCTGAGACGAAAAATTGGTTTTGAGTTTTCGCTTGTCGCTTTGGTGTCATTATAGAGCATTTGTTGAGTGATATGTTTTTTTGGTTTTGTCTTTTTTTTTTTTAACAATCTGTTTTTTTTTTTGCTGGTACTAATTTCTGTTACTTATTCGTTGTAATCGGAAGCTAAGCTGAGAAAATTGGTTTTGAGTTTTCGCTCATCACTTTGGTGTTGTTATAGAACTTTCGTTGAATAGTAAGTTGCTTTGATTTCATCATATTTTTTTTTACTAGTACTAACTTATCTTTTTCTTTAGATGCTTTTTTATTTGAAATCGGTTCTTCATTTAAAATCAGTAGCTAAACCGCGAAATGAGACTAAGGACTACTCTTCTGATAAGTACCAACTTTTTTTTTTACTAGTTTTTTCTTTCTTTTGCCGGTAACTTTCTTTTAGGTAGATTCGTATATCAGAAGCTTTCGCTATTATGACTTCGTCGCTTCAGTATTATACTGTTAGAGCCTTCGTTGAGTAGTAGGTTTCTTCAGTTTTGTCTTTTTTTTTTTTACCAGTCTGTTTTTTTTACTGTACTAACTTCTTTTTTTACTGTTACTTATTCAGAAGGTGAGACAGGTTTTGGGTCTTTGCTGCTATGACTTCATCGCTTTGGTGTCATATTTGTTATTGTCTTTTAATTTTTCTTTATTAGTATGTTCTTTCTTTTGCCAGTACTAACTTCTCTTTATTTAGGTATTTATGAATCAGAGGCTTGAACAAGAAAATGGGTCTTGAACTTTTGTTGTTATGACTTTGTTGCTTCGGTTCATTGATTAGCAGATTGCTTTTGTAGTGAATTTTTGTAGCAAGCTTTGTAGCGGTGTTGAAATGCAAATCGATTGTGTAAGTATTTTTTTTGATAGTATTTTTGTTAATTAAGCACGAATTTGATACCAGTTATATGTTGTAATTGATGTATTGATAAATAGTAAAATAAATTAATTTTGAGGAGCGAGACTGGGATTTGCTCTTTTTTTTTGGGAAGATTGATTGATCAAAATCGGTCCTGTGAGTTATGTGTTTGCTGATTTGCAAAAAGCAAATCAGCAAACATGTGACTCAAGTGATTGATTTTGATTGGTCAATTACGGGGTCGCTATGGTGATGGGTTGCCATAAACTAACACCATTTAAATCAGTGATGGCACATTGTTATTTAAAAATAAATGACACTTGTCATATAACAAGTCATTTTAGTCATAAAAAAATCATTTATCTTTTTATGACTATACTTGTCATTTATAGTTTATATAATAATTATTAATAATTACATTGATATCTGCATTAATACGAAGAATTTTGAAAATGTATATTTAAAAGCTCATTATAGTAACATCTATTAATTAAACTTCTCTGTTTGTTAATAAAAAACTATAATATTTGATCAAATGTCTCACGAATTATGAACCATATCTCAACCATTCTAATCCAAATACTAAATGCTTATTTGAAAGAACTTGTTAGAATAGCAACAATAAAGAGCCATTAGAATGATTATTTAACATAACTATAAGGAGTTTTAGAATGGTTATTTATCGCTAACTATAACGAGCTGCTAGAATGATTATTTAATATTAAATATAAAAAACTATTAGAATGATTATTTAACACCAATCATCAAAAGTTGTTAGAATGATTATTTAATGCTAACCATAATGAGCATTAGAATAATTATTTAAAACTAATCATAAAGAGCTGTTAGAATAATTGTTTAACACTAATTATAAAGAGTTGTTAGAATGGTTGCTAATTCGACTATTTTGATTCTCACGTACACTATCACCTTCATTCGATACTATTGACATTTGAGATCTGATCAAATTTGTATTAAAACTTATATTTCTATTTTTTTAGAATTCATTAATTTGTGTAAACTTTAATTATTAACATAAATTGCCCCTTTTTGAAAATCTTCATAACACATTAATGTTTTAGCACGTATACGTGTAAAGGGGCACAGATTATAAACATTCTCGATAGCATGTCAACGTGTTAAGCTTAATAGTACCATTGTTGAAAGCACATAGTGTTAAACAGTATGTTAACGTGGCAAATAACACATTAATGTGTCGTATATTAAATTCAAATATATATAAACAAATAAATTTGACTTCAATAAAGAGAGAGACAGATGAAGAGGGGTTCCCTCTGATCTTACTTAATTGCTAATCCGGATAAGATCAGCACTATTTTTATATTAGAATTTGGGGGAAATTACTATGTTTTTTACTATATGCTGAAATCTGATGTCGGTCCAATGAAAAGTATTTTTTTTATTAAGTTAACAGTTCGTGTCAATTAATTGAAAGTTGTAGAGCTCACTGAGACGCATCCAATGGTAGTTAGAGCATTCAATTCGACCCAATGTACGCTGAGATATCACCAAAAAATGATTGGCCGACTATATAAAATTCTGGGTAGTTTAAAGAAGATGAATCCAGTGATGATTTCAAATTGTATCACCCTCGATTTAATTACATATATTTTAGATTGTAAACAAATATCAGATGACATTTATGAAATCGGATGATGCTTAAATCCACGTGACCCCCATATCCTAAAATTTCTGAATCTCATGTAACCAATTGACACTACATAATCAAAACAATCAAACGCTATAAGCGGCCAGAGGCAAAAAGCTTCTATAAAACCACCAACAAAAAATATTTTTACCTCGTGGTTAGGGTTAGGATTTGGGTAGACTTTTGATATAGCTAGAAGGTCTTTTTTATATATAATCAAGTGACCAATCAAAATTAACAGGTGATTATATCGAGGGTAATACAATTCCTGATCATCACTGGGTTCACTCTTCTTTAAGTGTCCCTAAAATTCTATGTAAACAAACTAGAAATTTTATATAGTTGGCCAATCATTTTTTAATGATATCTTAGCATACACTGGGCCGATTTGAATGATATAACCACCGTTAGATGCGTCTCATTGTGCTCTACAACTTTCAATTAATTGATATGGACTATTAACTTAATAAAAAAATACTTTTAATTGGACCGACTTCAGATTTCTGCATATAATAAAAATTTATATTGTACTTATTCCCAAAATTTACTATTGTCCCAATATGGTAATAGTGCCGATCTTATCCGGATCATCAATTAAGGAAAATAAAGGAAGTAAGCTAGTATAGAGCTGAAGAGACCTTTATTTGAGTAAATCAGAAACTTATCTCCTAGTAATTATTAGAGTTAAATCAGTTAAATGTATATGCTCTCCCTCCTTTAATAGTTTTACTATTTTACATCTCGCTTATTATGTAGTAAAAATTTAAAAAAACGTAGATTGTTTACTTATATTTCGCAGAATATTATAACCACAATATAGAACTTGGATTTGTTATCACTTGTATACTAAAGTTAATAATAAAATCTATTGAATATCTATTAAATTGAATATGAAAACAGATAATGAATCCAAGCTCTACTATAATAAATTATATACTGTAAAATTGATTAAAAAATAGTTAAATCTAACCTATGATTTAGTGGTAGGTCTAATATCTCGTAGTGACTTTAAAAAAAATGTCAATTTAAATATAGATATAAAACAAAAAATTGATTTAAGTATAATTGAAAAAAATAAAACATGTGATACTAAAAGAACTGCTTAAATTATTATATCATTAATAAATATGAACTATGTTTATTTTTATTAATCTATTATATCAAGAATCGCCTGAATCATTTTTCAACAAGTGAAAATTGAAAAATGACAACTGTAAAGTACTGACTCTATGATTGGTAACTAGAGCAATTCATATTATATATGAAGAATAATGCCTTTATGCTTTGGAGAATAACCTGTTAGTATAAAACATACTGAAAACTAGCAAAGTTGAAATAAAAAAAATGCACACCAGATACATCTCAAACTAAGAAGTATTATCAGTTACCAATCTATGGTTGTAATTTCTGTTATATTGTCTAGTTGATTAATATAAGTTATAGTTAGTTGAATAACTAGTTGTCTGGAGCGTAGCGGAGAACGATCTATGGTGTAGTGATAGACCAGATTTTGTGTGTGATCTTGTCTGCATCTATTTTTATATCAGATGATTATCAATTTATCTAATTTATCTGTTCTATTTTTAGCTAATAGCCAAAAATAAATTCCTAGCTCCGGACATTAACAGTATCTGTTTTTCTAGTTGATAACTAGTTGATAACTAGCAATTAATTGTAATCGAACCAGTTGATAATAAATTGATTAGTTGTTTACCTTTTTTTTTAAATCGATTAGTTGAAAAGTTGCTAACTAGTAGGTTTTTCAACTAACAATTTGGAACACTAAGTCACACTAAGCCAGGAATGGATGTTAAACTGTAAAAAATGCAAAATAACGTCTAGGGCATGGTTTGAGTAGTGGCCAGGATTAAGCTTAATTCGATCATAATTCAACTTTTGGGAGTTATTGTGCATTTATAAGGAAAGTCCAATTTAGAAATATATAGATAGTATCAAATTCAGCTGATTTGAAAAAATGTGATGAATTTTATGATCATCGATAATCATTTTTTTGATAATATTTTTGATAATAGTAATACTGTCATTTATTTGTCATTTTAATGTCATTTATAAAAATATTTTTTATGACTTGTAATTTTTCATGGTTTTGTATAAAATTTTTTTATAAAAATGACATTGTCATTTTAAAATGACATATCATTTATAGTCATTTTCATAAAAATTTTTATGACCTTGTCATTTGCCATCACTGCTTTAAATATATGCAATTTTGTGTCCAAACAACTTTAATTAGATCATTATTATCAATTTACTTAATATAATTTGACTTTTATATATAGCTATGATATTTGATTATTTAAAAAAAATTAAAAAAATTTTATTTAAATAATCATATATCATAGCTACATATAAAAGGCAAAATTATATCAAGTAAATTGATAATAATGATCTAATTAAAGTTGTTTAGAATACAGAATTGCATATTTTCTAAAATTTTGAAATAATTTGGATAAAATTTTATTAATACACTTTTATAATTTATGGTTAAGTTCAAAATTTTTAATTTTTTTAGTTTTTTTTTGTCTAAGCATAACTTGTAAAAGTTTAATAATAAAATGTTATTCAAATCTCAAAATTTCAATATATATATAATTTTATCTTTTAAACAATATTATTTAGCACATTATTATCGATTTACTTAGTACAGTTTTAACTTTTATATGTAGCAATTATAATCGATTATTTAAAAAAACAAAATTTAATAGTTAAAAAATACATTTTAAAATATTTTAACTGTAGCAAAAAATTTTATTAATAAAACAATAAAATTCATCTTATAAAAGTCATATTTTTTGAGTCAAAGTACAACTTCATATAGTGGCTCAAGAATAATTTCATTAATAAAATTTTGTAGAAATCGTGCTGACGGCTTTTATAAGTGATAATAAAATAACCTATCCCTTAAACTGTTTAAAATTCAGTACAAATTTGCACTGAAATTTTCCGGTAGCACTTATATTGCAACTATACAAAAAATATTAACATAAATGATACAAAACATTATAAAAATGTATAAAAATATTATTTTTTGGTTTATTTATGTTCATGGTAACTAATAAAGCAATCTGGGCGTTGCTTATTAATACATAAAGGAATGTTACTCACTGTACCCACATATTACTTGGTGATTTATCATCATGTTTTCCATGCTTGGTCATATATTGAAACCAACACCAAACACAAGACTCTCTCTTTTCATGATACACTGGATAATGGCTTTGTGGATGTAATCGTAATGCTAATGATAAATAAGTGGGAAAAAAATTTACGATTTGAATAAGGTAGCCCAGATGATAATCGAACTTGAATGACAATAATTTCTGTAACATTCCTGCGCAATCAAGACAATTTAATGAATTACTAAATAAGGAAAACCAGGTTTTTAATTAAAACAGTTAAATCCTTAATTTTAAGGTAATCACGTGCTATGTGAGTTACCAATCAAAATTTAAATTTTCAGTGCAAAATTTGTACGAGAAACGGTTTAAGGATAAAAACTCAACAACCTTGATATTTAATGATCAGAATTAAATGATTTTGATATCATTCGATTCATCTCGATGAGACGGTTTGAATGATACCAAAATTGTTAAATTCGGATCGCTAGGTCATAAGATATTTGCAAAAAACCATATGCGCCGCAGAAAATTTCTTGCACGACAACAAATTCTTTTTTTTAAATATCTCCTGACCTGGTGATCCGAATTTAACAATTTTGGTACCATTCGAATCGTCTCATCAAGACGAATCGAATGATGCCTAAATTTTAAATTCTATTCACTGAATCGCAAGATATTAATAAAATAAAGGATTAAAAAAATTTCAGTACATATTTGTACGAGAAACGGTAAAATAATTAATTCAAAATATTTATAATAATAATGTGATTATGTAGGGTAGTTTTATATAGATGGTAAATAAAAAATTGTGATAGTGATTATAATACAAATGTGCTTATATAGAGGTGAAATTATAGTAAAAAGGTTGGTAAATTTACAAAATTGATTATATTGGATTTGTGACTATATAGAGGACTGACTGTACTGAATAAATAATGTCATGTGATTATGAACCACCGATTGACCAATTTAATTTAATTGAGCCGTCAATATTTGTTGTCAGAACACGAAAGTTAAAAAATTGGGTTACATTCAAGTTAAAATATCTCGATAAATTATTATATCAACGTAGAGTAAAAAGTGAATATAAACCGGATCTTTAATTTGAATCAAAAATCTCGAAATTGATAAAAAAGTGTCAAAGATTGGTTTTCCTAGTCCATTGTCATATATCTTTGTTTAGAGTAAACATCTTTATATTGGTTATACGGTGATACGTTACATAACCTGTTAAATAATTATTTGTATGCTGTCAAGTAAATATCTTTGTTTAGAGTAATCACCTTTATATTTGTTGTACGGTGATACGTTATATAACCGACTAAAAAGTTGTGTACAATCCATTATGCTATCTAATTTGGTGAATCACTATTTCAATATTGCTATTGATAGATTTCAAAATCTTATGTTATAATCCAACATCATGAAAATGCTATTTAAAAAAATCATATTTATTCTCCCATTAGGATGTTTTAAAGTTAAAATCCGGAAAAATAATTTTAATTGAAATTGTTGACGTATTTATTTTGAAATAAGTGATCCGACAATTTGATCTTATCTCAATTTGAACTAAAGTTATTTATTTATTTTTATTTTTATTATTTTTTTTTACGAAGCATGACAATATAATGACTAAAGTTTTCTGATTTTAGAACTTTCTGATTTCGTGATTGGAGATCCCCAAACACTCCCATTTCGCTTTCCGATTTTAAATTTTAAAAAACAAATAAGATTTATCAAATTCTCATTTACAATGCTTTTCAAATTACTGTGATCAGAAAATTCCGTGCATTAAAATCTAGAATACATGATTGACTAAAAAATTATTGTAACCAATCACAGATTTGCATGAATTTCCAAAACAGTAAATGAAATAGGTGTATGTTTTCCGATGATATATTATTATCATCTTAAAAAAGAGTTCTAATAACCATTTTATACTGTATTTAGCAAGTTAACGATTAAAAAAAGATGGATTTAAGATTTTATCTGCGTCTTACTCTAAACATAATATGTGCATACGTACAGTATGTACTAGATTAACAAAGAAAGAATTTAGACTAATTGTAAATTTCTACGGTGTAATACGTATTAACAGTATAATTTTTTTGACATTAATTAATATCGAATCAGATTTGCATAAAATTTAACGTGCTAAAACACTGCTAAAACCTAATGTAAAAAACAAAAATTTATGATGCAGTGTCACAAATTATCGTATCTATATGAGATAAAACTTTAGAAGAATATAAATACTGTATCATTTATAATGTTGAAAGAAAACAAAATAAAAATAAAAAATTTATAAAAAATGTGGAGAGATTGTTTTAACGGATCACCAAAATCTGAACCGTCTTCAATTTTAAATATTCGACGTTTAATAATCATTTCATCATTTATCATGTTATTAGGATCAATTATTGCATTATTTTTTAAAATGTCTAAAGAGCAACCTATTATTAGTACTACATTCTATTCTGTTGATACTTTACCCGCACCAGGTATAATTAAATTAGCTTTTTTTTCAAATTAAAAAATTAAATAATATTAATTTGAAGTATCTTTTTTAAAAAATACAGTCATACGTCTTGAATTTAAATTCAATTTTACCATAAATTGTACTTTATATTACAGTTATGATGGATGTAAGTTGCGCTTTATAATATTATAATATTTATAATTCTAATAACTTAACACTATCTTGTATGTATATCAATGTATTAATGTTATCAAATTTAAAAGTGATGGCAGATACATGCAATAATTATGTTACGCAGCCTGAAAAAACTAATGATGATGATAATTATCCTTTTGCTGGAAACTTTCTCCAAAGACAAACATAAATTTACACAAATATGAGGACAAAAGCGGGCCATATTTCGTTTTTCTTGATATTGGTATCGTGGATCCCAATTTTCCAAAAATAATCAATGATTCTACACAAATATCATCATTTAGGATGATTGCATTTGATTCGGGTAAGATTTTTTTTTTTTTTTTTGATATCAAATTGCTTTTACTACGTATTTAAATAAATAAAGTATTTAACACATACTGATATAGAAAATGATTATGTGATACGGAATAAGAGTTTTGTTTCACAATCTCATCAAATAACTCCATTTGAAAAATAACTTTACTATATGAACAAATATACTTTGTCAAATAACTATGTATGTATGTTATGTACAGTATTTGTTGACTATGTGCATCATATAAATTAACATTTTTTTTTATTAAAAATTACTAGATATATAAATTTTGTTACAACAGAAATATTAGAACAATTCTTTCTAATAACGCATTAAATTACATTGGCATTCCATTATCGCAATCACCAAGACCATATATTGACTCTATTATACGTTAGTATCTTTATTATTTTAACATATTTTATACTTTGAACATTTTAGAATACTATTCTTATTTATGCTAAAAAAAAAACAGAACCTGTTCCAATGAGTCCTTCAAACATAAATAATATATCATTACGTATTAGTCCAAGAAGTTTTATTATCGGTGATGAACAAGAACAAAGGTATCCTAATTGAAAAATAAATCTTGTCGTTTCAATCATTTGTTAATCAAGTACTTATGTGTAACTATATACCAATGCATATATAATCATAATAGGCACAGTACTGTAAGTAATAACATCAATATTTGAAATTTTTATACATGTCTAGTATATATATAACTCTAGTATATATATAACTAATATATATCTTATTTATATAATCTATGATAAACAGGTTATGGGCATATTTGGAACTATTGCTGGCTTTTATAGTTCTCTCATGTTTTTTTATGTATTTCTATTTGGTATGCAAAGTAGATTTTTTTAATTAATTTAAAAACAAATAATAATCATTAAATAATATAATTTTCTTAAATTTTTTTAGGTGTTGATTCAATAAGACTTTGGGGCGTTGTTCATTCTGGATGTTGTGGAATTAGACTATTTAAAGAAAAAACTAAAAAGATAATTAATAATGATCTAGAATCTGTAATAACAAGTGATTCAAATATTTTAAATAGTAGTCGAGATCCACAAGCAAGTAGTCAAGATTTGCAAGAAAGTAGTAAAGATTCACAAAACATTACAAGTAGAATCGAAGAATTGGAAAAATTTAGATGTTTTATTGAAATGAATGTTATTAAGATTAAACCATGGGAAGGTCATATTAAAGTTAAACCATCGAAAAAAGGAAACAATACAGAGGTAAAAATAGATTATTCAATTGTCTTTCTGATTAGCCTGTTAATTATTATATCGTGTGCTCAAAATATTTTTTTTTGCTAATTAAATAGGAATAAATATATTTTATATATGTCGAATTGTAGAAATTTATCAACCTAAAAGATTCTAATTACGTATTTAACTATTTAAACACTTAATTTTTGCCAAGTTATTAGAGGAGAGGATTTATGATTTAATAGCTGACATTAAGACAATGTTGGTTCATACAACATAATCCAGCCCAAAGCTATAAAAAATTTTTATGCTGCTTAAATGTTTCCAATCAATGTATAAAATCTATGTGCACAATGTGTTCAGTGCACTTTTTTTTTTAAAAAAAGTTTCTCATATTTTTAGCTAAACTTTGGGGCTAAATAGTGCACCAAAATCATTAGCAAAATATGTGCATATAATCTATTGTATATTTGTCAGATTTATTCATATAAAATTTAATTATATAACAAATTCATATAATGCATAAATTTTTAAAATTGTTCACATAAATTATGTGTACAATGTACACAAGATTCACATACTTTTGGGTTCAGATTTTATACACTGCTTCCAATACTTTAAACTTCCTCCAGATCGCCTGAAAAAAGTTGTGATCACGTGATCAATGAAATATTTTTAAAGTTCATTAATATTAGGGTTAAAATCTATTTTAGCTTAAGGATTAGATCTTCAAATAGCAAAATCTACTTTGTTAATGCGCAGAAGATCAAATCATAATCTGTTTATTGGCTAAGTTGCTGTCGATTATCATGTGACTTCGGTCGATGCTGGGGTAGTTTAAACCTTATAGAATCGAATAGATTGAACAGGTAACTCTAATTTCTAATAGCACTTGCAAAATCTACAACTTATAAATACTTGTTTGTTTTTATTTTAATATTTATTTTTTAAAATCATATTTAATTAAATGCTAGTAGCAAGAATCCTTCAATATTATTCCAAAGTTCGTTTTATTATTTTATCCAACTTTATTGACATAATAAATAAATCAAAGAAACAAATATCCATCACATAATGTTACAAAATTCTTCTTACAGAAGTAATCTAAATTGTAAAGTGAAGATAAGAGACAAGAAAAAAGCAATCTACTATGCCTAACAAATCTAACAAACAAAACTAATATAAGCATTCAGATTCTCGCTTCACCACATGCATTACTCAATAAGATTTAAGATATAATTCGTAGTAAAATTTTACATTTCGTGTAATTTCTATAATGTGATATTGATATCAATACGAATGGAAAAAAATTCAACCATTTAACCTATCTGATGACAATTATAACATTTTTGTAATTTAGATTTAATTTTTATTAATACAGTATAAAGTATTATTTCCTTTACCATATATTCCATTCAAAAAAATTGCCTGAGTGCTTTTTACTTTACTGATCAGAAAATTCCCAGTTCACATAAACCACTAGCTATTATGATCAAACGTTACTATAAAATAAAATGTTATAATTTATTAAGAAACACAAATTTATAATTAATTAAAAAAACACAAATTTATATTTATAATTACGTTTACCTTGACATTCATTACCATTATTATATGAATAAAGCTATTTAGATAATGTTAATCTTTATATAGTTGCTTATCTCAATTTTTTAGGTTCAAATAATTCTAATAAAATAATTTCATTATTTTGCCATTTCATAAAAATATCATGATTTTTTTTTTTGCAGTTGGTTCTACGTCCTAACATATGTTCATTATATCTGCATAATATTTTTTTACTGTATTTTCGTAAATATGTGACCGTAAACCATTAATTAATTATTTACATTTAAATTGAGATTTGAATTTTGCTCAAAAGGGACAGTTTTACCGAAGAACATTTCCTGCATAATTATACTAAATGGTTGTAGTATAAATTTGTCAAGACTTCAGGAGCAATGTATGGTAAAATTCCATGAATTCCATCTGATTTCAATGCAATATTCGCAGTTATCGAAAGTCCAAGATTTTTTAAACTATCTAGTAGTATATTTCCACTATGCAAATCACGATGAATAAGATCTTGAAAGTGAATTATCTAAAGATCTGTTGCAATGCATTGTAACAGACTTTCTAATTCATTTGTGCTATAGTACGTAGTTTTTTGCGCAAACAACCATATCGAGCATATTTCATAGCAAGAATATAACTTTAAAAGCTTTATCTCTTGCTATACCAAAAAACATTTTAAAAATGTTGGATCTTTAAGACCGATATCGCAATACGTTCTTAACCTATTATCATTAAAAAGAATATTTCAAATACTAATATAAATCATAGATTACGAAGAAATCGCGAAGAATATACCCTCTTTTATCTAAATTCTTTATAATAATTGTGGCAGCTTATGCTGAAATTGGCTTATGCTGAAAATTTAAGTTATTTTATTATGAAATTATAAAATTTTAGAGGGCTTTTTCAGGGGTGTTTTTTTTTATAGTTTGGTTAGGGTTTAGGGTTAGGGTTATCAATAAAAGAGTATATGTGGATTTTAGTAGGTATTATAGATTTAAATAGAGACCCCGGATTTCAGCATAAGCCAATTTCAGCATAAGCCGCCACAATAATTATTTGATTCATGAAATTACTTAAGTGAAACAAAACCATTTAGCATAATATGCAATTGAAAATCCGCCTTTGCTTATCTCTTTAATATTTTTAAATTCATCGTAAGAAATCTATGATAACTTAGTTTTACTATCAATAATATTTTTTTTCAATTCATCAATTTCAGAAATTTCAGAACTTTCAGTATTGTTTACTAATTCGTTTGCAGTTAATATTTATTTATAAATTTTAACCAATTTTAGATGATAAATAAATTAACAACAATATAGTTTATAATAAATTACCGTCTGCACTACCTTTAGTACCCCTATTTAATACTCCCGTCAAATAATACCTGAGACATTACAAAAAAAAAAAAAAAGTCTCTAAAAAATTGTATAAGATCCGAGTGTTAAGATTTAATGGATTTAATTGAAAATTATTGAAGCATAATACAACCATGTCACAATACCCCCAACTTCTGTACCCACACTTGGTTAAGTACTCATGGGTATATTGCCATGTATAATACTCTTTTTTGATAAAAACCGGTCACCTAATTTAAATCTTGATCTAAGTTAATTTTTTTACAAATTTAAACTCAATTTAAATTTACTTTTGATACCAATATTTGGCTTCATCTAAATCTCTTCTTATTCAAATCCCATTTCGATAAAATTCTGCTATTCCCACAGCCAAACCTATCTCTGCAGATGTTTGATAATCTTTTTTTATTCCAATTTCGTTTATATAAAAACTTCCAACACTAAATGTTCCATCAGCGTGCTCCATCTTTGGAGAATTTGATAACAAATGAATGCCTTAAATTTATTCTTTTTAACTCCAATTCCATTCTGATAACAATATCCAATATTAAAAATTCAAGCAAGGTGAATTCAAGGAAATTATATGTAAGAAACCCGTAATCGTCATTGACTTGTATGAATATATTGCTTTCAAATTTGTGGGTGAGGGAAACTATAGCTAAACATATTTGTGAAATCATTGATAAAGTTTCTGCAACATTCCATCAATGATGCAATCGAGATCTCTGCTTCACATCAATCCTTCGATACTTCCCACCAACTAAACTTACTATAATTGGAAGTAATCGCAATCGCCTATCATATACTATAATGGGAATAGTGTTATCCATTAATCATCCGTTTAAAGGTTTTCCCGGAGGTACAACAATATTAAAATGGTTAATTAATTTATGCGGTGAATAATTAAGGAAAACTATACAAATAAAAAATAACGGAAAATAAAGGAAAAATTAAAAATATGCAAATATCGGGTTGCAGAAATTTTTATAAAGTGTAACACCGAACAAAATACATGACTATGCATTAACCTAATTAAATACAAGACTATTGAAGTATTAATTTATATTGACAACCTTTCACAACATTTTAGCCATATATATATATACGCATACAAATAAATAGTTGCGTTCTATGCACATAAAAAAAAAAAAATCCCTTAACCCTTTAAAAATGAAAAAATTACCAAACGAATGTCTTATTAAAATATTTAATAATTTCAAGGATGATTCTAAAAGTTTATATTCATGCCTTCTTGTAAACCGTATCTTATGTAGAATCATTGTACCAATATTATGGAGCAAAATAACATCAATTAATAATATTAATAGTAAACTTATAAATATATGCCTTTTATTATTAAATGCCGAAGAGCAAACGTTATTAATCCCCTTTAGAATTCTCCTTCCAAATTATCCAAAATTGTTATTTGATTATACAAGTTATACTACACATGTTGGATCATTAGATTATGGAATTTTTAAATGGCTTGATGATAATGGATCTAAAAATATTCAGAAATCACTTAATTTGGTCAATGCTCTTAAATGTTCTTTGATTTCAATGTTTCTACGAACAAGTAAGAGACTAAAATATTTAGAAATCTCTAATTTTACTTCTAATAATAATAAATTGATTAAAAATTTATGTAAAAATAATACTATCACTTCTTTATATCTTGATAAAAATTTGTTTGATTCAGAAGAAATAGCAGAGATTCTTTACAAAAGCACTACTTTGACTTCTTTAAATATTCACGGTAGTATTGAAGGAAAACTATTAGCAAAAGCACTTCGTATAAACACTACTTTAGCTTTTTTAAGTCTTAATGAAAATAATCTTGGTATTGAAGGAGCAAAAGCATTGGCAGAGGCACTTTATATAAACACTACTTTAACTTCTTTAAATCTTTATTTAAATAGCATTGGCATTGAAGGTGGAATAACATTAGCAAATGTACTTTACAAAAACGCTACTTTAACTTCTTTATATATTGCCTGTAATCATATTGATGTTGGGGGAGGAAAAGCACTAGCAAAGGCTCTTTGCAAGAATACTACTTTAATTTCTTTAAATCTTTGTAGTAATGATATTGGTATTGAAGGAGGAAAATCTTTAGCAAAGGCGCTTCATATAAACACTACTTTAACTTCTTTAAACCTAAGTTACAATTATATTGGCATCGAAGGAGCAAAAGCATTAGCAAAGGCTCTTTGTAACAATGCTACTTTGGCTTTTTTAAGTCTTAGCAATACAAATATTGGCGTTGAAGGTGTAAGAGCATTAGCAAAGGCACTTCATAAAAACTCTTCTTTAACTTCTTTAGATCTCAGTTTCAATCATATTGATGTTGAAGGAGGAA
This sequence comes from Gigaspora rosea, assembly GCA_003550325.1. NCBI lineage: Eukaryota > Fungi > Glomeromycota > Glomeromycetes > Diversisporales > Gigasporaceae > Gigaspora > Gigaspora rosea. The sequence goes on along the minus strand of QKWP01000281.1, from coordinate 239,236 downwards.
AAGCACTAGCTGAAGTTCTTTACAAGAATACTTCTTTGATTTCTTTAAAACTTAGTGATAATTTTATTGATAATGAAGGAGGAAAAAATTTTGCAGAGGCACTTTGTAAAAACACTACCTTAATTTTTTTAGATCTTGCTTTTAATCAAATTGCCTCTGAAGGAATAAATAATTTAATAGAAGCTGTTTATAAAAATATTACTTTAGTCTCCTTGATACTTTATGGTAATCAAATTAGTGATGAAACGAAGAACGTATTAAAAAATATCAATCGCATTAATCGACATATATTATAAATAATAAAGGCGAAATACGTAATACCAATAATTCTTTATATAATCATTTATTTATTTTCTAATATGTATTATTATATAATTTTTGTTTAGATATTATAAAATTAATTAATTACTTCTCATAATTTGATGGTGTCAGTTTTTGCAAATCTTTGATACAAAATTTTATGTTATTAACTATTGGATACACTATCTTTTTTAAACTGGGGACACTTAAAGAAGAGTGAACCCAGTGATGATCACGAATTGTATTACCCTCGATATAATCACCTGCTAATTTTGATTGGTCACTTGATTATATATAAAAAAGACCTTCTAGCTATATCAAAAGTCTACCCAAACCCTAACCCTAACCACGAGGTAAAAATATTTTTTGTTGGTGGTTTTATAGAAGCTTTTTGCCTCTGGCCGCTTATAGCGTTTGATTGTTTTGATTATGTAGTGTCAATTGGTTACATGAGATTCGGAAATTTTAGGATATGGGGTCACGTGGATTTAAGCATCATCCGATTTCATAAATGTCATCTGATATTTGTTTACAATCTAAAATATATGTGATTAAAATCGGGGGTGATACAATTCGAGATCATCACTGGGTTCACTCTTCTTTAAACTACCCTTAAACTGTAAAGATTTCTCAATAATAATCTGATCAATTTCAATGCTTAATACCATTTTCAAATTCAATAAACTTAAAAATAGCTTTGAATATCAAAAACGAACAATGAAAATTTTGAAATTTAAATAAAAAAAAATTAGAAATTAATTATATATAAATAATGTTATACCAACGTAACCAAAAACATTGAATTGATTTTAAATGAAAAATATTGAATTAAAAAAATTTTATGCACTGAATAATCATCTAATGGTTAAAATAAATTAAGAAATAATATATATAGATAGAGTTCTTTATCCCTCCTTACCATATTTATAAATACATGATTTGAAGATCGCTGCTCACCAAGTATCTCAGTAGCTTATGCCTACAAGTGATACAAATCACGTGCTAACAGTAAATGTACGTACAGGTCACGCAAGGTTGGCACATTTATCCATGGGGTGAATGGAGAACAACTCCATTGGCATCACTCCATTGCTCCATTGAGAATAATTTGCGAATGGAGCCAATGGACATGTAACAAAATAATAATTTTTTCTGATTTAAAAAACGATCCGTTAATTCTTTTGTACCAAGATAACATCCTTTATCATTCTAATAAAGGTTGTTATCCTGGTCTTTCCGGTTCTAATAATGATTAAATTATTAAAATCTGATCAGTTGAACCGTAGATATGGCCTTTTTAAATTTAGTCAACGTCCTAAAGATTATATAAAAATGTCGCATAAACTGAAAACTCGATACACGGAAATGCATGTATAAATACGAAATTATATACTGGTAAGCACGGGTTTCATAATCACTGCACGGAAACTGCACGGAAACTGATCATCAAAAAAATTTAATACACGTTATCACACGAAAAGTTAAAATCCGTGCACTATCGCGCATAGTATTATATCCATACATAATTTCCGTGCACTAACGTGCACAATCGTTAAGATTCTTAATGGTCATAATTTTCGTGCACAGACGTGCAAAATCGTTAAGATTCTTAACGATCATAATTTTCGTGCACTAACGTGCACAATCGTTAAGATTCTTAACGATCATAATAATTTTCGTGCTCTGACGTGCACAATCGTTAAGATACTTAACAATCAAAATTTCAGTGTGCTCACGTTACGATCATTACAATCGTTAAGATTCCTTAACAATCAATTTTAACGATCATTTCTGTACATGATGTCAGTGCATTAATATCATGATCGTCACGATTATAATTTTTGTGCATGATGACACAATTGTCACAATTGTTAAGATCCTTAACGATCATAATTTCATATACTAGCGTGATGCTCATTAATGATCATAATTTTGCACTTAATAATAATTTCCATGCATTGACACGTACAAATTAAGCAAATAATTATTTGCTTTTTTTTTTTTTTTACTCTTATAATTTTATTAGGATAAATGTTTTTGCCGCCCCCGTTGCATGGCATGTTTGTCACGGGTCATGTGCAATATATAAACAATGATCATTGATGATCATTAATAATCATTGTTTTTTTTTGCTTTCACTTTCTCTTAGTTTGACCCATGTACATGTCTAACTAGAGTGTTCAATCGACTAATTAATCAAAACATAGAGTACATAATGTAGATCACTACTTTCAGATTTTCTAATGGGATTTGAAGATTATTTTTGATTATACTTCCTCTACGTATGAAAATATGGAAAATAGAGGACTAGCTCGCATTTTCTTAGCAATGTACTAGTCGTTCATGAGCTACTTATTTTATTTGATAGTTTTTACCATTTCTTCCTTATAATAGATTTCTTAATAATATTTTTTGTAATTTTTTTGACAATTTACAAGAAATTTTTTTTACTATATATTTATAAAATTAATAAAAGGTTCTATTATATGAAAGAGAATGATGAGAACTTTCAGATAAAAAAATTTGCTTAAGATTAATTAGGTCATTGTTAAGAAAAAGTACTTTGAATTTTTGATTTTATATATAAACGATCATCATTTATCATATAAAAATTGATAAAAATCGAGTACTTTTTCTCAACAATAGCCTAATTAATCTTAAGCAATTTTTTTTCATCTGAAAGTTCTCATTATTCTTTTTCATGTATTAGAGCCCTTTTTATTAAATTTATAAGTAGATTGTAAAAAAATTTCTTGCAAATTTCAAAAAATATTTCAAAAAATATTATTAAGGAATCTCTTATAAGAAAGAAATGGCAAGAACTTTTGAATAAAATAAAAGTAGCTCATGAATATCTAGTACATTGCTAAGAAAATGTAAGCTAATCCTCTATATTCCATATTTTCATACATAGCAGATAAAGGAAGTATAATCAAAAATAATCTTCGAATCCTATTAGAAAATCTGAAATTAGTGATTTACATTATGTACCCTGACTATGTTTTGATTAATTAGTCGATTGAACATCTAATGTCTAACTTATCTTGTTTTTTTAGACAATAGTCTCATTACTGGAGTTGTCATTGCTGGAGTCATCTTTGGAGTCATTAATGCTGGAGTTATCTTTGGAGTCACCATTTGGATTTCATCGCATTCTTGTTTATTCTTTCAGTATGGTGGTTTTTTTATAGTTTGACCTGCATATATATATGACTATACTTGTTTTAAGAAGAAAGTCTTATCACTGAAGTTGTCGTTGGACTATCTTTTTTTTTTTCAGGTAGTAGTTTCATTACTTGCATTATATTCTTGTTCATTTTTTAGTGTAGATGGTTTTTCGTAGCGTATGTGTTTAACTGTAAAGATTGGATTGCAAAAAATTATATTAGCCATTTAATCATGCTTTGTAACTATAAATTATGTTCTTAATCATCAATAATCATTTAATCATTTAATTGTAATCGTATAACTATTTAATAATCATTTATCTGTTTAATCATTTGTATAATGAACTTTATTAATTGTTTAACAATAATGATAGTCTCACTATTAATATGATGTTATTAGTCTATACGTTTACACTTTTTTTGGTAAACTAGCAGTTTTTTTATTATCTTTTAACTGAGATAATAATGATTTAGAAGAAGGTTCTGTCTCATTACTATTATAATCACTTTCAAGTTCACTATCCAGTTTTCATTATTGTTGTTTTGCATATTTGTTGTTAAACAAAAGAAGTTGATTTAATTTTTTGTTTTAATGTTTTATTTGTTTACTAAAATTAAAATTAAAACTCATTATTAAATTCCAATTTTAGACAAACTATGTTATTTATTTATTCTTGCTTATTTGAATGTATGTTATTGAGTTTAGCTAGATAAAACCTGCAAGATATTAAACTTATAATTTTTATTTATTATTGTCATTGATCATAATTTAAGGGTAGGGGGTATATCGATCATTTTTCATATGATCTTAGTGTCACAATGTGATTTTACAAAAAATAAAAATATGCTACTAATAAAACTTTTTACTATTACAATTAATCTTTATCAAATTTTTGTAGTAAATAGTTTAGATTATGTTCTTTATAGTAGTAAAAATTTTAACAAATATAATATTTAAAAAAAATATACTTGTATATATTGTAAAGTTTCCGGGGAGCCTCAAAATTTTCTGGGGTTACACAAGATTATTAATTAAATATCATATAATCATTATATGATAAAATTATATCTAACCTTTAAATACATGTATATTGATAAATATTTACCCAATTTTGATGATTTTACTACCATTAGAATCAGAAAAACCTATTCTACAAATTTTAATTAATTTTTAAAAACAGTTTATATAATAAAATATTTTTTAATATTCAAAAGAAAATATAGTGACACAAAAATCATATGAAAAATGATCGATATACCCCTACCCTTAAAATGAAGCTATTCTATTTAACCTTCTAATCTTCTAAAACCCACTTATTCTTGTTTAATATAAATTCTACTCTCTTTGACCTTAACCTATAACCCTAAAAAATGAACCCAAAAAAAATTTATTTTTCAGTAATTTGTCAATTTTTTAATACAGCATATTTCATTTTAATCTAATTTCATTATGACTCATCACAATTATTATGCTTCTTTAATACCAGCTTATTCTGCATTACAGAAATATTAATGAACTTTTTATTCTTGATTAAGATAAGCATATAACTTAACTATTCTTTGATTTTTTCTGAGATAAATCAAAGTTATAAATTGCTCAATTTTGTTTATTTAAACATAAAATATTCATTCATATTTCTACTACCTTTATCATAATACTTATCTTTACTTATGTATTGGTAATTTATCCATTACTATCATTATCAGTTTTTTTTATTGTTTATACTTAACCTTAAGCTAGGTACAAATATGATAATGTATGTACTGTATATTTGTTGGCCCTGTATAATATAGGTTATATTTTCTTCATCTGCAAATTTATAATAGTATAATCTTATGTAAGTTTTTACAAACTGTAATATAAGCAAAATATTTCATAATATATTTCAGAATATTTCAAAATATCAAATTTTTGAAATATTTAAAAGTAATTTTGAAATATTTTGGAATATATTATGAAATATTTTGAACCCCTTTCAAAATATTTTAGGACTAGGAAACAAAGCTGGATAAGTAGATCTGTAATCTGAATTATGCATTAGACTAATTTTTTGAAATAGTTTAAAATAGTTTGATTATGTTCAAATTCTGTATTACAAGATCAGATTAGATCTTTTGTTTATAATTAGATCTTCTATTTTGTTTTTTTTTTGCTTTTCTGTTTTCGTTTCAGTTTTTATTTTTGGTTCATTTTTTGTTTTCGTTTCATTTTTTTGTTTTTAATTTTTTTTCTTAGAGCTAGCGCTCTTCTTTATAACCCTTCGTAGTGAGCTATCTTCACTATACCCATCTCAGATAAGCTATCTGGCTTGCCTTTTGCCACCCAAACGACCTCTCAGGTCCCTCCTCTTGTGGTGTTTCAGTCTCGTTGACAGAGCTCTGGTCGCTCATAAAGTTACTGTAATAAAGGCTTTACTTTTCGCCACCCAAATATGGGTTCATACTATATTATTTATACTTATTGCAGAGATGGCTGATCTTTCTCAGTTCGAGACCTGTGGGTATGTAATATTATGCAGAGATGCCACTACAAGTTTATGAAGTATTTGTGGCCTTTTATTACATCTTGTAACTTAGTTATTTCCAATCAGGTTCTAACTATCAAATTCAAATTACTGCCAAGCGAAATTGAACTCGTAATCTTCGAATAGAGACCTGAGAGCATAACCACTATGCTATCAATATGCAACTCTTTTTTTCATTTTGTTTTTTTCATTTTTTTTATTTATTTATTTATTTTTTAATTTTTTTTTATTTTATTTTTATTTCGGCACTTTACAAATACACCTTTGCAATAAAACAAACAACTTTTAAACCTTGCACAGACCAACCCAAACTTCTAAAACTTTGCAAGAACACACAACTAATTTCTCCAGCAATTTCTAAATTTCTAAGAATGCTTCTTTAAAAAAATAAAGGTTTAGTTAAGACTTTATTTATTTTTTTGTTTGTCATAATTTGTTTTAGTTTTTTGTTTTTTTTTTTAAATTTGTTTGATTAATTTATTTTATTTCAGTACTTTGCAAGAAAAGAACCCTTACTTTCTGGCACTTTGCAAGAAAACCAATCTAGACTTTTTTAGTACTTCGTAACTAGCATTTTGCAAGAACATTAACCTAGCTTTTGCAATTTCTGAATTTGCAAGAACACAAACTCTTACTTCAGAGAAATGAAAATTTGGAGCTTTGTTTATTTTTTTTAGTAGTTAGCTTACACTTTTTGTTTTTTTGTTTGCTTTTTGTTTTACTTATTTTTTTTAATTTTTATTTTTTTCTTACTTCTTTGACATTTTGCGACTTTTCTAATACTTTACAAAAATACTAGCTTTAACTTCTCTGGCACTTTGCAAGAATATACTAGATTTTCTAGAAATTTGCAAGAACACTAACACTTTTGAGAAATAATTTTTTTTACTTCTTTGAAGTATTTAGAAAAAGAGAGCGAAACAAAGGTTATAGCCAAAACAAAAAAAATAGCCAAAGCAAAAACAATAGAAAACAAAGAAGTAAAAATAATAGCTTACTATGAGGTGAGCAAAAATAAGTATATAGGGCTGGTTTTTTGTACAGTTATACCTCTGTATAATTACCCTATTTAGCTAATATTTTTGGTAATTTATAGAGTATGCTTAAATAGAATTATCTCTTTACAATTATACAATATTAAAAATATATTTAATGTGATCTTAAAGAGGTACTATAAAGTAGATAAGGGTATTTTGACACATTACCAATTATGGCGCACTGCCAATATCTTATGATCTACTGATCAGAATCATATGATTTTAGTACCAATCAATTCATTTCAGTGAAATGAATCGATTGGTACCAAAATTGACAAATTCTAATTACCATATTTTACCGTACAAAGTACCCAGGTACGATTTAATTTCATGTGGTAAAAAATTTGATTTGTACCCCTGGGTACCTTGTATGGTGTAGGGTACATTATGTGGGGGTCTTTTGTAAAGGGATATGAATCAATACATAGGTACCGGTACCATACGGTAAAAGATATCATACTGGTATTGATTTTTTTCAATATTTTTTTTTCGACTTATTGTATGTACGCTTCGTAATATGATTTAATTCTGTTAAAAAAAATAAAAAAAGAAAATGTTTGTGAAAAAGATTTTTATGATCCTACCGGTACCAGTAGTTTATAATATTTACATCTTACCGCCATGTCTTGCAAAAAAATTTTTTTTCGCAAAAAATTACGATTTTTTTTTTTTTGCAAGAAATTTTTGCAATTTTTTTTTTTTTTTACACCTATAAAATATCTATTAAGTTGTTTGTTTACTGGTAAGTCGCGTTTTTTTTTGAAATAAACTTTTACCTTTCTGCAATCTTAACAATGGTACTCTTAGAAAGTATTCTTACAACCAATCTTCAACAAAAACGGGTACGACATTGGACAGCCCGGGAAAAACTTTTTATTCTTTCTTACCTCGACAATGTACCAGGTGCTACTATACATGGAACAGCTAACAAATTTCAAATTGAAACCAAACAAATTCGGGATTGGAGAAATAAGCGAGAACAGCTACTATCAGCTCAACCACATGTTAAACGTCTTAATACTGGTGCTAAACCACGTTATCCTAATCTTGAAGAAGAACTCGCTAAATGGGTTCAAGCTTTGCGAGCTAAATTAAATCCAGTCAGTCGTCATATGATACAAACAAAAGCAGCAACATTAGCAAAATCTACACAATATATTTCTCAATATCCTGATATCAATAAGTTTAAGTGGAGTACTAAATGGCTCGAAGGTTTTTTACGGCGCTATAATTTTAGTAACCGTCGTAAAACAACTATTGCACAAAAATTACCAGAAGAATTAGAAGCACAACGACAAGAATTTTTAAATTTTGTCCAATATCGTCGTATTCAACATGATTACCCGTTATCATTAATGGGTAATATGGATGAAACCCCTCTTGCTTTTGATATGCCGAGTAGTGTAACTGTTGATAATAAAGGAAACAAAACTATTAGTATTCGAACTTGTGGTTATGAGAAATCTTGTTTTACTGTTGTGCTCGCATGTATGGCGAATGGTGTAAAATTAACACCAATGATCATTTTTAAACTAAAAAACGTTCTGCGTCTTCATTTTCTACAAGGTGTGATCATTAGAGCTAATGAAAAGTGATGGATGAATGAAATAGAAATAAATTATTGGGTAGAAACCGTTTGGAACAATCGTACACTATACTCTAGAAATCCACAATCATTATTAGTAATGGATTCATTTAAGGGTCATTTAGTTTCTTCTGTTAAAGATAATCTTTCTGAAAAGAACACCAATATCGCAATTATTCCTGGAGGGTTGACATCAAAAATTCAACCACTCGACGTATCGATTAATAAATCATTCAAGGCAAAGGGGCATTTTTTTTATTTTTATTTTTTTTTATTTTTTTTTTAAATATAAAATAATATTTCTTTTATTAATAGATCAGGTCTATGTACAACGAATAGATGGCACAAAAAGTAAAAGAATTAACTGCAGCTGGTCGAATTAAACTTTCTCCCTATAATCTTATTGCAGAATGGGTTAAGCGCGCATGGGATAACATCGATATTCAACTAATTAAACACTCCTTTAAGTGTTGTAGTATCTCAATTGCAACAGACGGATCAGAGGACCATTTACTTTTTGACTACGATCAAGTTGAAAATAATGAAATTAATGAACATGATCAAGTTGAAGATAATGAACACAATCAAGTTGAAGATAATGATGATATTTTTTGCGATGGTAAAAATTTGATTTCACAAATTAAATTTAATATTTTTGTTTAATGAACCTTCCATTCTTACAAGATTCTTTGCCTCATCAATACCTCCCACCTCAACAACGACTTCCGTTACAAGATCTCCCACTTCAGCAACAAAATCCTTTATCTCAACAGCTATTTCAACTTTCGCAAGTTTTTCCGCCCAACCAATACCAACAAAACCGTTTACCTCAACAAAACTGTTTACCTCAACAAGACCTTTTACCTCAACAATATTTTTTACCCGAGCAAAGCTTTCGATCTCGATTAGATTTTTTGCCACAAGGTTTTTTAGCAAGACAAACTTTTTTGGCTCAGGAAGAGGAAATCGAATCTTATTATCAGGATGAGGTGAAAAATTATGTAAATCAGTAGTGGGAATAACTGTAATCGCACAAATTTTTGAAGTTTAAATAAACTTACCATCTGATATTCTGCTTGTTAAACCTTGAATCGAAATTGCATATATTACATGTCTAATAACAATTGTGATGGATTAAAATGAAAACGGATTAAAATGAAATCAGACTAAATTAAATCGGATCGATTAAAATGAGATATGCGTAGTATAAAAAATTGACTGGTAAAGAGTGCCATATGCGCATTTTTTTTTTTAAAAAAAAAAAAAATTTGACTGACCACCAAAAAAATATAAATTTTTAGGGCACATTTTTAGGGATTATGGGTTAAGGCTAGAGGTTAGTTTTAAAGTAGTTTATATTAAACAAGTATACCGGTAAGTGGGTTTTGAGGGTTAAATAGAAACCCATCTAATAAAAGCGAGTTAAACACGCAAAAATTAAATAACGTTCATCGCTTGAGTTAAAAAATAGCAACGTTATAAGTGGTTATTGATTCGTACCCGGGTACCTTACAAAATACCATAACAATGACCTTGAAATGTACCTGGTACAAATCAAGGGGGGGTACCTTCCACGGTAAAATACGGTAGTGTATTACAAGATATTATAATTAAAGTAATATTTAAAGTAGATATAGATATTATTGTTACAGTAGGGAGGCCTTATTTCACTCCTTACTATAACAACATGGTTATATGGATCCTTTATCAGTTTATATCAATGTCCAAGAAATAGGTATAATTCCTTAGTTTGTAAGAAATTATACTCTTCTCTAAAAGCAGTTCGTGATAGAATTACAATGAGAAATTATTGATTTAATATTACTAGACCCCGAAGAATATATGTAATACTGAGATCTGGCTTTGTATAGACTTATATATAATTTCTCCATATGTCATATGTTTAAATTTGTATAACCAACTGGTAATTTTTGAAAAGTTAGATGTTTATTTGTATAACAAAAACGATCTTTATAACAAGTACGATCTTTTTTTGTATAACGATACTATATATACATCAGGAAAATTTTTAAGTAGATATAAATCGATATATACCCTATGTTGCAGCTACCTTTTTTTGCCGATTTTTAACAAAAAAAAAACTGTGGATAGCTTATTTACTATTTTAAGTAATTTAAAGCACAATAAAAGGGTAGCTTATTTTTGAATACAAAACTTTATTAAGTAAAATAAATAAATAAATATGCTGTAGACAATAAATAAATATGCTGTAGATGATAAATAAATATGTTATAAACAATAAATAAATATGCAGAAAAAAATCGAGAGTAACTTATAAAGCGATTTTTGGTCAATCGATTATAGTCGCTACATAGTAAAGTCTAAATTTTACTAAGAAAATCGATTAAAGTCGCATAAGTAACATTGTTCAGCAGATAAAAATACGCGTACCCTGAAAATTTCATACAAATTGGAGAACTTTTTATTATTTGACTTTTAATTTTTACGTTCAACGGTTTTTTTTTTTTATAAAAAAAACCCGTTGAACTTAAAAATTAAAAGTCAAATAATAAAAACTTCTCCGATTTGTATGAAATTTTCAGAGTACGCGTATTTTAATCTACTGAATAATGATACTTATGCGACTTTAATCGATTTACTTAGTAAAATTTAGACTTTACTATGTAGCAACGTTCATCGATCGTATGGGTAGCTTATTTTCGGAACTAAAAATTTTGTTGTTGAATTTGAACATGGTTAACCACCGTCTTTTTTTTTCTAGATAGGTTTCTGATTTTCTCTTCATCACTTTTTTTTGTGTAATTATGTTTTTGGCTTTGGTAGTTAACATGATCATACTGGTACTCAGATCTGAAATTGTATAATTTATAGTAAATTTGAACTTATATGATAATTTTGTATAAAGCTTTTAATAAAATTAAGTGTATAAAGTTATATTAAAATTTTGAGTCTGGATCTGAGTTATATCAGAGTTCTTCAGGGTCCTATATCACTTGATAATAAACTTGGGCACAATACGTATAGGCTTGTTGGTTGTAATTATACATATTAAATGGCATGTGTATCTCATATAGCCAATAAAATTGCAGGATCAGGTATAATGCGAAAATTTAAAACAACTGACTTTTTTTAAAAATCTTCTGTACTCAAAATCTTGTCTATGAAAATGCCTTTAATTTCTAACAAAAAAAATCTCGCAAAATTTTGCTATAGGCATGTTTGCTAAATCATACTCTAACTAATCAAGTTCACTCTAACTTTTAACTTGTAAGAAATATATACATGTAAACTTATGTGTGTCTTGACTGGCTTAGTAAAGTGCACAAAATCTGGTCCATTTATAGTTCAATATGTCTGGGCAAACAGTTCAATTCAGTCCATTTTAGTCATGCCAACACAAAATTCATATGTGCAAACCTGGTTCACTAAATGTTCCACAGATTACAGTGCTTTTCTATAGAAACACATAGTATATTCAAATAGATTTTTTTATAGAGCATATGGGGTTATTTCAATAGAAACAGCCCATTTTTACATATATTTTATTTTGAGATAAGTTGAGTTTAATAATTTTCGGACTGATCCGGGATTAATCAAATTTTATTTTTTTTATTGGTTAAAGGTAAACAGGTGACTATCAGGTAATCTTGTGATATGTTGGCTCTACGCAGCCTCGTGTAATTTTTCTTTTACATTACCTTGATTTTTTATTATGCAAATCGACTTTCATTTATAATTGAAAAATGTCAATCATGTTAAAATTTATATGAATCTAATAAAAAATCATTTTTCAAAAAATTGTAAAAATGGGCTGTTTCTATTGAAATCACCCATATAGCAATATTTACTATATATAGTAATATTTACTATATGCAGTAATATTCATTATTGTGCAAACTCATATGATCATGAAAAAATTTCTTATTGTTATTTTTTGTATGTTATTACATAAGCACAACAATCCCAAATTAAAACTCAGGTTAGCCAATCAGAACTTTTAAATCATAATTATAATTGCACAATAACATCAATATTGGATCATGCAATGATAAATATCACAAAATTTGTTCTGTCAGAACAAATAATTGGTTGAAACATGCTGCTACGTGGCACATGTCAGCCAATCATCTGCTCCAACAAAACAAATTTCATGATATTAATTATTGCATGACCAATATCTTATAATTATATAAGTAATATTTATTACATGTAGTAATATTTATTATGTATAGTAATATTTACTACATGTAGGGGTAGGCTAAAGCCAGGTACATCACGAAATTACCCGATATATAACCCGGATCAGTCCAAACAAAACAAAGCGAGACGGCAAAGACAAAAACACGAAATATATAAAAAATGGCTATCCAAATCGTCTTGTTTGACTAAGTAAAAGTGTCGGAAATGCGATTTTACTATATAAAAAACTACCTCCTAACCTAACCCTAACCCAACCCTAACCCTAACCCTAACCCTAATTAAAAAATCGGAAAAATCAGAAAAATTGGGTAATCTCATGATGTACCTGGCTTTAGCCATCAACTACATGTAGTAATATTTACTACATGTAGTAATATTTACTACATGTATTAATTTTTACTACAATTATCAGAAATGGCATGCCACTATGTCCAATTGATTTCAATAGTTTTTGGACATATTTCCATTTTCAATTGGATATATGTTCAAAAAATTTGAAACCAATTGGACATATTAATATGCTATTCTAGACAATTATAGTTTCAAAAAAGTCTTTAAAAAAATATATTTAGTAAATATAATTGTAGTAGCTAGTAATCTTGGGATTGGGAACCTGGGAGTGCACCTATTTCGCTATCAACCTGCAGGTAATACTACAAATTTAAATAAGATATAATATATATTTTTGAACATAACAGATAAAACTTAGTATAGTTAAAAATCTATCTGATTGGATTTTGATCCTTGAAATTTGATTGGCTACTTATAGTAAATATTCTATATAAATTGCAATTGATCATATAATAAATTACTAATGAAATTATTATATTTAATGAATTTTAATAAAGCAAATCACTCAGAGAACTAATTTTTTTTAAAGTTTTGTTAGTTGGTTACTATAAAAATTTAGTATTTGTGAATAGCAAGTACTAAATTTTTTTTAAATATTAAAGGTGAGACCTTACTTTCATCTTTATTAAATTTAATAGAAACTTTTTACAATACTGAAAGAAATTTCATTTTTTTAAATCTAATGCTAAGAATAAAAACTCAGACATATATATAAGTAAACCTAAATACTTATCTGTGGCCTAAACCTAAAGTACTAAATTTTTATAGTAAACAGGTAATGAAACTTTAAAGAAAATTAGTTCTCTAAAGTAATTTGCTTCTGGCAAAATTATTAAATATAATTATTTTTATTAACAACTTTTATATGATTGATTGCAATTTTATATAGAATGTTTACTATAAGCAGCCAATCAAATTTCAAGGAACAATCTCCAATCAGATGGATTTTTAACTATGCTATAAAAATTAGAAATAATTTTATATTAAATTTAAAAATAATTCACCCAACACTAAATGCAATTTATGGATTTACCAACTGCTTGAAATCTCAATAATAAATCTACTTATTTGAGTATAGATTCTAGGAATATAAATAGATATAGTCTAATTAAAAAAATTATTGTCTAATTGTTTAATGGTCTATTGGAAATTCTATTAGTCTAATGAGTCTAATATCTATTGGTCTTAAACTAATTGTTTTTTATATACTAAAAAAATTTTTTTCCTCTTTGATGGACTCGTAAGTACTTTTATTAGAAAAAATTATAATAAAATTAATCTGATTACAAAATCAAATCTATTACTACACCCTTTCTAATTTTGAAGTCTAACTCTATCTGGCTGCTTTGTGGGTGCCCAAATGTGCCTCGTTGTACTAATCCAAAGAATTAGAACTTATGGCTAGCATCATCAAATTAGAATTTCTTTAAATCCCTCTCACCTAGTATCTATAGTTAGAGTTATTACCTGGGCAGGGTAACCTGTACGGGTCACCCGACCTGACAGGTTATGGATCAGAAATTGGCTGACCCAGGTCAAATATGAAGATTGTTAAGATTTAGAATAGGTAAATTAGAACCCCGAATAATCTATGAGGTTATATTTGAGCATCATAGTAAAAATTTTTTTGGTTAGCAGTTTTGGTTTGGTAATATAAGCTATATTTCAAATATTAGATAGAACTTTTACCCATTTTTACCTTTTTTTGAAATACAATGTTCTCTAAAAAAAAAAAGAATACAAAAAACAAACCGTTCTCTAAAAAAAAAAAAA
>QKWP01000281.1:180255-193448 GCA_003550325.1 Gigaspora rosea | reverse complement strand
ATATGCTCGTTATCAATAATTGGATAAATCATGCACGAATATTATCTGAATCACATACAAATATTAAAAATGTAATGGTTTTATTATTGCTCAGATTCTAACCGGTCAATTAGGAGCTTCTGACTGGTATCGGTCACGGTTATGACCAGTCATGACCGGTCATAACCTTTTACTACTTCTAAATATAATGCTCTTTTATTTGGTAACAACATTCTGTATGTAAAAATTTATTTGCTTTTTTCCAAATTAATTCAATTACTACATATGATTACCGTGTTGTTGCATAATAACGCTCGCTCATGACATTATTTAAAATTATTCCTTAATAACGCTCGCTCATGACATTATTTAAAATTATTCCTTAATTAAGCTTAATCTAGGCAAAATTTGAACTTATACCCCTTGTGTCATTTTGCGAAATACAGTAAAAGTTATTACAAAATCGTTATTTACCTTCCTGGTTTTAGCGCGACTGCGTCGCGCAGCTACCTTATTAAATTATTATACACCTTAATTTTTTGTAAAGTACAACGTTACTTTGAATTTTTTATTTACTGCGCTTTTCAAATTACTGTGATCAGCAGATGATAAAATTTCTTTACAGTATTTTTTTTACAAATTGTCACGAAAATAATAATATTTCCGAAGACTCCTTTGAATATTAACTGCATAGTATATAATATCCATCACTGCATTAAGATTTTTGTTGGTCGACTAATCAATAAAAATTTTTGGTTTTCTTTTTAATTATACTCTCATAAATTTTGAACGTATTAATAGCCATTTATTTTCAATATTCAAAGTATCGCATGCAGTCGGTAAAACATCATCATTGTATAAGTTATTAATTCGAAATATTCCATTGGGTTAAAATTCTTTAAGGTCTTTGTTTAGACGAGTAGTAAACCTACTTCGTACGTAAGTACAGTAAAAGCAAAATACTACTTATGCATATGCAGTATCTGTATATGTTATTCGTCATTTCTCAATATTAATGCATACCATAAATGTGTACAAGGTTGCACTCCGAATGAGCACATTATGGGTCGGACGACTACTCCGAAATTCAAAATTTTTAACATTTAACGTACATTTCAATTACAGTACTTAATAAATTTAAAAAACATATCAAAAAAAAAAATAATAATAATAATAATTAATTAACAGGTTTATATATTTTATTTAATGAAAATATTTTTTTTTAAAAAAAAACAATTTAATGAAAACAAATTATTTTAATTCAATAAATTTTTATATAGTTGGCCCTACAACAAACCTCTCTATAGTGAACTCTGGATATAAATAATTTAAATCTTCAAATTATATAATAAAAAGGTTGATTGTGATTTTTTTTGATAATAAAAAATAAACATTATATAAAGAACTTAGAAAATTTTTCCTTACGAAAATACCGAAAGGTTATATTCAAACAATAAAGAGCTTTTAGCGGATAATATAATGATATTAAAATTCCAGTAAACTTATTTTTGTTTCTTTATAAACGTAAAATATAATAACGATAATAATTTTGATAGTTATACTAAAAATTGGCCGTGGTTATTCTACAATCAGCTAAATATAAATTTCTTTTTCTGTTTTTTTTTTTAATTTCGTGCGCAAATACTGTAAGACACAATAATGTAATCAATTAAATCTGCATCACAGAAGAAAATTGATTTTATTATAAATCATTATTGTTACCAGTACTGATTATTAGTCACTAAGTAGTCGTCGGGACCATCAATGATCATCCAGAGCACAACCTTGTGGTATGCAATATTAATTGACGCCGGTCATTTTTCAATTTCCTTAAAGTTAATAGATTTATTTGTTTTATTCTTATTTTTATTGCGGAAAGAAAATTTTTCTTAAGCTTTTCTATCATTAGATGTTTCGTCTTAAATTTAATGCACCAATTTGGGCCCTTCCGGGTCAAGCTAATGCATTAGATTTAAAGTATTTGCTTCAGTCATTAGGTGTTCCATCTTGGATTTAATGCACCAAATTTGGCCTTCCGGGGTCAAAGCTGGTGCATAAATTTAAAGCATTTTCTTTTCGATATTAGGTTTCCAACCTGAATTCAATGCACCAAATTGGGCAAAGTTGATGCATTAAATTTAAAGCATTTCCTTTCTGTCATTAGATGTTCCGTCTTGAATTTAATGCATCAATTTGGCCCCTCCGGGGGCCAAAGCTGGTGCATTAGATTTAAAGCATTTCTTTCCGTCATTTTTTTTTATTAATATATTCACTATTTTTTATTAATATATTCACTATTTTTTATTAATATATTCACTATTTTTTTATTATTATATTCACTATTTTTTTATTAATATATTCACTATTTTTTTTATTAATATATTCACTATTTTTTTATTAATATATTCACTATTTTTTTATTAATATATTACTATTTTTTTATTAACGTATTCACTATTTTTTTATTACCGGTAATCATATGTTTTATCTATAGTAGAGCATTTGTGTGTTCTTGCACTTGTTCTTGCACTTGGCACTTGTACTTATTCTTGAACTTGAGACCATTATACAAAACGTTTTTCAAATTCGTAAAACTTTTTTAGCCCAAAATAGTTTGTAAATATTAGGCAATCAAACAACAAAAGTAAATTTGGAAAATTCACGTTCACGATATTGTGTCATTTAAGGGAGTTAATAAGGGCATTAAAAAATGATATAATAATAACTCGAATGTTATAATAATTACTCAACCATGATAATAGTCATAATCATCTTACGTATTTCTGTTAGTTTTCCTACATTTAAGTCACATTTTTCGGATACGACCAATCAAAAATATTAAAGCGAACAGACTCAGAATTGAAGTATATAGATAGATTAGAATGTTAATTATACTTATTTTATATTTAATTTTTCTATATAAAATTTTGATGGGATAAAATGCGCATGATTCGGAAACATGCGCATTAATGCGCATTCATGCGCATGATTGAGGAATCATGCGCACGCATGAAACCCATCTCTATGTCAGGCTAATCCAGAATATTCAAAGTTTGCACTCTTTTATTGGCCATTTCTTCTTAAAGAGTTTGTATTACTCACTAAAATAAGTGCATGCCCTAACTTATTTAGGTGAATGCTGCAAAAATACCCTAAGTTAACTATTCTTCAAACTCTCCTATTAATAATATTTCTGTCACATAATATAATCACTACCAAGGATAAACCTGTTATCAAGCTTCTAATTATATTTCATGTCCAGTTTGATCTCTAAGTATCATCTATAGAAAATCTATTATTGAAATTTCAATTGTTTTTGTAACAAACTTGGCAAAATATAATTCAAATCCCGATAATAGATTTTCTCTAGATGATATTTTGGGAACAAACTGAACATAAAATGTGATTGTAAGCCTGATAACAAAATTTTCTTTAGCAACAACAATATGTTAAATACTTTCTCAAGCGGGCGACGAAGTCGCCGCCATACTTGCAATTGCTAGTTATATATATAAAAAATGGCGAGTAAAAATTTCCTTTTCTGGGTGTTGCGAGGAAATTTTTTATGTAGATCTCTGCATTAAAGAGACAGCCAAAAATGAAACGATTACGTTACATATAACATAAACATATAACAAACGTTACACAACCAGCCCAAAATTATAAAGCGCTAATTAGCTAATTACGGCGACATGCTTTATATAGACTAGAGTTGGGCAACGAAACCCGAAACTATATATAAAATCCCGAAACCTTTTCCGAAACCCCGAAACCTTTTCTGAACTCTATACTATACTGAAAGGGTTAGAATTTTAATTTTAGACTTTAAGACATAAAGTATATGATAATTAGATTGTATTTCAGAAATGGTTTGGTTACTTTATAGTAAATGTGCATTAGTTATTAACATTCTAATTTGAAGGTTTCGGAAAGGTTTCGGGTTTCGGGTCACAACTCAATATAGACATTCTTCTGAGTAATAGGCTTTGCATTGATTTTCATTAGTGAAATGCTATGTATTCAAAATAATGTACTTTACCTGGGCATATAAAAGTTCTTTTACAAAGTGTTAACTGCAAATACTTTATGCAGATCATGATATAATGTAAATCACAGCAATTTTTCGATTCTAAGAAAAACTTATAGATTTTCAAATATAGAAATATTGTATATAATTGATAGACAATCTAGAAATAATTGTCAGAAAAGCAAACATAGTGATTGTACACGGGTAGAACTTGCAATTGTGTGAAATAGTAATTTATCCGGATATCCGGGTAATTTAATAGTAACCGGGTAGAGGTTTTCCCAACGGGTACAATCTCTAAGCAAACATGATTTATGCAAATTCCGGAACGAATCGGGTCGAGGAACCAATATATCTCCAAACAGAAAATAAAGTATTCTTGAAATTTTTAGAACAAAAGCATGTACAGTATATCATACATAAATTTATTACGGTTTAGTAACATATATATATATATGCTATCGTTATAATATCCACCAAAGGAAAATAACATTCTCTTCATCAAAGAAATATACAACATCAAAGAAAATATATAACTTCCACTCTACCAAAGAAAATATATAACATCCACTCCATCAAAGAATATATATAAATTCCTTTCCATCAAAAAAATATAAAATTTCCTCTCCATCAAAAAAACAATGGCATACGTTGAAGCTTTTTGCTTATTATTTTTTATTATATTTTTATTTCATTGGATTAAGCGATCTCGAATAGGCTTGGTAAACTTAGTCACATTTTATATAATGGCTATTATCATCATTATTATTTTTTTAACAAAAATTCATTTTTGATAGAATGAACCACCACTAGTACCATATCGGTATCCGATTATTGGGCATACATATCGTATACTATACGACGCGGAAAATTTCCTCAAAGAGTGTAAGGAAAAGGTAAAATGTAATTACCCTATTCAGTACTTTTTTAATTCGGTGTTTTTCTAAATTTTGTTTTTATAAAGTATGGTGAACCCTTTAGTTTATACGTATTTGGAAGTGTAACAACTTTTACAGGTGTTGATAGCACTCCTGAAGTCCTTGGGAATTCTGACGTTTTCAATTTTAATTCGGGAAAGGTACGTACACATAAATATATATTGATATATATGCTTGATATTAGTGATTTGAACCGAGAAAATTTTCCTTAATCGGTTAACCGAACCGAAATATTTGGCGTCAACCGATTGCAACCGATTGAGATTACTTCACATTTTATTTTCGGAAATTCACTCAAATTTTTGTCTCGTCTACTATGTTCATTCATTTTCTTTTCGGAACTTTTCGGGACCTTTGCTCATTTATGATGTCATTTACATTTTGTCAACCGATTCTCAGCCGGTTACCCGAAATTTATTCGGATCGGGTTGGTTAACCGATTATCGCCCAACCGGTTCAAAACACTACTTAGTATTCATTCATTTTGTCACTAAGTATGTATGTCATGACTTTTGTTATACGAAGTTGCACCTGACTGGAATTAAGGAATAATTCTAGTCTGTGAACTTAAGTCAACTGAAATAATAACTCTAGTCACGAAGAATTCACTACTAAATTAAAAATTTTATAACATTTATATATTATCCTTTATCTTTCTATCAAAAATAGATGTTCCCAATTGATGTTTTCAAAAAATTTACCGGCCACACACCATCCAATATACCCCGAGTGGTTCATGAACAGGTCAGTGGTAAAATTAGTGTTTACACATCAAGAATGCAAAAAGAACTTGTATCCGGAATTGAAAATTTTATTGGAGATTGTAAAGGTATTTGTTAAATATCGATTTATACATTTATTGTATATTTATTATCTTTTTACTCGAGATTTACTATCTAATTATTATAATGAATAAATATATTCAGAACCAAAGGTTATCGGAAATATTCAAGAGACGATATTACGAATAGTTGCCAAACCTATTGCTAATGTTATTCTTGGTGATGTAAGTTTTAAATAATTTAATTATAAATTTCATTTAAACATAAATTTTAATTTATTTTAATTATAAAGGAAGGTGCAAAATTTGAAGACATTATAGTCTCATTTATCTCATTTATAACAGCAGAAAGGGAAATAGAAAAGATGGTATCTGCTCCAGGATTTTTATTATGCATACATCCTTCGATTTATAAATTTATTACAATGTACGTATCATAATCGGCCAGTAACTTTTCGTATTTGATAAATTGTTACTTTAATTTATAAATCTGTTATTCAAAAAAAAATATGCATATTTTAAATAGGATACCACTGAAATTTGGATGGAATCCACTAACTCAACACAGAGATCTTTTTGTTCAACTTTGCAAACCAATTATCGAAGAACGCATCTGCCAAAGAAAACAACTTGGTGAAAAATATATTCAAAAAGTATGTTGTCTCTTTTTAATTTTAATCTACCTTAAAAATATTTGTCTAATGGTTATTTTTTTATTTAATAGGATGATTTACTTGATTTCTTCTTAAGTGATTCAGGAACAGATGTCATTGATAATAATCTTTTGGACCATTTATTTGGAGATGTATATAAGATTGTTTTTGCTGCAATTAATAGTACCTCCAGAACTCTTTCATTTGCCTTATTTGGTAATTTAATTTATTCTATTTTATTCTACTCTTTTATATTCAATTAATAGATTTTAACCTTGAAAATTAATCTAATAAATTAGATTATGGTGGAAGACCTGAATTATGGAATGAACTTTATGAAGAACAATTAAAAATTCATAATGAATCAAATGGTTATTTAAGTACTGAAGATGTTAATAAAAAAATGGTAAAATTGGACTGTTTTCTAAAAGAATCTTTTAGATTTTCTTTAGATATTGGTAATTATACTTAGCTTTTGAATTGTTTATTTTAAATAAAATTCTATTTATAAAATAAAATATTGATCCATTTATTTGATTCTTTTATTTATAAATTAGCTGCATTACCACACACTGTGGTTGGTGATTCATATACATTTAGCAATGGAACCACTGTACCTAAAGGTTTATTTATTTTCAAATTAATTTATTTTCATTTGTTTTTAAAATTTATATTAATTTATATTTAATATCTATAAAGATCGTGATATTTATGTCTACTCAAAAGATGTAGCTTTCAATAACAAATTTTTTGGAGAAACATCAAATGAATTTCAGCCAAAAAGACATATAACTTCATTTTCTAATGGCAAAACTGTTCATTCACCAGCTACAAAAGTTGATAGGTCTTTTATAACTTTTGGAGGTGGTAGGC
Organism: Gigaspora rosea; assembly: GCA_003550325.1. Taxonomy (NCBI): domain Eukaryota; kingdom Fungi; phylum Glomeromycota; class Glomeromycetes; order Diversisporales; family Gigasporaceae; genus Gigaspora; species Gigaspora rosea. The sequence goes on along the minus strand of QKWP01000281.1, from coordinate 186,197 downwards.
ATGCATGTCCTGGCAGATTTTTTGCAGTTAATGAAATCAAGATGTGTTTACACAAATTGATTTTAAAATATAATATTAGAACTGAAAGTGGTAAAATTGTTTCTCCTATAACAAAGTCTTTTTTTAAAGTAGCTCCAAGTGTTGGATTAACTTTTGAAAATCGTAATTAACAATATTATTCATTTAACTTATGGATTTGAAAATAATGTCATGAATTATAGTTTAAGTAGTATCAGAGCTTAGTATTAGATTCTTTCTTATTTTCTTATTTTTTTTATTTATTTTTAAAAGGCTTCTATTTTATTTTACTTTATTATTGACATTTTATTAGTATATAAGCTATAAATGTATACTATTTAGCATTATTTCAACATATTTTTATATAAACAAGAATGTTTATGATATTACAAATTTTATACTTATTAAAATTTTAAATTCAATCAAGCCAATCTAATAAAGAGTAGATTCATAAACACTCATTATTTTATAATAGTAGAAATTGGTTTTTATAAATAACTATGCTATATGTTTAATCTAATGAGTGTATTATACCTGTATAATCACATAAATATATAAGAGATAGTTGACAACTATGCTAATTTTGCCAAATCCTTTTTTTGTAGGAGTAATAAATTTTATTTATGCATTTTTGAAAGAAGTTAAGATTTTTGTATATAACACTGCATTAGTGCTCCTAGGTCAGAGTCCTGGTTTGGTCTGGTCTGGTTCAGTCTGTGTTCAAATCCAGACTCAAACTTTAAATTTTATAAATTTTAAATTGGACCAGACTCAAACTCAATTTTAAGTTTGGTCCGGATCTGGTCTGAAGTCTGCAAACTAGTTAAAGTCTAAATATACATATATGTATATTTGGATTCTGAGCAAGTTTACTTAGAGTGAAAAGTAAGAATCAATTAGTAAAATTTAGATAATTATAATTTTATTATGGCAATTTCTATTTGGACACTAGGTGTATTAACACTTGGTTACATAGAACAAATATAAAAGCCAATCAAAATATTGAACTAAATGCACTTTGTAGATAATATGCAAATCATTTTTGTGCAACAAAAATAAAGCAAAAAAACAAAAAATTAATAATATCTTAAAATTTTGTCTATAAAATCATCTTTGGGGCTCTAATAAAAAAAATTTCTTATGAAATTTTGATATAAAAAATGCCCTATCCCATTCTAGGCCTTAATCCTAACTCTAAAATTAGTAAAAATTTTATTTATTTCATTGTTTATTTGATAAAAATTATTTTAATTACATGTTATACAAACATTCATGTTTAATACACTAGGTGTTAAATTAGGTTTTTCCTTTTATTAATTAAGTTATTAAAAATGTTAAATTACTTGAAATTTTACTTATAAAGTAATTTATATAATTAGTTAACTTTATTGTCCAAACTTGTGCATTATTTCAGGACCTGCATAGATATCTTTTCGAAACTATACATCTTATCTTGGATGATACAATTTTTAAAATAATATTTATAAGCATTATTACACAAAAATACAGTATTTTTATTATTTAGTTGTTTTGATATAGTGTCTCCTATTACTTGCTTTAAAACCTATTATAATACTATATATGTATATTAGATCATAGTTTTAAAAAGGGTCAAATATAAAAAATCTCAAAATGTGCAGGTAAATTGTGGAAAGCTTTTAGTAATACTAAAAGCTCTTGCTGGCAACTCTTAGGACAACTTGCTTTCTACAAAAAAATGAACTACCTTATAATAAACCATTTGAACCTGATTGCCAAAATGCTACAAATATGATAAAAAACGATTGAAGAAGTTTACAATCATCTTCCTATTTTATCAATTAAACTTCTTAATATTACACCACATTTGTGAAAGAGTTTTTTCTACTTTTGTGTAGATCTATAGAAAAAAAACCAAATTAGCATTTAAAAAAGTAGAAGCATTGATGCAACTCTTTTTGACAATCATTTGACCAACTTTTCCAAGACAACTGAACTATAGAAAACCTATAGATAATACGCAACCTGTTACTACAAAACTTTTTTGGAGTATTTCAGGAATAAGAGTTCTACTTAGGGTAACTGAAAAAGAGCTGAAAAAGAAGTCTTGGGATAGATCATCCTGGAGTAAAATACAAAAACTATTGAATAGTAGTTGGTTACTGAGTAACTAGAAGTTTTGGTCATCAAGTTCAATAGTTTTGGACCTTATAAAAACCGCATATTTTCTGTAGACTACAAAACTTGCATGGTTTTAAACCCACGAAACAAGTTGTACTACTTGGTATCTCCCCCATCCCTTTGGCTCTTTCAAAATTTTGACAAAGTAGACATTTTAAGATAGTTGGATGGCATTGTGAGGCTCAGCCAACCCAACTTTTGTGCCACTATATACACTTATACTAGCTATACAAGTATTGGTAGTCCCAAATCCTCTTAATGTCCTAAGGCTCCTATATGGGTGCGCACAGAGCTCCATTGGGTTTTGACACATACATGTCTCCATGCTTTTACTTCTCATTAGACAGTAAGTTTGTCTGCTCTTGCAAGGTTTATTATACTTTTTAACCTTCTTTTTACCTTATACTGATCCCTCCCAAACTACCAAACCAGTTAGCCCAGAAGAATTGGTTGGCCCAGCTTTATGCACCTAATGGACTCCCCTTTTTTTAGTATCTAATTCTGAAACATGGGTCCTTTTCCTTTGGTACAACTCCAGTAGCAGGTTGGTGTTCTCTCTTGCTATAGAGTTTTTTCTGTCTGGTTCTTTAGTCTCTAGTCAAAATTCTGGACTTCTGTAGTACCGTTTAAGGATCATCTTTACCTTCTTGCTTGGGACTTGCCAAATGAGTTTCAATTGTTCTAGTCCCTTGAATTTGTCTGTGTAAACTTATATAACTGCACTAATGCTTCCATTCAAAATAGTGGTACCAAGGTTACAGGTAATATACCCTACTGATTAGTGAACAAATATTACTATAACACAGGCCTATTTTTTAATTCATATCTAGTGGGATTTGAACTCTAGACCTGTTACTTGGGGTGACAACCAGATAGCTTCTCTATGTTACCACATAAACTAAATTTTTATTTTAGCTGAGTAATAAAGATATTCATTCTTAATAATATTTTTAGTAGTTTTAAAAAAATACAAAAAAATTCTAGCCAGCAAATTTGACTGCTGAACAGTTTAAGAGACAGCAAAATAGGTATTGTGGTGAATCATTAATATTTCTTAATTTTTTATCAGAACCTACTAATTTTTATATTATTTGATTCCTCTTATTAAGAGAAATTGAATAGTATAAAAATTATTGAACTCTGATCACAGAATCAAGTGATATTAACAATTTGCCACAAAACCTACTAGTGCAAAAATCTTTTATTTTTGATAAAAATTTAAATATTTTTAAAACTAGTGATCAGAATTGAGTCATTCAATTTCAATCAATAGATACAGTCAACTCTTTCTAAGTACAATTCATTGGGACCAGACCTTTAGCAATGTGCATTTAGAGAACTATTATAAAAAATTGCATTTATAAAGACAAAATATATGTCAAACATATATTTGGAACCAAAGTTAAAGTTGCATTTAGAGAGAAGTTGCACTTAGAGGAGTTGCATTTAGAGAGAGTTGACTATATTATGTAATATAATTAAAAATTGTAAACTTTGCCATAATACCCTATTTTCCTTATATATATTTTTTTAAAAGTTAAACAGAAAAATATCTAAATTGTTCTTTTAGATTTATATTTATACCAATTTATTATTCAATTTATCTATTTATTTTATGATTTTGACTAATTTTCATCTATGTGATATCACCACATTATATTTTTTTTAAAAAATAAATAAGTTTACTATAGAGTTAGAGTTAGGTAATATTAATAAGATAGAAGTTGTATTATATGCAAAATTAGATGCTGAAAACTTTACTTAAAATATAAAGCTAGTTTTCATATTAAAATTTTTGTTATTTAAAGATTTTTATTTTTTTCTTTAGTTTTGTTACACAAGATCTTGCAATCTGATTGGTTATACATATAATAAGGTGAAATCACCCCAGGAGCAAATTAGCAATAGTCTTATTTTATTTACATTTCAAAATTTATTTAAAGTAGATCTATTATAATATTCAAATATATTTTTAGTAGTTAACAAATTCTTTATAGAATTGTTGAAATAATTAATTTTGAAGAACAAAAACTAATAAATCAAAACTATATTATTGTCATGGTTAAAAATTTTAACCCATGACTTATGCACAATTGGGTAACACTAGAAGTAGCGTGTCCAGAATTCTGCTGCTAATGATAGCAAATTATGCTTGCTAATGATATGAAATTATGCTTTTAATGCTAATGAATTTTTTTAAAATTTTTTTTAAAAATTAATAAATTTTATAGCTTTTATAATGTAAAATTTTAAAAATAACTCTTTACGGATTATATTTATTCCAATTTTTCAATGCAAAAATCAATGTGATTATTAATAATTATAATTATCGTCATTGATAAAATGCGCAATTTTTATTGTCATTATTAATAATATGTAATTATTATTAGTAGTTTATTACATTGCTGTGGTCTCATGTCTGCATCACAAATTGACATGGATATTTCACGATCAGTGAAAATTGAGAAATAACACGTGTCAATTAAATAATGCGGAACATTCTCACCTGATTTTGTTTCATCATATGAATATCAAATCCGGTATGCTCATATAAGTACAATAGCAGTACGTTGCACTAACACAGCCCATTAACATGTCCAATCAAAAGCTGATTTTGTTGACACCATCCTAGATGGCGGTTAACTATACACTCTGTTATGAAGCATAACTACGTTCCTGGTGTATGTATTATGAAATAATGAGGTTTTTAGATTCTTTGTACCATATATATATATAATAGCTAAAACTGCAATTTTTGTTAAAAATTTAGTGATACTCTATCTATTATCAAAAATACCAAAATTATGCTAAAATTTATGCTAGAAAATGTAAATTATGCTGAATCTGCTGTTAGCATAATAATGCTAGCAAAATCGAATTATGCTAGATTATGCTAATAGCATAATCCTGGACATCCAGCCATATGGAATAACAAGGTTGTGGCGGAGGCTTAGAGATAATGTTTATTCCCAGGAGTTGTTTGTATGCACTGGGTAGGGAAACCGGTTATTGTTATACATGGATTGTTGGCCAAACTAGTAATTGTTTGCCCTTGTTGTTGGCTCACCATGAGCTATAGTCATCCTGGCTTGTACTGATGACGTAGAGAGGCTTTATTTATTTTGGGAGCATTAATGCCATGGTCCGAAAGCACGAATGCTTCAAAGCCTTAAGGTATAAAGAATCGTGAAGAAAACTAAAGCGCAGTAGTTCTTAATAACTCAGAAAGTATTTAAAGCTTGAGTTTTGCACTACTGCAAGGAAGGCAGTCCTATAACAAATTGCAGCACGGAATTATACTGCAATACACGAGAAAGTTTGGATACGGAACCACACGAACCTGCACGTAAATCTATACGAGACAATGTATGGGAAAGCACGTTTACAGCACGTAAAAGGGCGCGGATTCCGTGCAACGGTGCATACTAACGTGCAATTTTAAGTGTTTTCTCGTGCATTGTCTCGTGCATATTTACGTGCAGGTAATATATAATAGCATATATCCATACACATATACATAATAACTTATATCGTCGTATATGCATTATTTTATTAACTAAATTTTATAATTTTATTAACTAAATTTTATAAGTTTTATTAATTAAATTTTGTATTTTATTAACTAATTTTAATTATTTTATTAATTAAATTTTATAATACAAATTCTTTAATTTAATAATTTACATATCGAATAAGAAAATACTTCTAATTACTAAAACTACCAACTTTAAAAATAACCCAGCAAATAATAATATTGAAAAAAA
>QKWP01000281.1:164268-179898 GCA_003550325.1 Gigaspora rosea | reverse complement strand
AAAAAAAAAACAACAAAACAAAATGAATGTTTTTGTGCGTAATCATTAAGAATCTTAACGATCATCACGTTAATGCACGGAATTATGATCGTTAAGAATCTTAACGATTGTACACGTTAGTGCACGGAAATTATGTGATCATTAAGATTAATACACGTCAATATATGGATATAATACTATGCACGATAGTGCACGGATTTCGATTTCTCGTGCGATAACGTGTATTAAATTTTTTGGATGATAAGTTTCCGTGCAATTTCCGTGCAGTGATTATGAAACCCGTGCTTACCCGCATACAATTTCGTATTTATACATGCATTTCCGTGTATCGAGTTTTTATAGGGCAGACAATGTCTAGATTACGATGATTTGATTATATAGTTATAATAATAATCCGATTCTTATAGTATAGTAGTTTAGTTTTATTGTATTCTTTTATTAATTTTTAATCCATTGTTACATTTTTTAGTATAGTCTTTATTAATAATATTACATATAATAAATTACCCCGATGTTTAATTAATTGCATCATATACGTCTTCTTTAAATCAATCACGTAGATTGATTAAATTAAGTGATAACCCCCGTGACATCATATACGTATACGATCGATATAAATTTAAACCAAGTGAATCATCGGAGCTAAATTGGTCACACTATTAAAATTATTTTATAACCACTAAACATGTTATTATCTAATAAAAACATAAAAGCTATAAATTACGAACTATCGGTATAAATATATTTATCTTCATCACACATAACTGTTAGACCTGCTATAGAATGACTTACTGAACCATTTTGATCAACCAAACTTGTTAATTTATGCAGGTAACTATTAATTTTTTCTCCAAATTTGTAGATAAGTTTAAAATAATTATTTATGTCAGTATCTTTAGCAAGATATTTAAATACTTGGCGATAAATATCAAGTAGAAGAAGTCGTGAGTAATTAATTATATAAGCATTTTCTTGTAATAATACTTCATAGAATTCTGAAAATCCTGGTGCATTTAATGAAAATTCTTTAACTGTACTTTTGTGTCGTAATTTAGAAGGACCGGAAGGTTCAGATGCAAAAGGATCAGTTGTAAGATCATATGGGCGCAAAATATTTTCAGCTGCCTTAGGTTGGCACAGTATTTGATCTCGATTTGGTTAATAATTTGGAATTGCTTCTGAAGTAGGACATATGCTTATAGCAAAATCTCGGCCACTACCATGAAAATACATGCGATTATAATAAGCAGATCTACGATATTCATAAAACATTTTTCCAAGGTTAGGACCAAGAACGTGTTGTTTTGTAAAATCATCAGACTATATAGGCTGTAAAAGTGGCTGTGGTTCATCAATCAAAACATCTCGATTGTTTAATGCGCAACAAATACAAAATGCAACAAAAGTTCTAAGCTGTGCACAAGCCAAAGTAATTTCTAGCACTCTTATCTGCTCAGGAATATTAGCTGGACGCACAAATATTGTTCCTTTAATTTTAAGTGGGTTAAAAGGATCTCTATTTTTCAATTCATGTCCTGATCTATTAGCTAGTAACACAGTCAAGTTACGTTCTTCTAATACATGAGTAGGTAAAGTAATCGTCAAGCAAACATGGAAAATAAGAACCAAAAAAACAAGAATTTTAGAAATTTTATCCATATTGGATATACTGGTTGTTCAAAAGTTAAAATGCGACAAAAAAATTGAAAAATATTTCAGACTTCGGTTTTTTAACTTTATACTACTTAACAAATTTCAATATTTAAAAATTTGTATGATTAGAAGAACTATTAACGCTAATGTGAGATTTTTTTTTTATAAAGTCTGCAATTGCGTATTAATATAGAAAACTATTTGGCTTACACGTATCATACGTTGCTGATTATGGTAAGTCAGGTAATATTTCGATCTGACGAAACAATTTTAAATTTATAAATTATACATTTATAATAAATTTATAAGGAAAGCCATTCAATTCTTCAATTAAGCTTCATTATGAATTTTGACGGAAGAAAAGCATATGATTTAAAGATTGTAGAAAATTTTACTCGGCGATCTGGGTATATCGTTATAGCTATATAATTATTGCATTTTTACCTGGGTACAATTCCGAAGATGGTTCATTATAAATTTAAAATCTTCATTATTGCACTTTTCAAAATGATGAGTTTTGATGATCACTTGCAGATCAAATTGGCAAATTTGTTTCTATAAAATCTGATCTCCCCAAAAGTATGTGAATCTTGTGCATAATTTATGTGAACAATTTTAAAAATTTGTGCACTATATGGCTTTTTATATAATTAAATTTATATGGATAAATCTAAATATATTTAAAAAAAATTATATGCATAATGTGCACTATTTGTATATCTTATGTATTTGATAATTATTCCGTTTGCAGTTAAAGTTTCGTTTAACGTTATTTTTTTGAAATTTGTACGGGGACGGGGAAAAAATTAAACGAGGTCCAAATGAACCTAAATCAGGTCAAATGAACCTAAATCAGGTTCAAATGAACCTAATTCAGGTCCATATAAACCTAAATTAGTTTTATTGAGCAGAATTAATTTAAAGTTTTATATAACCTAATTAGCGTTCAAATATAAAAATTTATTTAAAATTTTTTAATACATAGGCCGCTTGCAGTTGGAATTTCGTTTGACGTTATTTGTTTTTCGTAAAGGGGGAGGGGGGAAAATTAAACATAAAAAATAAACATATAGTATACCGAAAAATCCCGATCATAACCGAAAACTTCCGATCACCGTGCCGACCTAATTTGTCACCTCTATTTGTTTAATTTTAGGGGGGGGGGGGGTAACGTTAAACGAAAGTTTTACTTCAAGCGGCCTTATCCAGATAAACATTTAATGGATTGGAACTCTAATGGGAAAGTTTATCACGATGACCAAATCCGTAAACAAGAATATAAAATATATAAAATACCTAATAACAGATCGTACGTTATAGTTTTTTAAAATAGGTGTTTTAGAGATTACAGAAGATCTGGATAGTATGACTGACCGAGTTATATTATAAGAGAGTGTAAAATACTATTTAAATAACTATATCGTGTGTGTTAATTTAGTGAGTTAGAAAAGTTGTAATTTTATTAAATTTATTAAAATTTATTGACGATCAAAAATATTCATTTCAATAGAATAAATAAAATTCATAAACAGCAATTATAATCAATGAAGTAACATAATATATGTCGATTATGCTTGTAGCTTTAGAGATACGATCCGTTATCCGTTTTCCTTAACAGTTAAAATTAAACTAGCGGATATCCGGATCGCATCTCTATGTCGCTTCGTATTAAGCATATTAAGCATTGAATTTATAAAATAAATTAATATTTGATTTAATCTAAAATTCACTCATATTAGAAATTTAATAAATTATTAAACAACAAGATAATATAGATAGATAAATATTTTGAGATTTAGAGTAAATTGCTAAGTGGTTAAGTGGAGTTTCACTAAATAATTAATATTTGATGTAATCTAAACTCGATCATATTAGAAATTTAATAAATTAATAATAATAAATAGTATTAATAGATAAATATTTTGAGATCTAGAGTTAATTGCTAACGGATTGAAAACTATTTCTTTCAGACCGTATACATCCAGCCATTTGAAAATTATTAAATAGTACAATTTGGATCACATAATTAGACTGAGTAAAAACAGGCGTAAGGACGGTATAGTTCATTGTAAATGTGCCAATGCCAGATGGAACCTTAAGTGAGTAAGAAGGGTTCGCTTCTAGGATATTGCTGTAGCAATAGATTTCAATTAGATTCGTGTCGACAAAAATGCTGTTGTTTAAGGCTGTTCCATTAACGGTAAAAATTGTAGGAATACCGGTTCCAGGCGCTGGAGTAGTATCAGGTTGAAAAGTACGTCAAGGTTAGGAACATCTTGTTCATAACATGATTCGTAATAATTATTCATAGCCGTAACTACTGAAAAAATTTCCATAATATGAATATAAAAGAAAAGTTTTATTCATCATCTTTTATTCAATTGGTATATAATTAATTTATAATATCTGATTTATTAAATTAATTATCGATAGTTTGGTTTCTTGGTGGTCAATTTATATAAAAAAAAATCATTAATATTTCTCGCCCAAAAAAAAGGGTTCTTTTTTTTTTAAATAATAATCATAATAAATGAATCATCCATTTTATAAATTTAGGATAGGATTAGCTGATTGACATTTAAATATTATCTCTTATCCCATCGGATATTTATTAAAATTATAAGAAAACGGATAAGGTTTAAGCTTTAGATAAGATAGTTAATTTGAATAAAAAACGTAAGAACTTAATACGCTAAGATAACAAAATTAATAATGTATGAATAAAAATGAACCAAAAGTTATATTAATCATCTGTGTACTATAAAAGAAAATTAAACTTCGAGTCTATCATTTATGAAATAATACATTTATATATGGTTAAAACATTTTGTAAAACTAGTAGTTAGACATGTCCAAACGTACATGTTTAAGATAACTCGTTACTACGTGAATCGCATTATAATACCATATAATTTCTTATGTAAGAAATAACTAAAAATGGTTTTTATAGATAAAATATATGAGCGATAGAATATTGTGTTTAAGGTAATTCAATACGTCTTAAATCGTTCATCCATGCACGTATAACAATAATTTATCAATTAATTTATAATTTGTGCCGATTTTGTCGATAAACAGTCCTTATTCAGGTCAGATTTAGTCAATATTGTAAATGTAACTAATGTAACTACTATTTTTTTTTTAATCGAAATATTTTTCAAAAAGATGTGATCCTATGATTTTTTTGTGATGATGATCTAGGAAAATTCATGAGATTCTTAATTGTCTAAAATTCCATATTTTTAAAATATGAAAAATCACCATATCAGTGTTTCGGGCGAAATTATTTCCCAAATCCGAAACTTTTTGCCGAAACCCTCCGAAACAAGTTTCATCAAAACTAAGTTTCTCACAAGACACTGGATCTCATCCTTTTGAAAAGTGCAACAATTTCTTAATTGTTCACTTCTTAACTTTCTTGTTAAAAATTCATTTAACTGATAAAAAATTATAACTGATTCTTATAATATGATTATTTTAAATTTATAATGAACCATCTTAGGAATTGTACCCAGGTAAAAATGGCTGTTATATCGATTTACTCAGATCGCTAAAGTAAAATTTTCTACAATCTTTAAATCATATGCTTTTCTTTCGACAAAATTCATAATGAAGATTAATTTAAGAATTGAATGGCATTCCTTATAAATTTATTATAAATGTATAATTTATAAATTTAAAATTGTTTCATTAGATCGAAATATTACCGGACTTACCATAATCAGCAGTGTATGACACGTGTAAGCCAAATTGTTTTCTATATTTATGCGCAATTGACAGACTCAATAAAAAAAAAAAACTCAACATTAGCGTATAAAGTTAAAAAACTGAAGTCTAATTTTCTTCTCATATATAATACATGGAAATACTTTCAATTTTTTTTTCGTCTTTTAACTTTTGAACAACCAGTATATCCATTATGGTTAAAATTTTTAAAATTCTTGCTTTTTTAATTCTTATTTTCCATATTCACTTGATGACTACTTTGTTTACTCATGTATTAGAGAACGAAACTTGACTATGTTACTAGCTAATAGATCAGGTCATAATTTGAAAAAAGAGATCCTAATAAACTTATTTTTGACCCATTAAAAAAAGGCACAATAATTAGGCGTCCAGCTGATCTTCCTAGACAAATAGCTTTGCTAGGATTTGCTGCGGCTTGCGGAAAACTTAAAACTTTTCTTGCATTTTGTCTTTGTTGTGCGTTAAACAATTATGATACAGTGATTGATGAATATCGTAAAGTACCGTTATCACTGTGGGACCAATTCAGGCTTTGGCTGATCCAGGTCTTATATATCGAGAAGATTCACCTATACATCCAGTTATCCCCATTCAGGGCCCTTTCCTTAGAGATATGTGCGTGAATATCAAGAATCAGAATATTATAATTTCGAAATGGGCTCTAGCCTTAATCATCCACAATTTCCTGAATGTTCAACTTCAGAAGCAATTCCAAATTATGATTCACAACAACAATTAGCACCTTGTATACCTCAAACAATTGATGATATTGTGCGTCCGCTTGATCCTTCTACATCTGACACTTGTATATATGATCCTCCTATATCTGAAGGCTCTTTATCTCAAACTCCTCATAGATGTGGACCTACAGCTTCTCAAAGTGAATGTCCAGTATGTAGATATCTTTATGAGGAATCACGTCCAGTAGAATAATACCATGGAGAACGTGATCGTATTTTAGGATTAAATCCTCAAGGGTTTGCAGAATTCCTTGAAGCACTTACATTAGTTTCAGTCAGGAGTGATAATCCTCGCACACAATTGAATCTGTGGCGAGATTATAATAGAGTGAGAGAACGGTTTGCAGAGCTTAACGAGATGGATCTTTATTTAAAAGTTTTACAAAAATATGCTGATAGTATACAATTGAACATTAATCGATTTAGAAGGCTTGGAATAAATGATTTAGATAATCGAAAAAATGGAAAAATTAATACTTTATTGTTTATTTCCATCGCACTATATAAACGATGAATTAAAATAAAATATATCATAATGCGTAATTTTATTATAATTTATAATAATATATTAGAAGGTTTCAAAATTAATATTAATTAAAAAAAATCTTATTTTATTTTTTCATTTATAATTCAACATAGTAAAAATGATATTGAAAAAATTAGATTTATTTTCCAAATGATTCACTTAATTGTTAACTTTGAAACCTTTCATTGTAGCATTGTAAAATGCTATTTAAAAAATAATACTTGTTTTCAACTTATTTAAACCCTCTAATAAAATAATTTGTTATTTTTAATTTCTTTTTATTATTTAAATACAGTTATTTTTTCTTATTTATTAATAAAAAATTTTGGTTAATTTAATTTAATTTATTATTTATTTAAATGTGAATTTGTAATTTATTTTAATTATCATTATAAGCCATACAAAATTAATTTCTTGGATTTCATAACCCGGCCGGGTCTAAAAATCGAGAATCTAGATTTCAATTTTTTTAAAAAAATTAACCAATTGAAATATACAGCAATTACTCCCATAAATCCGGCGTGGGAAAGCTTAAAGATTTATGACAATTACTATCTTAACGCAATAAATCTAATTCAGAGTTAATGGTTAATTAACTTCAATTGTGCGCTTTAATATTTTATTATAATATACTTGTGCCTTTGATTGGTCGTGCACCAGGCTCATCATGCATAATTAGATCAAATCATGCTTACTTTTATTGTTACGATTTAATATAATTTAATATATGTTAACATGTGCAAGCCATGTGCAGCATCTGCATCATACTCTCATACTCATCGTGTATGATACGCACGATTAGCACGGAATGGTTCAAAATGTTCAAAATGTGCGATATTTTTAAAAGTTAGGCAAGCATCTAATTATTTGCGCGTGTAATACAAACTCCTGGAGAGGAATAGCCAATCGGAGGTGCTAATTTTGACTATTCCGGATCAGCCCGACGAAGAATCCGAACACGCGTAAAAGAAGAAAAAAGTGAAAATATGCAAGAACTAAAGTTTAAATCGATCTTGGTGCAATAATTAAAAATGACGGGAATGAAATTTTACTTATATTAAGCATCACTCTAACCCTATAGCCTCTAACGTTAAAGCTCTAACCCTAAATTTTTATCTCACACACATAGTTTATTTACAAAATCGGATTTCCTTTTTGGCGCAAATAAGTAAAAAGGCAAAATGTTCAAATTGTGCGACGGAATGGCTTAAAATGTTCAAATGTGCGATATTTTAACATTTAATTGACTAAGCATGTTAAGGAGGTTTTGTAGCATCGACTTAGTTTATATTTTAGGTCTCGACTGCCAATATGAGATGACAACTAATAAAATTATTTTTGAGTTTATATATACTGATCTTACTGGGCCTGAGTTGCACACGTGTTTGGAAAATTTTAATGCAGACTAACCAGATCTTAAACACATACCATAGTAAAAGAATACGTAACATGTAAGTTCTGTAACAGAATTTATCACTGAAGCAATTCATAGTAGAAACTATTTGCAACAAACTCAACTTTAACTTATTGTGGTCACCAAAATAACGAATAAGTTGTAGCAAAATTTTTTGTGCACTAATACTAACTCAATCATCAAATATAGCTGTTCAATAGAAAAAAGAGAAATCTATTTTTAGATCCAGTTAAAAGTTTTTAAAAAAGCCATTCTATGTCATGTTTTTACATCTTTACTAGCAGATCTGAGTAGAGACTGCAATGATCATTATTGTGATCAAAATGTAAAAACGTGACTTGACGTGACTTTTTTAAAAACCTATGGACCTAAAAATATATTTTTCTCTTTTCTATTTAAAAGTTTTATAACAGAAATTTTTACATTAATAATTGTAATGCAATCAACCTGACCTTAACCATACACTGTGGTCACTAGAATAGTAGCAACTGAATTTTTAATGATAACTTATAGAGTAGACATTACAACAATTCTGCAACAAAATTCTTTACAAGCTCATGGTACCAGTCCATTAGTTCAAATTCAAACAACTCGACCTTATCTTCATACTGTAGTTACAAAATAACTTGTAGGTGCTATGTCAGGATTTTTTTATAGTAACTCATGATTAAGGCCATGTTAATTTCTAATATTAACTTTATACATACTAAATTTTTATCAAAATTTTTGGCAGTAACCCATGGTAGAAGTCACAAAATTCTAATGCAAACTAACTTGACTACAATCACACATCTGGTTACTGGAATTGAGTGTTGTAACTGAATTTTTTTTTACAGTAGAGTAGAAATCAGAATAATTCCAATATTAACACAAACTTAACCACTATGTGCTTTGCTTTAGTAAGTAAAAAAATAAAAAAGCTTATAGTAGAAACCACAAAAATTCTAATTCAAACTAACTTGATCTTAATCACATATTGTGGTAACATAGCAGCAAGTTCTGCAACAGAATTTTTTGCAATAACTTATAATAGAAACTATAATAATTCTAATACTAATTAAACTGCTATTTGTATTGCATTAGCAAGTAAGTTCTATAACAGAATTTTTACTATATTTTAAATTAAAAATCATGAAAATTAACTTAATCCTAATCACATATCATGATAGCAAAATAGCAAGTAAGTTCTGTAACAGAATTTTTTATAGTAACTTATTATAATTATTTCAATACTAATGCAACTAAGTGTACCTATTAGCAATAAGTTCTATAACCAAATTTTTATAGTAGTAAGTTCTATAACAAACTTTTTTATAGAAATCATGATATTTTTAGTACTAACTCTTAATAGTAAATTGTTAAAAATCAAGATAATTTCAATGCAACTAACTTAATCACATACTATTGTCATCAGAATTCTGAAACAGAATTTTTATAGTAACTTATAGTAGAAATAACAATGACTAATACAATATTAATTGTCCGAAGCGTAGCGAGGACTCTATAGTACAGCAATTGACACGATTTGTGTTGGATTCCAGTCACGTGCAACCAATCAGCTATAGAGATCAACACGGATCAGCCCGATGTTTATTTTTGGCTTCGGACACTAACAGGTATCCATTTTCCTAGTACTAACTTTGGTTACTAGAATTTTGTAATAGCATTTTATTATAGTAACTTATATTGGAGATCATGATAATTCTGTAAAAGAATTCTTTATTTCATTATAATAGAAATTTAATAATTCCAATGTAACCAGTTCAACCTTAATCAGATACTGTATTTACTGGAATAGAAGTAAATTCTATTTTTTATAGTAAAAATCAAACATTGACTCAACCTTAACTAATGTATGTATCACATTAGTGAACAAGATCTATAACAGAATTCTTTACAGTAAAATTATGCTAATTCCAATACAACCTTAATTATCTAATAGGTCACTAAAATAATAAGTAAGTTCTGTAACATTTTTTATATAGAAACAACCCTAATTCCAATGATAACTTAGCTTTAACAACTAGTGCTCCTAGCTCTGTTCCTGGTCTGGTCTGGGTCTGGTCAGGATCAGACCAGACTCAGACACTAAATTTTACTAATTTCAGACTTCAGACCAGACTTAGACCCCTAGCATAAACATATTAAAAGCAATAAGCAAGCATTAAAGAATAATATTCAAAAGTTTAAAACCCTTTTGATAAGCATAAATGGGATCTTTGCTAGGAAATCATCCTTTAACATTTTCTGATCAGGTAATTTCAGACAAACTTAGAACAATATACCAGTTCTTATATAAATGTAAATCATCTTTGCCTTTATACCAGTACGATCACATGAATGTGTAACATGAAATGTGAGAGGTATGGTTTATGCTCGTCAAAGTTGATGTCCACTATGCTGATTTTTGCAAAATCTTTTTTTGGTAAGGGTAATGATTTTCATTTAGTTATTTTTGGAAGAATTGTGATTTTTTTGTTAACATTTCGGCGTTTATGAATTTATGTGCAGTGTATGCGTATGTGTGCATGTGAATGCGTGCGAATATATTATATACATCTGTAACGATTGACATAAAAAGTGTGTCATTAAAAATGGTTATTGGATTACGATTTTCTGGTTAATGATATTTAGTGTGATCATTATGATTACAATTTTTTAAGAACTGTGATTTTTACCAGTACAAACACGTTGAATATGTAACATGAAATGTGAGAAGGTGCTGATTTTTGAAGAATCCTTTTTTAGTATTGTAATAGTTTTCATTTTTCCAATTGGGTGATTTTGACGGCATGGGATGAAACATGTGCATGTGTGAGAAAAAATTTCATAATTGTGTGTAAATACATTGTAGATTGGTAGATACTGATCTTATTACGTACTCGTCAAAAATATATATGTTGTAATTGACTAATAGTGTGGGATATTTTTTTTGAAATTATGCCTGTTTAGTATTGTTAATTAATGCATGCATGATTTGATTTGAAATGTAATCTTAAATCGAGTACTGTAATAAATAATAATAAAATACTTTTATTACGATACATGAAACTGTTTTAAGCTCTTGTATTCCTAATAAGGGAGTTACATAATCGATGTTTAATCGATTGTTATCAGTTATTGATACCAATAAAATATTTTTGGCACTTTGCCTTTTGTAATCAGACCATAAGAAATTTAAAATATGAACATTTATGACGATCTATTTAAATCTATAATTATTGAGACATATGATCATTTGCGTGTTAATGTCGTAATTGATCTATCACTATGAATTAATATTTTTTTTATTTTTTAAAAAATCAAATTTTATTTGTTACACGCACTTTGCATTTTCGAGATTTAAATTATCGATTTCCATTTGTCATGCGCAATTTGTATCTTTGAAATTAGATGGAGATATGGACAACATTAATAATATGCATTAGAGTCACATACTGTGTATCGCCAAAGGTAAAGTTTATAACAGTAAATCATAATAGAAGATATTATAACTTCAACGTGAACAATCTCAACCCTAACCGCATTTTGTGATTATTAGAATAAAGAGCAAGATTTGTATAAGAATTTTTTACAGTAATTCTTAATAGAAGCCACAATAATTTCATTGCAAACTCAATCTTAAAACGTATTATATACCGAGTAAGTTTGTAATCCACAATAGAAATTGTGATAATTCTAATACATACTAATTCACCTTTTCATCATTACCGATATAAACCACAATAGCTTATCCATAATTACATGCTTGCACGTTGTAAGAGTGGTGAGTATTGGGTATACAGCCAAAAACCATCAGCAACACTACTATCTACTTTACTGAAACTTAAAAAAAAGTATATATGTTTTTATAATAAAATAATAATACTTTGAAAATATAATAAATATGCTTTTATATAAAAAAATATTTTAATAATGTTTTTATAATATATTAATAATATAATAAAAATTTTAAAAATAAAATAAAAATTTAAATCTGTTTCAAAAATATTATAAAATTATTATAAAAACATTATTATTATATTTTAAAAATAGTTTAAAATAAATTGTTTAAAAATATTTTAAAATATTATTTTAATATTATTAAAAATATTATAAAAACATTATTGCTATATTTTAAAAATAGTTTAAAATAAGTTTTTTAAAAATGTTTTTAAAGCATTATTTTAATATTATCAAAATTATTATAAAAACATTCTTATTATATTTAAAAATAACTTTAAATAAAGTTTTAAAAATGGTTTTAAAACATTATTTTAATATATTAAAAATATCATAAAAACATTATTATTATATTTTAAAAATAGTTTAAAATAAGCTTTTTAAAAATGTTTTTAAAGCATTATTTTAATATTATCAAAATTATTATAAAAACATTATTATTATTATTTAAAAATAACTTAAAATAAACTTTTAAAAATGTTTTTAATACATTATTAAAAATATTGTAAAAATATTATTATTATATTTTAAAAAAAAATTTAAATAATTTTTTTAAAATATTTTTAAAACATTATTTTAATATTATTAAAAATATTATAAAAACATTATTATTATATTTTAAAAATATATTAAAATAAGTTTTTTAAAAATATTTTTTAAACCAAAATTATTTTTAAAAAATGCTTATATCTCGTAATTTTGCTTATGAAACCATCCTTCGTATTTTAACAAAAAATCTTTTTTGCAAGATTTTGGGGTAAACACATTTGTCTAAATCATTATATTATTGATTTGTTTTATTTATATTATATTTAATATTATAAAATATATTATAATATAATATATTTATATAATATAAATATTTATATTATACTATAAATATGAAATTTATTTAGTTTAATAATGTTTTAAAAATGTTTTTATTAATATTACTAAAACAGTTTTAATATATATTATTTATATTATTATTATTAACTTATAACTAGTAATTATGACATTTTTTTTAATAATATTTTTAATTTTTTTATAGTTTCAGTGAAGTAATCAAACCAATGCCCTTTAATCATTCAAGACTCTTGAACCTTGAATTGGTAGGCAAAAAAAAGCATGGTTGATTTGGTCCAGGTCTTGAAGTTCTTTTAGGTTCTTGCTATGGCATGATCAAATGAAGATAAGCAAGTTGGCATGTCCAATTGGTTTCAATTTTTTGACATATGTCCAATTGAAAATGGACATATGTTCGAAAAAAATTGAAACCAATTGGACATAGTGGCATGCCTTTCCTAAAGATAAGTATCTGGGGGATTTCTTGTCGATAGTTCTTCAGTTGGTTCAAATCTCACTCTATTTATATAATTCTTCTTCTTTATTCTAGTTGTAAGGCTCTTACGCAGTCGTTAATGTTATTAATGATCATCACGTGATCAAGGACATTAAATCTAACAATGGAATAAATTGATTGTTCGATAAATTAGGTAATCAAAGGTTTAATCGATTATGTTTTTGTATAAAAGGTTATTAATTCGATCTTTCTTTCTTTAACTGGGTCATACTAAATGGAGTTCAAAATGCTGGTTACAAAGTCCCAACTAATGACACAAATTTACTTAGAATAATGAACATTTTAAGGGTGAAAGTTAATTCAATAAGTAATTTATTCAACGATTTTGGGTTAAAAGAAACTTTCTTAGAGCTAACACATCTACACTTTTTTCGAAGGTTAAAATTCAACTTGAGAATTATGCTTTATTGAAGCGAAAAGGGGTCTTGTATTCTTTCTTCCCGCTAGCAAGTGTTATTTTTTTTATTTTTTCAAAAGATCCTTGAATTAATAATAACGCCTCTCGATACATGAAATTCGTAACAAAGTCCAAATCCAGTTACCTCACATTAGAGTCTCGTGACATAATCTAGAGCTCTATTCCAACCCTAGTTACTCAGACCAAATTAATCGACGCATCAATCAAAGCTTTACCATTATTAGGGTTAGATAGAGTTGATTTTAGTTGGGTTTAATGGCGGATGGTGATGACTTTTAGATGTAAGGTTCGTTTTCGCCCCTCACAATGTACGTAGTTTTTGATCAAATCGTAGATATTAACAGATGCTAATCGTACTGGTCCTGCATGGCATCGCATGCTGTGCAGCTATCTTATTGATTTAGTGGTGTGTCAAATAAACTTTCGAATCAATAAAGTCAAAAGATGATTTGTATGCAAATAAAAACTGGTATGTTTGTTTAAGTTTGTCCGAATTAGCCTGATCAAAAAATATCAAAGAGTGATTTTCCTAGCAAAGATCCCAAATGATCTTAAAGCAAGTTTAAAAAGGATACTAAAACCTTAATGCATTTATTCCTCAAGTGGTTTTGGGCACAATAATGAAGAATCAAATAATATTGAATGCACATGTGCATTCAAAAATGTATTAAATTAATAAAAAATTTTTTTAATATATACACAGCCAAAATTATATTAATAAAAAATTTCTATTTTGAGCAAAAATCAGCATTACTTTTGTTGGCTACTATACATATTTGCTACATTATACTAGTTTTAGCACACTGGTCACATTTTGAATATAATCATAATTTTATTAGTTGGTAGATCAAACACTACAAATTACAAGAATTGCTGAGAAATTAGTGATTATTAAATTATCTGGATGGCAAAAATTCTGACCAAAATTTATAAAAAATAAAAAATCTAGAAAACCATCATCTAAATCTTTTGTGGAATATAATTTTCTTAATATATGCTAATATATTCCCAATTTTTATCAATTTATGCTTTTTTTTTATCTATTGCACTTATTTTTGTACTTGTTCCTGAACTTGAAATCAAGCTTTCAAATTTGTGAAATATTTAACTTTTTTAGTTATTTTTTACCCAAAATGTTTGTAAATATTAGGTAATCAAACAACATAGTAGAAGTTTGGTCAAGAAATTTGTTTGCTAAAAATTATTGTAGAAAAATTTAAAAGGAATATGTATATTTTATAAGTTCTAATTTAAAAAAAAAATAAAAAATATTGTTAGAATAAAAGCAATTACATAATTTTAATTGAATCAAAATTATATAATAATCTCTGTGTGCATTTTTAAATTTTACAAGTCTTGTATTACATTATGCAGCATTATGCATTGCATAATGCAGCATGCATAATGCGTAAGGCACATCTATAGTCCCACCTATCCACCCAACTAACTGCTTACCTGACTGTAAAAATACCCAAAGAGAAAAAGAACAAAAATAAATGAATAAATAAAATAACGAAGAATAAATAAATACAGTAAATAAATAATATATATATGCGAAAAAATAAAAAAATACAGAAAAATAAAAATTAATAAAAATAAATTAAAAATAAATAAAATAAATTAAAAAAAATATTTAATTAAAAAAACTTAAAAAAAAAAAAGAACGATAAGTTAAAAAAAACTTAATCTAATTTAAATAAAAAATAAAAGTATAATTTTATCATAGAATAAATAAATAAAAGAGAAAACTTTAAATAAAAATTAAATAAATAAAAAAATAAATAAAAAAACTGTTAAACATTAAGATTAAAAAAAAATAAATAATAAAAATTGAAAAAAAATAAATAA
>QKWP01000281.1:87676-154655 GCA_003550325.1 Gigaspora rosea | reverse complement strand
GGCATTAAGCTTAATGCTGGTGGGCACTATCATGATAATGCCCCCGGCGGGGTTAGACATAATTCCGGCCCACCCTAACCCTAAATCTAGTGGTACCCTAACCCGGCATTAAGCTTAATACTGGTGGGCACTATCATGATAATGCACCGGCGGTGTTAGACATAATTCCGGCCCACCCTAACCCTAAATCTAGAAACCCTAAAAACTAATTGTTCGAAGCAACATTCAATCACAGTACATACAGTATACTGGTTACATAACATATGCATCTAGTATATTTACTGTGATTGGATGTTGCTTCGAACAATTAGTTTTTAGGGTTCCTAGATTTAGTGTTAGGGTGGGCCGGAATTATGTCTAACCCCGCTGGGGCATTATCATGATGGTGCCCACTAGCATTAAGCTTAATGCTAAGCAAATTTAGATCTGTGTAATGTTACATGACATTAGTGGCCTGTAACCAAAAATTATTTTTGCAAAAACAATGCACTGGGCCTTTGTATAACACAAGTCATGTGTATATATGCAGATCTGCATCAAAAAAGTAAGCGTAAATTTGGGGTACATACAGAAGTATCAAAAAAGTAAGTGCAGGAGTATCAAAAACGTAAGATTTGCCCACCAGGAGTCTAGACACTTTTGCAGTAACGTGACCATCACGTGGTGTGGCGTCTTCAGATTAACTTTTTGGCTTTATTGTTAAGGTTTGGGTTAGGGTTCGTGTATATAGCCTTAGAAGGTCCCTATATATATGTAAAATCGCATTCTGAACATTTTTATGTGGTTTTAAAGGACGATTTAAACACTAGTTTTCGAGTATTTTCACTCTTTTCTCTTTTTTTCTTCTTGTACACGTGTTTTGTTTTGATGTCGGACTGATTCGTGAAGATCAAAATTTACGTACTCCGATTGGTTAATTCTCATGCGCCACGTCACATTACTGCAAAAGTGTCTAGACCGTACGTCTGAATTGTGGGCCAGGCTAAGCATGTTGTCGAACATTTGTGTTACACAAACATTGATCCTATTAATAAATTCGAAAGTTTTTTAAAACTTCTAACGATGTTTTCTAAATGAATACTTAATCAAATTTGACAAAGTTTTTTTATTTTAATTATATAGTCTTGTAGAATTAAAATAAAAAAAGTTTATTTGAATGTGGTATAGTATTTGTTGATAAATCATCACCAAAGTTTTAAATACACTTAAAATATCCAAATTTTTCATTCTTTTAGCTTTAAACAAGGGTTACTTGACAACCAAAGCATCCGAATTCGTTGAAATTTTTTTATTTTAATTCTGTGGCACATAGAATTAAAATAAAAAAATTTTTGATCGAAGTTGAATAGTTGGTTGTCGAGAAATATTCATTAAAAGCTAAAAAAAATTTTGGCTGCAGCTTTTTGTTAATAGATGCCTAAAATTTGAATGAAGATTACTTGGCGCTTACCTAGTCAAATCTGCCAAAATTTTTTATTTTAATTATATAAGCATATATAATTAAGAATTTTTGATTTTTACGCATATACGATACACCGCACTCTATAAGATCTGGTGTAATGTGAAATCAAAACAATAAATTAATTTATTACTTTAGGGTTAGGGTAAGGGTGAGGGATAGTGTTAGGGTGAGAGATAGGGTTAGAGTAGGGCGATTTAGCAAAGAGAAGCTAACCCAAAATTTCGAGAGAAATTTTTTTGTTAGTGCATGAGAGATGATTTCATAGGCAAAATTTCGTGCTATAGCCGATTTTTGAAAAAAAATCGTAATCACTTCGATTTCACGTTACACCTGATCCTGCATTCTAATTGGTTGATCAAGGGGTGGTGGTACATCACCATGGCGGTAAATTATAAAACCCTATAATTAAAATAAAAAAAATTTGCCTGAATTTGACTAGGTAAGCGCCAAGTAATCTTCATTCAAATTTTTGGCGCCTATTAACAAAAAGCTGCAGCCAAAATTTTTTTTAGCTTTTAATGAATACTCAACAACTAGTTAGAGCTTGTACTCGTATAAGTGTTACCCGGGTAACCCGGTTAACACCTGTCAACCGGGTCATAGCTATCGTTAACCGGGTGACCCGAATTAATTATCCATAAGCATGATAATGTGATGTACAAACGTATGTACAGTACGTATGTCCGTTGGGAGTGAGGTCATTTTAAATTTTATTATTTAAACCCAGTTTATTTTCCGACGGCCTCTAGCCGTTTGAGAATAAACTGATTATGTTACAGCTATTATTATGATTCTTGGGGCACCTGACATAAAAATTAATAAATTTAGCAGTTATCATTATCATTATACGTAGTTTTTTAAAAAAATGCATATAAGAGAATTTATGATTTTGCATCAATCAATCAAAAAAACGGTTTACCCAGATTATTAAGATGACCCAGTTTATAATATTGTAAACGGTGAGAAACCCGGAGCTTAAATTTTTTAACAGGTGCAACCTCTAAAAAAATTACATACCCTTAAGAGCTACCTCAATTTTGCATTAGCCAATCAAACAAACCGGGTCAACCGGGTAACCGGGTAATCCAGATTTTTTAAAACAATCCGGTTTGTGACCCGGTAATAGTCTGGTAAATGGGCGGGTTATCTGGAATTTGAAATTTTTTCGGGTACAACCTCTACAACTAGTGGTCGTTTCCTATGGTACAATAACCGGTTAACTGTTAGGCTATCCGGATACCCGAATTGTAAAACTGATAAACAGATAAATTATTGAGGTATTCGGTTAACTTAAGATATAATATAGGATAATATAGAGTAAAATACAATTATAATAAAAATTTTAATTTGCGTATTATTTATATACTAGCATCACTCGGTGTAAAACTTGTCTACATCATAAATTTAATGTATTTTAAATAAGAACATGATTTCAATATTTCGTTTGTTTATTATATTTATTTAATAGATAATATAAATCAATTACACTTTAAACTTATACTGGCTTTCAGTTTTTTGTAAGTATAATAATAATTATTATATAATATATATGAATACAGTAAGTACTTACTTTATGTTTTTATTACATACTTTACACAGTACAGAATACTATTATTGTTCCACATCATTTCTGAATTGACATGTGTTCTTTCTCGATTTTCATCTTGTATGCAGATCATGTAATAAATTACTGCTAATAATTACTTATTGTACCACATCATTTCTGAATTGACATGTGTTCTTTCTCGATTTTCATCTTGTATGCAGATCATGTAATAAAATACTGATAATAATTACTTATTGTTCCACATCATTTCTGAATTTAATTCTGAATGAACATGAGTTCTTTCTCGATTTTAATCGATTGCAATATAATAAATTACTGATAATAATTATTTATTAATAATTACATTGATTTTTTTTATTAATATATATAAAGATTATTCTTTTATTGTTTCGTCATTATTTTTTCGTATTGGCGTAACAGAAGAACTTCTCATGCATAAACAAAATAGGAATAACTTGGGAATGCAAGTTTTTTTATGTCGAAAAAGATAAATTTATGTTTGTTTATAAAAAATTTAGTAATTATCTTCTAGACATGACACCCGATCAGATTTCTGCCGTTGCCGAAAAACAAATGTGGATGTGTTCTACGCAGGGAATGTAAAAATTATTAATTACATTATTAAATATATATGAATATTAGAACTATTCTTTTAATGTATGAAAAGGTAGCATTTAACATTTAGACGAACATATAGTGATTCATTTTTATTCGTTTTTTATTGATTTATTTATTTATTTTCTAATTTTTTTTTTACTTTATTATTATAGAGTTACTTTATTTGATTTATGCATTAATACTGTATATATAAATCAACAATCATATAAATATCTTATCCGGATATAACCGTTATCCTTTTATTTGAATAGGATATAAAACCGGTTATTAAATTTTGTTAAAGGTTACAACCTTTCGGATAAAAAGTTATCCAGGTACGAGCACTATCGACAACCAACTATTCAAATTCGATCAAAAATTTTTTTATTTTAATTCTATGTGCCCACAGACAGAATTAAAATAAAAAAATTTCATCAAATTCAGATGCTTTGGTTGTCAAGTAATCCTTGTTTAAAGCTAAAAATTCAGATATTTTAAGTGTTTTTAAAACTTTGGCGATGAGTTATCAACAAATACTAAACCACATTCAAATAAACTCTTTTTTATTTTAATTCTACAAGACTATATAATTAAAATAAAAAAAAGTTTGTCAAATTTGATTAAGTATTCATTGAGAAAACATCGTTAGAAGTTTTAAAAAACTTTAGAATTTATTAATAGGATTTTCAATGTTTGTATAACACAAATGATCGGCAACATGCTTAACCTGGCACACAATTCAAATGTGCGTCTAGACCCCTGGTGCAGTTTTTTCAATACCCCATTGCAAAATACCCGGCGCAAAACACAAGATCTCTATTACTTTATTAATTAAATATAGATTTTTTTTACATTTTTAGACTGCTCACTGTAATTGTGAAATGCGTAAATGCATAAAAAATTTTTTTCTTGCGTCACAGACCCACTGCCGTATAATATACCCGGGCAATTGATTAACATATAAAAGTTCTTTTACAAGGTGTTGACTGCAAATACTTTATGCAGATCATAATATAATGTAAATCACTGCAATTTTTTAATTTTAAGAGAATTTTATAGATTTTCAAATATAGAGATATGTAACAATCAAAAATATAATTGATAGACAATCTAGAATTGCAGGAACACACCTTTTGCTTTTATGAAAATAATTCTATAATTCCTGCCAACGTTAATCATTTGCTTTCGAGGAAATGATTGTCAAAAAAAAGCACAAGCAATAGAACATGATTTATGCAAATCCCGGAACAACCCGGGCCGTTGAATCAATATATCCCCAGATAGAAACAGAAAATAAATTATTTCTTGAAATTTTTAGAACAAAAGCATGTACATAAATTTATTATGGTTTAAAAACATATATATATGCTATCGTTATAACATCCACCAAAGAAAAATAACATCCTCTTCATCAAAGAAATATACAACATCAAAGAAAATATATAACATTCACTCCACTAAAGAAAATATATAACATCCACTCTATCAAAGAATATATATAAATTTCTTCCCATCAAAAAAATATAAAGTTTCCTCTCCATCAAAAAAAAATGGCATACGTTGAAACTTTTTGCTTATTATTTTTTGCTACATTTATATTTTATTGGATTAAGCGACCTCGAATTGGCTTGGTAAACTTAGTCTCATTTTTATATACCAGTAATGGCTATTATTATTATTATTTTTTGTAACAAAAATTCATTTTTATAGAATGACCACCACTAGTACCATATCAGTATCCGATTATTGGGCATACATATCGTCTAATATACGATGCTGAAAATTTTCTCAAAGAGTATAGGAAAAAGGTAAAAATGCAATTACTCTATTTAATACTTCTCTTGATTCGGCATTTTTCTAATAATGATTTAATTTTTTTTTATAAAGTATGGTGAACCATTTAGTTTATACGTATTTGGAAGTGTAACAACTTTTACAGGTGTTGATAGCACTCCTGAAGTCCTTAGGAATTCTGATGTTTTCGATTTTAATACGGGATCAAATAAGGTATGTACGTACATGAGTACGTAAATATATATTGATATATATGCTTAGTATTCATACATTTTATTACTAAGTATGTATGTAATGACTTTTGTTATACGAAGTTGCACCTGGCTGGAATTAGGGTTAATTCTAGTCTGTAAACTTCAGTTGACTGAAATAATAACTCTAGTCACGAAAGAATTCACTACTAAATTAAAGATTTATAATTCATTTATATATATTATCCTTTATTTTCTATCAAAAATAGTTGTTCCCTATTGCTGATGTTTTCAAAAAATTTACCGATTGCACACCATCCTATATGTCCCGAGTTGTTCATGAACATGTCAGTGGTAAAATTAGTGTTTACACATCAAGAATGCAAAAAGAACTTGTATCCGGGATTGAAAAATTTATTGGAGATTGTAAAGGTATTTGTTAAATATTTATTATACATTTATTGTATATTTATTATATCTTTTTTACTCGAGATTTACTATCTAATTATTATCTGTGATGAATAAATATATTCAGAACCAAAGGTTATCGGAAATATTAAAGAGACGATGTCACGAATAGTTGCAAAACCTATTGCTAATGTTATTCTTGGTGATGTAAGTTTTAAATAATATAATATTATAAATTTCATTTAAAAATAAATTTTGTTTATAATAATAATTTTAATTTATTTTAATTATAAAGGAAGGTGCAAAATTTGAAGACATTATAGTCTCATTTACAACACCAGAAAGGGAATTAGAAAAGATGAGATTTGCTCCAGGATTTTTATTATTCATACCTTCGATTTATAAATTTATTACAATGTACGTATCATGATCGGCCAGTAACTTTTCGTAATTTGATAATTGTTACTTTAATTTATAAATCTGTTATTCAAAAAAACAAATATAAATATGTATATTTTTTTAATAGGATACCACTGAAATTTGGATGGAATCCACTAACTCAACGCAGAGATCTTTTTGTTCAACTTTGCAAACCAATTATCGAAGAACGCATCTGCCAAAGGAAACAACTTGGTGAAAAATATATTCAAAAAGTATGTTGTCTCTTTTTAATTTAAACCTACCTTAAAAATATCTGTCTATCTAATGATAATTTTTTATTTAATAGGATGATTTACTTGATTGCTTCTTAAGTGATTCAGGAACAGATGTTATTGATAAGAGCAGTGTCATTAATCACCTGATTATTTTTTATCAGAGGCCTACCCCCCTCCCTCTTCCTCAATATATAAATAGTCAGGTTCTTATATATAATTTCAACTTTTTTTACCCCCCTCCCCCCTAAAAAATCACCTGATTTTTGTTACTCCCCTAATAGTCATTTGGATCATTTATTTGGAGCAGTATATATGATAGTTTTTGCTGCAATTACTACTACCTCCAGAGCTCTTTCATTTGTCTTATTTGGTAATTTAATTTATTTTATTTTTTCTACTCTTTTATATTTAATTATGATAATAGATTTTAACCTTGAAAATCAATCTAATAAATTAGATTATGGTAGAAGGCCTGAATTAAGGAATGAACTTTATGAAGAACAATTAAAAATTCATAATGAATCAAATGGTTATTTAAGTACTGAAGATGTTAATAAAAAAATGATAAAATTGGACTGTTTTCTAAAAGAATCTTTTAGATATTCTTCAGATATTGGTAATTATACTTAGCTTTTGAATTGTTTATTTTAAATAAAATTCTATTATATAAAATAAAATATTGATCCATTTATTTTGATTCTTTATTTATAAATTAGCTACATTACCACACACTGTGGTTGGTGATTCATATACATTTAGCAATGGAACCACTGTACCTAAAGGTTTATTTATTTTTCAAATTAATTTATTTTTATTTGTTTTTAAAAAATTTATATTAATTTATATTTAATATCTATAAAGATCGTGATGTTTATCTCTACTCAAACGATATAGCCTTCAATAACAAATTTTTTAGAGAAACATCAAATGAATTTCAATCAAAAAGACATATAACTTCATTTTCTAATAGCACAACTGTTCACTCACCAGCTACAAAAGTTGATAGGTCTTTTATAACTTTTGAAGGTGGTAAACATGCGTGTCCTGGCAGATTTTTTGCAGTTAATGAAATCAAGATGTGTTTACACAAATTGATTTTAAAATATAATATTAGTACTGAAAGTGGTAAAATTGTTTCTCCTATAACAATGTCTTCTTTTAAGGTGTTGCCAAGTGTTGGATTAACTTTTGAAAATCGTAATTAGCAATATCATTCATTTAACTTAAGGATTTGAAAATAATGTGATGAATTATAATTTAAGTAGTTTCAGGACTTAGTATTAGATTATTTATTATTTTTTCTTATTTTTTATTATTTTTTAGGGTTTCTAGTTTATTTTTTTTTTACTTTATTATTGACATTTTATTAGTATATAAGCATTATTTTCAATATATTTATATAAACAAGAATGTATATAATATTACAAATTTTATACTTATTATTAAAATTTTTAAATTCAATCAATCAGATCTAATAAAGAGTGGATACTCATTATTTTATAATAGTAGAAATTGATTTTCATAAATATGTCTATACTTTTAATCTAATGAGTGTATTATGCCAGTATAATCACATGAATATATGAGAGAGATGGTTGACCATTATGCTGATTTTGCCAAATCCTTTTTTAGAGAACCGTTAAGGCCAGGTGTCTTTATATGTTTTTATTATTTAATTAAAATTAGGTAAGGGTGGGGTTGTCTAAAGCCATGTACTCACGTGACATTTTTGTGTAAATCAATCAACTGGAGTCGAGAAATTTTGTTTACACGGATCAGTCCAAAGAAGTCAAAAAATAAAAAAAAACGCAAGAACATAAAAACGACATTCTAAACCTATCTTGGGTCATTAATAAAAAATGTTGGGAAGGCAATTTTACCTAAAGTGTGTTTTAACTTTAACCCCAACCCTAATGCTAAACAGGCTCTGACACGAAATTTAACTAAAATTCCAAAAAATCACGTGGGTACATGACTTTAGCTATCACCTTTTTTAGTAGGAGTAATAATTTTTATTTATGCATTTTTGAAGAAGTTAAGATTTTTATATATAACACTGCATTAGTGCTCCTAGGTCCGAGTCCAGGATTCGTCAGGTCTGGTCTGGTCCGGGTTCAAACCCAGACTCAAACTTTAAATTTTACTAAATTTCAAACGCGGACCAGACTCAAACTCAATCATAAGTTTGGTTCGGATCCGTTCCAAAGTCTGCAAAATATCTTGAGTCCGAATTTGCATATATGTATATTTTGATGTTTAATAAGTTTACTTAGAATGAGAAGTAAGAATCAATTAGTAGAATCAGTAATCATAGCTTTTGTATAATTTTATAATAAAATTATTAAAAATGTTAAATTGCTTGAAATTTTACGAATTGATTATAACTTCATGCACTAAGTAAATTTGTTTAGAACAAATAACTACATCAAATTGGTATATTTCATAATTTTAGGATTGACCTAAGTCATTCTTAAATTTTGAAACGTCATACGATTAGTGGTAGAATTTTCTTTATTTTTTT
This sequence comes from Gigaspora rosea, assembly GCA_003550325.1. Lineage (NCBI taxonomy): Eukaryota > Fungi > Glomeromycota > Glomeromycetes > Diversisporales > Gigasporaceae > Gigaspora > Gigaspora rosea. Next base: position 145,459 of record QKWP01000281.1, on the reverse strand, counting down.
TTTTTTTTAAATAATGAAATGATTTAGAAATTTAAATAAAGGATTGAAATTTGAATCAGATAATGATCTTGTATTACTTTATTAAATTGAGCTAATTTTAAGCTAGGATATTACAAAGAAGGTCAAATATTTAGAAATTGAATTTAATAATTTATACAGAATTTATGATGCTGTATCTACTTAAACTTTACAATTTTAATTAAGCTATTTTAGATATTAATATTGCAATAAAAATTGAAAGGTTTATTTCTTTTTAAATTATTTACCAAAGTATTAAAGATTGAGTAAATAGTATTTTTATATTAGGCTTTGCAAATTTAATTACTTTGTTTTTATACTTGAAACTTTTAAATAGATCAGGCTGTGTTATAAAACTAATTAATTAATTTAGCATGGTATTAGCAAATTTTTTATGAGATATAATATTCATTAATTCAAAATTAAAAAAGATACATTTCTTCATTATCAAAAATCATATAAAATAGTTAAAAATATTAAATTATTATACCAACTAGCAATTGCAAGTATGGCGGGTGACGAAGTCGCCCACTTGAGAAAGTATTTAACATATTGTTGTTGCTAAAGAAAATTTTGTTATCAGGTTTACAATCACATTTTATGTTCAGTTTGTTCCCAAAGTATCATCTAGAGAAAATCTATTATTGGGATTTTATTTATATTTTGCCAAGTTTGTTACAAAAATAATTGAAATTTAATAATAAATTTTCTATAGATGATACTTAGAGATCAAACTGGACTTGAAATATAATTAGAAGTTTGATAACAGGTTTATCCTTGGTAGTGCTCATATTACATGACAGAAATATTATTAATAGGAGAGTTTGAAGAATAGTTAACTTAGGGTAGTTTTGCGGCATTACCTAAATAAGTTAGGGGCATTCACTTATTTTAGTAAGTAATACAAACTCTCTAAGAAAAAATGGCCAATAAAAGAGTGAAAACTTTGAATATTCTGGATTAGCCTGACATAGAGATGGGTTTCATGCATGTGCATGAATGCGCATTAATGCGCATGTTTCTGAATTATGCGCATTTTATCCCATCAAATTTTATATCGAAAAATTAAATATAAAATAAGTATAATCTATCTATATACTTCTATTCTGAGTCTGTTCACTTTAATATTTTTGATTGGCCGTATCCGAAAATGTGACTTAAATGTAGAAAAACTAACAGAAATACGTAAGTTAATGATGACTATTATTATGGTCGAGTAATTATTATAACATTCGAGTAATTATTATATCATTTTTTAATACCCTTATTAACGCCCTTAAATGATACAACATCGTGAATGCGAATATTTCAAATTTACTTTTGTTGTTTGATTGCCTAAAACGTTTTGTATAATGGTCTCAGGTTCAATAATAAGCACAAGTGCAAGAACAAGTGCAAGAACACAACAAATGTTCTACTATAGATAAAACATATGATTAATAAAAAAATAATGAATATATTAATAAAAAATAGTGAATATATTAATAAAAAAATCGTGAATATATTAATAAAAAAATCGTGAACATATTAATAAAAAAATTGTGAATATATTAATAAAAAAATTGTGAACATATTAATAAAAAAATTGTGAATATATTAATAAAAAATAGTGAATATATTAATAAAAAAAATAGTGAATATATTAAAAAAAAATAGTAAATATATTAATAAAAAAAATAGTGAATATATTAATAAAAAAATAGCGAATATATTAATAAAAAAAAAGTGAATATATTAATAAAAAAATAGTGAATATATTAATAAAAAATCATGAATATCAAACAAAGTTACATTCAACCAAATATTTAGATGATTGATTTCTAGAATTTTTGGTGGAATTTTTGCCGCCCAGTTATCTGATAATCAACTAATTTTCTCAGTGACATGTAGTTTATATGTCGATCTACCAACCAATAAAATTATAGCTATGTTCAAAAGGTGATCATTGTGCTAAAACTAATATAGCAATATATGGTTTTCTTTTTGCAACACTTATTTTAAAAATTGGCACTCACAAATAAACTAAGCTGTATACTATCTGTTATTGGGGTAATGAGCTTTATAAAAAACTTTTTATAGTTAGCTTATACTAATTCAAACTAACCCACTATATATTGAATTACTGGTATAGCAAACAATTTTGTAATAGAATTTTTATAAAAACTCATGATAAAAATCACAATAATTCTAATAAAAACTGGCTCAAGCATACTGAAATAGAGTGAATTCTGTGGCAGAATTTTATAATAACATAATTTTAATGCACTAACTCAATCTTAACCATATACTGTAGTTAATAGAATAGTATGTTCAGTAACAAAATTTTTTGTGCAATTCAATGCAAACTAACTCAACATATTTATGAATATTATATAATGCGAATTTACAGATTTTAATTAACTTTCTAAAGTTTTATACAAAGCTCCCATGGCAGAGCCACAGGTCAGGTGTCAAATTATATAAGACTAGTGCAACGGGTGGCGCTTACGCACCACCCATCTTATTTAGCATTTTTAACTACATTAACTACTGCAAAAAATTCTATAATTAAGGCTACATTAGCTGCTATTACAATTATGGTTTTTTAACATGATCTCTATAAAGCATCCTGTTATAATCTAAGTCACAAATATGGTATCTACAATGGTATGATTTTATTATAATTGACATGTTTTACTCAATAGTTACTGTATTGAATTCTGTTATGGCTCATTTGCTACTCTGATCACTAACTATAATTTATGATTAAGGTGGAGTTAGCTCACATTGAAATAATCATAATTTCTATTGTAAAAAATTTAGCTACAAAACTTACCCATTATTCCCGGAAACAATAAATATGTTTAGATTAAATTAGTTGCATTTGAAATTATTGTAATTTCAATAATAAAATACTATAAAAATTCCTTTACAAAACTTACCATTTTGATACTGAAAAATTTTATACAAAGCATACCTACTTTGGTTTTATGTTTCAAGTCGATATGTTATTAGTCGACTTAGTCGACTTAGTCAGCTAAATTAGTCAATCTTTTAAAAAGTCGGCATAGTCGAATTTGAATATAAACAGGTACTATTATATAAAAACAATCAGAATTTTTCGGAAGGTAGACAATAATTCAACCTAAAATACGAGCATGATCAGTGGTAGGGTTCCTACAAACCCGGATCAAATCAAACTTTAGGTCAGATTTGGGTTTGATTTGATTTGAAATCAAACCCAAACCCAAACTATGATTAAAAAAAATATTTGAGTTTGATTTGAAGCAAACTTTTTAGTTAAATTTGAGGTTGGTTTGAATTTGAGTTTGAAGTTTGCAAACTAGTTTGAGTTTGAATAATATAAATATATTTTTATATTTTAATTAATAATCCGCCAGTCAACTAGAGAGTGATCATATAAAAATCACTATAGGCGAAATGTGGCGTGCTTCTATCTAAAACTTTTTTCTTAATAAGTTAAGAATACATGCCCACTAATTGAAAATTGTAGAGCTCGTTGAGACGCATCTAACAATGGTTAGATCATCCAAATCGGCCTAGTGGATGGCGAGTTATCGTCAAAAAACGATTGGCCGATTATATAAAATCTTATTTTATATAGTCGGCCAATCGTTTTTTGACGATATCTCGGCATCTACTAGGCCAATTTGGATGATCTAACCACCGTTAGATGCGCCTCGATGAGCTCTACAACTTTCAATTAGTGGAAATGTATCATTAACTTAGTAAGAAAAAATGTTTAAGATGGAAGTACGTCACATTTCGCCTATAGTGATTTTCATATGTAATCTGATCACTAAGTTTTATATAGTCGGTCAATCGTTTTTTGATGATATCTCGCCATCAAACAGGCCGATTTGGATGATCTAACCACCGTTAGATGCATCTCGACGAGCTCTACAACTTTCAATTAGTGGACATGTATCATTAACTTAGTAAGAAAAAAAGTTTTAAATGGAAGCATGCCACATTTCGCCTATGATCACTCTCCAGTTGACAGGCTGATTATCATTTAAAATATAAAAATATATATATGTCATTCAAACTCAAACTAGTTTGCAAACTTCAAATCAAACTCAAATCAAACTTAATAGTATTTGGGTTTGGTTTGAATTTGATTATTTTTTATTTGAATTTGGGTTTGATCTCAAACTTTATAAAATTTATAGTTTGAGTTTGGTTTGATTTAGGGTTTGATCAAACTCAAATCAAACCCGGATCAAACTTTGGAACCCTAATCAGTGGGTAGTTTCGGAGTTATATAAAATATGAAATATGCCAAAATATGGGTAAGAAAGATATTTAAGAGGCAATATATCTATATTATATGCAGTTGTAGAAAAATAAATGAATATTATAGCAATATTCATTTTAGTCGACTTAGTCGACTAAGTCATATTTAGAACATCGACTCAACTAAGTCTATAAATTTTTTATCGACTATAATCACTATTTGGTTATGTAAAATTCTGTAAATCCACACAAAGTTAATTGTTTTGCATAACCCACCAATCCAATTTTTCAATACAAATAATTCCATTTTTGCTATTTAATTTTTTCTCCAGTGTCACTTGATGGTGACCTTAATTTTCTAGAATTACCTATGAGCATGTTATGCAAACCGAAAAATTAAACTTTGCGTAACCTTAGATGTAAACATGAGCATGTTAATTTTACAGTAGATTAAAAAAAAAATTCAATCTGACAACTGAAATTTTGGAATGCCATGTAATGCAAATGAAAAATTAACTTTACATGGCCTAATATTTACCTTATATTTTGGTGACCATAGTGTGATTAAGGTTTAGCCTGTATTACAATTGTCTTTATTTTCAGGCCATTCAAAGTTGGGTTTCTTTTTGTTTTAGATTCCAATTGTGTCAATTGTTTGATTTTTGTCATTATTTTGTTTCATTTTCTCATTTGGTGTCATCTGACAGAGACTTTATTTCCTGTAATTGCTCAATATAATTGACAGAAAAAAATATGATTGCCGATAAAGAAAAAAAAATTAAAAAAATTAAAAAAAATGGATTAACTGGTAATACAAAACAAAAAATCAACTTTGGGTGCCTTAGAATTATAGTAAAAAAATTCTGCTACAAACCTATTCAATGCATAATATATTGAAAGTTGGGTTTGCATTGAAAAGTCCCAATTGTGCAAATTGTTCAATTTTTAACATTTATTTATTCCACTATTCTTATCCGGTGTCATCCAATAAAATCTAATTGTTTGATAGGACTGACGGAAAAAATATGACTGATGATCCAATTTTTTTGATTCTTTGCTATTCAAAATAAAAAATTAACCTTGTATAACCTTAGTAGACATAAAACGTTTTTCTATTAATTTACTGTAAACTAAAAAAAAAAAGCTAAAAAAAATATAACAACCAATCTAAGTTTCAAGTCTACTAAGGTTATGCAAGGTTAATTTTTTTATGTTGTATAGCAAAAAATCAAAAAAATTGATCAGTTATTTTTTCCATTAATCCTATTAGATAATTAAGGAAAATTAAGGTCTTCATTGGGTAATGAGAATAGTAAAAAAAAAACAAATATCGAATTGCAAAATTTGGATCTAAAAGAAAAAACCTCAGAAAATTGAAAAAAATGGGTCAGCAGATAATGCAAAACGAAAATCAACTTGGGTGACTTTAGAATTATGGTAAAAAAATTCTGTTACAACCTATTCAATGCATAATACACATTGAAAGTTGGGTTTGCATTGAAAAGCTGAATATTCTTTTTTTAGATCCCAATTGTGCAAATCGTTCGATTTTTGACATTTATTTTTTTTCCACTATTCTCATCCGGCGTCATCCAATGAAGCCTAATTGTTTGATAGGACTAATGGAAAAAATGACTGCTGATTCAATTTTTTTGATTTTTTTCTATTCAAAATAAAAAATTAACCTTGTATAACCTTAGTAGACATGAACATTATTCTATTAATTTACTGTAAACTAAAATAAAAAGACAAAAAAAAATATAACTGACTGACCTAAGTTTCATGCCTACTAAGGTTATGTAAGGTTAATATTTTCATTTGTATAGCATCAAAAAAAGACTTCATTGGATAACATCAGATGAGAATGGTAAAAAAAAAAACAAATATAAAAAATTGAATTGCACAATTTGGATCTAAAAGAAAAAAAAATTTGAAAAATTGAAAAAAATGTGTCAGCAGGTAATTCAAACTGAAAAATCAATCAATATATGGTATTATAATAAATTAGACCAGGTATTATCCAGATGGGCCTAAATATGAATCTGAATCCATACTTTGGGTGGCCTTAGAATTATGGTAAAAAATTCTATTACAAACCTATTCGATGCATAATATATATTGAAATTTGGGGTTGCATTGAAAAGTTGATCCCAATTGTATCAATTGTTCTACTATTCTCATCTAGTGTCATTCGATGGAGACCTAATTTCCCATAATTGTTCGATAAAACTAACAGAAAAAATACAATTGCTGACCCAATTTTTTGATTCTTTGCTATACAGAATGAAAAATTAATCTTGTATAACCTTGTGAACATGAAAATTATTCTATGAATTTGCAGTAAATTAAAAAAAAAAGACCCGGTCGACCTATGTTTTTATGTCTACTAAGGTTATGCAAGGTTACTAGTAATTTTTATTTTGTATAATAAAAATTGGATCAGATATTTTTTTCGCCAATCCTATTGGACAATTATGGGAAATTAAGGTCTCCATCAGATGATATCAAATAACAATAGCGGAAAAAATTGTCAGAAAAAATAGATCAGCAGGTAATGCAAAACAAAGAATCAACTTGTGCTTAGAATTATGGTAAAAAAATTCTGTTACAAACCTTATAATACATATTTAAAGTTGGGTTTGCATTAAAAAACTGGCTCTTTTTTTTAAATCCAAATTGTGATAATTGTTCGATTTTAACATTTATTTTTCCGCTATTCTCGTTTGGTGTCATCTAATGGAAACCTTAATTTCTCATAATTGTTTGATTAGACCGACAGAAAAAATATGACTGCTGACCCAATTTCTTGATTCTTTGCTATGCAAAATGAAAATTAACCTTGCATAATCTTAGTAAATGTGAAAAATTATTCTTTAATTTACAGTAAATTAAAAAGGCAAAAAAAAAAAAAACTTGACTAACCAACCTAAGTTTTTTCAGATTCCATGCAATACAAAATGAAAAATCAACTTCGTATAGTTTGTTAGTTTGCATTGAACAATTATCTCTTTTGAAAAAATTCTGGTTAAGACTTAGTTTGCATTAAAATATTATGCTTCTATCGCAAGTTACTCTAATATTACAAAGCGCTATAACGAATTAATGTCAATTTTAAAAAATCAAATTTTTAAAAATATCAAATTTTTAAAAAATCAAATTTTCATGTACTGATCATGTTACGTCACCAATTATGCAAATGATAAATTCATAACAATACAATTTCAATAAATCAGCAATGATCACTAACTTTATAAAGTTAGTACTATAAATGCTGATTAATCAATTTATTACAATTTCGATAAAAGTTAGCAGTATAAATGTTGATTGATTAATTGATCGAAATTACAATGTAATCATCATTTCAAAAATGTTAAAGCACGCAAACTCAAAATTCCCACAGTTCTTAGTTGCAGTCAATCAAAAGCGCACAAACCCAAAATTCTCACAGTTTTCAGTTATAGCCAATAAAATGTACGAACTCTTAATTAGATTATGTAAAAAGAATAAAGAAGAAAGATGCACGAACCCTGAATTGGATTATAAAGAAGACATACTGTAAATAGAAGATTAAAGTGTACATAAGAACTGTGCGAAAATCGATTATTTAAGTCAAGTGTGAGTTACGACATTTATTATGCAAAATTTTAGAATATAACGACCGTTATGTATCCTTAATTTACAATGCTTTAATTAATTATACGTATCGATTATTAATTAGGAAAGTATGTAATAGTTTATTGAATGTCACAATAATAACCAATTTGGAGGTTGTAGTAGACGATCCCCAAATTTGATAATCATACGGACGATCAAGAAATGTCGTAATTGTTACGTTTATTGAGAATTATCGTAATAATTACAGATTTGGATTATAGCACAATTTACTGGTAACCAATCAAAACCGTTTAACTGAACGAACTTCAAATTAGGTGTTCAAAAGAATTATGGCCCAAAAATTCACCAATGATCATTGTCATTGATCAATCAATTATATTCTGTGACAACTGCAATCTTGATATTGATTGCTAGTGAACTTTGGAGTGGCTGCTCTGGCAAGTTTATAGACATCAGATATACAATAAGCAATCAGGTTTTAAATTATCTAGATATTTGAATTTTCCTCAATCGCCATTTGTATCTATTTACTGTAAATAACGATACAGAATGATGCGCCTTCTTGTGATACTTCACTGAAACTATAAAAAAATTAAAAATATTATTATTATATATCTATTATGTTTTTATTATGTTATAAAAAATGTTATAATTACTAGTTATAAGTTAATAATAATAATATAAATAATATATATTAAAACTGTTTTAGTAATATTAATAAAAACATTTTTAAAACATTATTAAACCAAATAAATTTCATATTTATAGTATAATATAAATATTTATATTATATAAATATATTATATTATAATATATTTTATAATATTAAATATAATATAAATAAAACAAATCAATAATATAATGATTTAGACAAATGTGTTTACCCCAAAATCTTGCAAAATAGATTTTTTGTTAAAATACGAAGGATGGTTTCATAAGCAAAATTACGAGATATAAGCATTTTTTAAAAATAATTTTGGTTTAAAAAATATTTTTAAAAAACTTATTTTAATATATTTTTAAAATATAATAATAATGTTTTTATAATATTTTTAATAATATTAAAATAATGTTTTAAAAATATTTTAAAAAAATTATTTAAATTTATTTTTAAAATATAATAATAATATTTTTACAATATTTTTAATAATGTATTAAAAACATTTTTAAAAGTTTATTTTAAGTTATTTTTAAATAATAATAATAATGTTTTTATAATAATTTTGATAATATTAAAATAATGTTTTAAAAAATTTTTAAAAAGCTTATTTTAAACTATTTTTAAAATATAATAATAATGTTTTTATGATATTTTTAATATATTAAAATAATGTTTTAAAACCATTTTTAAAACTTTTTTAAAGTTATTTTTAAATATAATAAGAATGTTTTTATAATAATTTTGATAATATTAAAATAATGCTTTAAAAACATTTTTAAAAAATTTATTTTAAAGTATTTTTAAAATATAGCAATAATGTTTTTATAATATTTTTAATAATATTAAAATAATATTTTAAAATATTTTTAAACAATTTATTTTAAACTATTTTTAAAATATAATAATAATGTTTTTATAATAATTTTATAATATTTTTGAAACAGATTTAAATTTTTATTTTATTTTTAAAATTTTTATTATATTATTAATATATTATAAAAACATTATTAAAATATTTTTTTATATAAAAGCATATTTATTATATTTTCAAAATATTATTATTTTATTATAAAAACATATATACTTTTTTTTAAGTTTCAGTAAAGTATATGTGGTTCATAACATATCATATTTAGTTAGCGCAATTCCGAAAAGCAATAATAAAAAAAGACATTTTTTATGTGATCATCATGTACTTAAATCGAGACAAAACCTGTTAAAGCAATGTTTGGTTAAACAATTCTCATACAATAGATAAATAAGTAATCATATGAAGTATTTAAAAGAAATATCCAATCAAAAGTACAGATTTGTACAAAACACTTCACACGCTGCTTAGCCATGCACTTCATCCCTTGCAAAATGCACAACCCAAAATTCCCACAGTTTTAGCACAGTTCTTGTTTACATTAGAGTGCACAGATCCAAAATTCACAAGTTCTTGGTTGCAGCCAATCAAAAACGTTAAAATGGTAAAGATAATAGATAGAAAGAATTTCGAAACAATGTATTATGTCGTAATTACGAATTAAAGTAATAACGCAATTAGGAATTAAAACGTTTAACTTTAATAGGAACTTAAATGCGTGCTTATTCAGTAACTTCAACTACTTTAATTCAAATATTGAACGTAGTATATTCAAAATATCGTAAAACTTAATTCAAAAAATGTCATCAGAACACAAAAAATCGGTAGTCACGGTAATGACGTAATTTCAGTTTAGAAGTTTCCAAAATTCACAAAATTTCTGTTTAGAAGTTTCCAAAATCGATTGTAGCCAATCAAAAACGTTAAAGTGCACAGACTCAAAAATAAATGATATAGATAAGCAATGATAAAGTTTACAATTAGCTAATTTATAAAAATTTATATATATAGGCAAAATCTGATTTTAGTTTCAAACATGTAGTATCTTTATTTAGATATATTATCAATAATAAAGATAAAAATTAAAAAAAATTTTTTATCATACGTTATTATGCGCATTTTATTATGAAATCTGCATTTTTCCCATCTCTACACTCAACCTGTTAATCATTCGCCAATCAATACTACCCATGAATTCACAGATATGCATATCCGCAAAATCAAGTAATAGTGTTGAATGCCAGGTTAGATAACAAGTTAAGTAGCATTCAAATCACGCCTTTTTTTTCTCAAACAACAACCAACCAACTAAAAAAAAGCGTCACCTTAAAATTTATCTTTACCAGAGAATTATTAATTATCATTGATTTTTATTTATTAAATTAATTAATTAAAAAAATTTCATTGGCTAATAATACAAATACGGGTAACTCAGATAGAAGCAATTAATGAGCTTTGACTACAGTCTTTTGTAAAGATGGGCATCTCGCACCTAGCAGTGACGTTTGCTTAATTGTCACATATTATAAATTATGCAAACATTGATATCCAATGTGATTTTCATAACATTCGATCATGTAACAATTAAGCACACATCACTAACAAGTGCAAGATGCCCACCTCAAGTCTTTCGCTACAAGCTTTGATGATCACTGATTATCAATTAAACAAACCGGCAAAAAATCCAGAGTAAAAAAAAACAATAAGTCAAATAAATAAAAAACTACCGGCAAAAAATCCAGAGTAAAAAAAAACAATAAGTCAAATAAATAAAAAACTAAGTACAAATCAAGGCCAAATCATTCAAAAATGACAAGAAAGTTCCTATTCACATCAACTTGACATTGCGCACACACGAAACATACCGATAGTGACTTCTAGGTTCCTGAATCATATCAGTATCTGAATCGTATCAGATCTGAACCGTTCTGATCCGTTCTGATCAGTATCTAAGTATAAAAATGAAAAACAAAATTTCCTTTTATGGAATTAGAAGGAAATTAAGCCCATCGATCTCACGTAGAAACTATTACACAGCATAAACATAAACAGAAATAACATTACACAATATAAGCACAACAGGCAAAAAAATTACACCGTACAAACAAATAAGGAAAAAAGAATCCGGCAAAAACATAGATCTTTAATTATGCTATTTTATAGTTTGTTAATCATGGATTGGCATTGAAAAGGATGAGCACAAAGTATTCATAGTGTAACGAATAATTTTTCCTTCGTCTCCTCATTTCTGTATTTGTATAATTCTTTAAGTTGTCACCTACCTTCCACAATTGTACCATCATAGTCATGTTGATCCTACCTTAATAATATTAGGAATTATTATGTATTTTAAGTGGCTGGGTAACGCTAGTTTTTCAACGTAACGCTAGTTTATTAGCGCATCGCTAGAAATTCAGCGTAACGCTCTATAATTTTTAAATGTATATAAAGACTTGCTCTCGCCTTGTTTAATAAAGATATACATACATTCCCAAAATTCCTATATAAAATAAAAGTTACATAATTTCGTTCCTTTTGTAAATAAATGCCTAATAAATCATGAATATCCATTTCCCATAAATTATTGCCCAATTCATGCGACCTTCTAACGTCAACCATCGGAGTTAAACTCGGCATGAAAGTAACAAGCTCTCCCATACGATTGTGACAATAGTCTGCTGAATAAAGCGCAAATGGATTTAATAAACTTGGAGATTGTTACTGAAATTGAATTGGAATTGAGAAGGATAATCATAAAGTATTTATTTGTTATCAAACGTTTATAGAGATGGGTGATTACTACTACAAGAAATAGTCTTGAAATTTGTTATGAAATGGCATAGACATCGTAAAAAATAATAAATAAACATGAAGAATTTGTTAAATACCGAATGTGAGTAATGCAGATGAAATATTTGATCATGGTATCTATTTTAATAGAAATATTCAATTTGTAAAAGCAAAGAGCAGCTGGTGTGCGCATACTTCCATTTTAATAAACTTCTGATATGTGTTCCGATAAAGAAGCGTCTATGGTTGGAGTTGAAATAACTTGGAACTGAAATTGTGAAGGATAGACGTGAAATGAATAACTTTTTAGAAAAACTGCCAAGATATATGGGACAAAGTACAGCAAAACAGTGCATTGGGACAATCATGTGATTTTGAGAAAATCACAATAGGGTGTCCAGAATTATGCGATGCGATTGGGTAAATTATGCGATTTCACAAAGGTCAATTATGCGATGGATGCGAATTATGCATTTTCTTAATTAGATTTTGTCAATTATGCCAATTTTTCGGAACATTTAGAACTTTTTTGCGGAAGTTTTCGGAATTCACACTTCATCAAAGCAATAATATCGCAGATTGTTATCGAAATGGAACTGGAGTCTCAAAATATGAACATAAAGCTTTTGAATGTTATCTCTAAAACTTGCTAACAAATTAGATATTCCTGGAATTTTTCAAGTCGCCCACTGTTATCGAAACGGAATCGGAGTAGATAGAAATATACAAAAAGCGAATCATTGGTATCAAAGGTAAATGCTTTTTCTTAGCTTTAGAGTTATAATTCACCATATATTAATTTAAATTTAAATAACTAGGTTCAATGAAATGGTATCAAGTAGGTATCTAATATTATTAATTTAAATTATTTTGTGATTAATTTAATATGTTTTTTTTTTAAAGTCAAATACAAGTACGCATCTGAACAATTTGATATTGATCAGGATCTAAAAAAGATGTTGATTGAAAATAAATATCAATTACCATGGATTCCTTATGAAGAATTTAAGGATATTATAGAAATAGGAAAAGGTGGATTTGCGATCGTATACTGCGCGAGGTGGTTCGATAAAAGTAGAGAATTATATACACCTATTGCACTTAAAAAACTTATTTCAAATAATCTAAAGAATCTATAGAGGAATTAAGAGTGTTTTGTGAAATCAGATACGTGTACCCATCATTTTTAAAATGCCATGGTATATCAAAAGATGATAACGGAAATTATATTTTAATTTTAGAATATGCTAGAAAAAATTCTTTTAAGTAATAATTTTTACGATGAATCACAGATGGATTGGAAGAAAAAATTAAAATTATTACAATGTATAACTTTTGATCTTGATATGATTCATTTTAAAGGATTAATCCATAAAGATTTACATAGTGGCAATATTTTATAGGATGATATAGATAATACGTATGTTTCTGATCTAGGGCTTACAACATCAATGGAAACTAAGTCTGGTGGACTATATGGTGTATTACCTTACATTGCTCCTGAAATTTTATTACAACAAGCATCAATTAATGTAATGTTAACTAGGAAAATAATATTTACGCAAGCAGCTGATATTTATTCGTTAGGAATAATTATGACGGAAATATCAACTGGATCTAGAGCTTTTGATGGTCATAATTTTGAGGATCTCGCAATAAAAATTTGTATGGGCTTACGACCTGGGTTTGCCATTGGAACTCCCTATTGCTATGTAGAATTAGCGAATCAATGCTTGGATCCCGATCCTCAAAAAAGACCTACTGCAGAAGATATAACAAGTAAACTTTATAAATGGAATAGATGTATTGAAAATTCAAATGAAATAGATGAAATTAAAATGCAATTTCTAGAAGCTGATAGGATCAATCCAAATCCTGTGATGAAAATACATCCAGATCACATGTACTCCTCGAAGCTCATCAGCACGCGGAAGATTACAGAAAATCTATCGAAATTAAAAATTAGTAATCCGATAAAAAGCGTGGAGATTCCTAATGTCTATTGATAAATTTTTTAGTTCCTTTTAAAATCAGAAAGTTTCATCATTTAAAAAAAAAAAAGTCCATGTACAAATGATTTTATATAATCGAGGTTTGAAGCCAATCATAATATTAAGATTAGCTATAACTATGTGACTTTGCAGGCCAGTTAAAAAGACTCTTAATGTAGACCTGGGCAAGAACCGGTAAAAATCTATTTATTATTTACAGAAATTTGGAAATCATATAAAGAATCTCCATATTTTTGTTTTCCCATATTTGGTCTACATTTTATTCTGCTTAGCATTTAAAATTTCCTAAACAATTTAACTCATAAAATTTAAAATAAAAATGTTTCATGAAATTTTATTATGTGTTTTCAAACCTTCTTCATACAAATTTTGAAAAACTTTGTATAGTCTATATTTAACGGTTTTAAATTTTAAAATTAATACCTTGTTTTAGTGATATAAATAAAATATATAAAATTATAAATTAGAGTAATTTAAATGTTCACCGAAGTGAAATCCATCAAATATGCTGCTTCTTAAGAATAGCTTTAGTAATTAGTGTTGAAGTACTAAGTAAACACGTTCAAGACCTTAACCCTATCTTTGATTTGAACGCTAACCCTAATCTAAAGTCTAATTTTACCTTTAAAATTTTCCATAAAAAATTCTATAAAATCAATATAAATATAGACGTATTATGATAAATTTAGTAAATTTTAAAGATTCAAAAATTTTTCGCTAGAAAATTATAAAACGGCTATAAAGTTTAATCTCATAATTAAATTAATACCTCTAAAATTTTTTAAGTACGTACCGGTATATACATAATTTCTAACAAGTAATATTGGTGTATAATTATAAAATAAAAGCTTAAGAATTTATGATATTGCTATATCGAGTTTAGTTCTTGAAATTTTAAGTATTAATAATTGGCATTCTGGTATTAACGTATATGTATAGCATATAAATATTAAAATATCTGCATAACTAACATTGTTCTAATTAATTTGGGTCTAAATGAATATTACATTTCAGTATATTGTCTTACTTTAGATTTATGCTTACCTTAGATGTCGATCAGACTAAGTTAAGGTTAGGGTTGGGGTGAGAGTTTGGGAAATATTACAATTTAATTTAGACCAATAAATATCGATTAGTTAATTCTGGCCAAAAAATTGACACCTGAGGCAAGCATTAGTCTGAGGCACAACATATTTATTTAAACTCAAAATTATTAAAATAATTTATTTGTTTTTAAATTTAAATTTTAGTATTTATTTAAACAAAATATTTATAAATAGTAACAAAATTAATTATTTTTTCTTTTATAGTATTATGCTCAATATAAATTACTTATAAAAAAATTATTATTATAAATTTTATAAAATGTGTTTTATTAAGAAATTAGTATTTCACCAATTTTTGTAGATAAAGACAAAAAAAGTAGCTAAAAATATTAGTGACTATTCCAAGGGATTCGTTTGGAATTATTTTACAAAAATGAATGAACATTTTTACACTAAATTAATAACCTCTGACTAGGTTCAAACCAGTTTAAAAATCTCTATCTATGACCTATTAAGTTAACCATTTTTCTAACTAGGTACCCAAAACTAAAACTAGTTATTCGATTAAAATTGGTCACCACGTTATATTCGGGCGATCAAGATACCTGATTACCTCTAGTATTAACTCAAAGCAAGCGAAACCTTATATGTATTAGCAAAAATTTTTTTATTAATTAAACCATATTAATGCCTATCTATTTAATAAGCCAACTTCTACTCAGTAATAAAAGTTATATAAAGTTATAAAAAGAATTTTAACCGGTGATGCACATTTTGCCAACAATCACTTCTAATATGTTATTTCACTAACAATCAATTTGTCGACATGTTTATTTCATAAACAATTATTTCACTAATAGTCATTTCGCTAACAAATTATTTCTGGCTATTTTATTAGGGTTAGGTTTAGAATAAAGTTAAGGCTAGTTAGTGAAATGAGCTGTTGATGAAATAATTGTTAATGAAATAAATATATAGTGAATTAATTGTCAATGAAATGACCTATTGTCAGTAAAATGATAAATAATGAATTAACAATAAGAGATTTTTTCAAAATTTAAATATTTTGATTTTTTTTAATAGACTATTTTGCATCCAATATTATATACAAGTAATAAATAACAAAGTATTCGTTTCTAAGTAAAGTTCTCATGATGCTGATTATTTTTTGTTATTGTTCATGTGATATGATCATGTAAAAATTTTTTGCCTTGATATTTTTGTCATAAAATGACATCATCATTTATGCAAAATTTCATGACAAAAAATTTCACATACTAATATAATATGAACAATAACATCGATATTGGACATACGAAAATAACGGAATTTTTTATCGGAATTAATGTCACACATGTGCTGCTGCGCAGCACATGTGAGTAACATTAATTCCGATACAAAAAATTCCCTGTTTTTTTCATCATACGCCCAATATCTTATAGTTATTTTTGCACAATAAATATAGAAATTCTTCTGAGCAATAGGTTTTGCACTAAATTTCATTAGTAAAATGCTATGTTTTCAAAAAAAATATTACTTTACCCGGAAACGTATAAACAAGAAATGCATTAGGCAAATGCAGAGAATAGTCAAATTTAGTATAGATCAGAGATGGCACCGAAACCTTTTTTTGGAGATTCCGAAAGTTTCGGGTTTCGGATTATAGCTTCCGAAACCTTATCCGAAACTCGAAACCTCAACCGAAACCCGAAACCTCGCCCGAAACCCGAAACCTCAACCGAAACCCCGAAACTGCCAAAACATCAATAATTTATATGATTATTCTCCCCAAACTTGGCGCCGAAACCCTTTTGTGCCAAATCCGAAAGTTTCAGGCCTCGGATTATAACTTCCGAAACCTTATCCGAAACTCGAAACCTCACCCGACACCCGAAACCTCACCTGAACACCAAAAATACCCAAACTTCCATATACATTTATTGCATTAATGTATTATATATCTCTTTCAAATGCGCTGATGTATGCTATTTTCTCTTCAATATACATTAATCGCATTGATGTATCTTATATATCTCCTTAAAGAATACAATAAAATTTGAATATCCAACGCTATTTGAGCCGGAATGCATGCGTGCAGTCCTTTTTGTTATTATGATTCACAAGTATAACATGAAAGGTGTAATTCCGGAGTTTATATTCTGACAATCAAGGTTGCTTTTGCAAGCATCAGTTTTTTTACTTACTACGTAAAAACTGGATACAATATCAAGTAATAATAAATAATTAGTAAGTCCATATCTACTAATGATAGAATTAATAAGTTACCGCAGAATTAAATAAATTGTTGGTATCAAAAGTCATCAAATACTTATCGATTCATCATTGGCAATTTTTTCTATCGCCCTAGAATTTTGAAATCAGTTGTAATAACGGTATGATATTAAAAATAAAGTTGACCAGCTTTAAAAAAACCCCGAACAAACCGAGGCAGTGAAAAAAACATAATTAAAAAAATGATCTATATAATGTTAAAAGACTTCAATATTATATTTTTGAGTTTCGGATTATAGGTTTGGGTTTCGGATTATAGTTTCGTTTTTTGGGTTTCGGAGTTTCGATATTTTTTAAAAAATCCGAAACTAGTTTCGGATTAGAACCCTTCCGAAACTAGTTTCGGGTAGGTTTCGTTTCGACGCCATGTTTGGTATAGATAGCTTTATATCAAATTATATAAGTTTTTTTTTAGCTGTTTCTACTTATTATGATAGATGTATTCGTGTAAATTAACTTTTTTTATGTTTGCTAAAGAATTATTATATTCATGCTTATTCATCAAAAGTAACAAAGTTTGGGTATTCTTAAGATCCCTTATTTAAATATTCTTTTTTTAATTCTTATAATTTCACTATATTACTGTATTAGATAACTATGAGTTAGATTGTATTGAAATTGTCATAATTTCTATTTGATTTACTGTAAAAATTCTATTACAAGACTTATGAGCTATCATGATAACATATGTAATTAGATTAGTTTGTATTACTAATAGCCGTGACCCCCACCCCCCTTAAATTTTGACTTTATGATACGATGTATAAAGTCAGTTATTACTGTCCAAAGCAGTATTCAACGTTACTATTTTTATATAAATTACTTAATATTATGTATGATTTTAAACAAACAAATAGAATTTTTTTTTATAATAAAATAAAAAAGTTTTCATTTTAACAACTTTAACTTCGTCAAAATACCCCACTTTACCTTATAACTAATAATAATGGTAAGGCTTTTATTGGGGCGTGTGGTTAGACTAGTAATGCCACTGAAATTGATTTTTGAAAAAGGCCTATTTCATTTTCATTAGAGAAAATTAAAATGTTTTATAAGAAAGAACAAATAAAATTTATATAGATATGTTCCTTATAATTTTGTCTATTCAAAAAAAGTATAAAATAATTTTGTCTTTCAAGTAAAAAGGTCAAAAACAATTTTGTCTTCAAATTTTAATTTCAGGTTTTAGAAACTGAAACAATTTCATTCTCATGTATAGGTTAGACTTGTACTGATAAATTAGGATGTTAGATTAGAGCAGGTTATCATTTGGGACCACACAGTTATTAATTGATATGTATTTTACCTATCAGGTGTTATCAGTTTATAATAACATCTATTTATTAATTCAAATATTTATCAGGGAACTACTAGAACTAACACTTCTACTTTAATTTCGAAGGTAATGACTCTACGAAGTTGATCTCTATCAAGTAATCTTTTATTGAGGTAAGCTCAAGGCTTTTATATACTTTTAATTACAGACTAAAAAATGATTCAAAAGAATCTTTCTATTATTTAACTCTTTTTTATCTTACGAATCTTTGCATCATTCGAATCTTTTAATCCTTTTGAATAAAAAGATTCTTTTGAATTGTGATCATCAATTCTCCATAATACTATTTACTAAAAATAGAAAACATCTATATATATAAGAATTAAAAAATAAAAATAGAATTGAGCACAGCTCACATTTGATCAGTGTTACGCTATCACAACATATGAAGCATCATATAAAAATTAATTATCAGAGATTTTCTGTATAAGATAGCTGTGCAGCATGCGATACTGCGCAAGACCAGTACGATCAGCAATATTGTAAGAATATTCTGTTCAATTAACTTATCAAGATATCTGCATTGATAATTTTAGTATAAGCAAAATAAACCTCAGTGTACTAGAACAATAGCTTACATTTACACAAAGATTTTATTAAGTAAAATGCTCTGATTTTTTTATTTTCACAAATATTTCAATAGTGCTATTATGTTTTAAAAGAATAATTTAAGATACAGTCAGACCTCCCTAAATGCACAATGAGGGGCCAATAAAAAACCATGCATTTAGAGAGGTATTGCATTTAGGGAGGCAAAAATCTATAAGTAACATATAAGTTGGGACCAAGCCAAGCTATGCATTTAGAGAGGTTATACATTTAGAGAGGTTGCATTTAGAGAGGTCTAACTATATTTAATTATCTTGGGTCACTTGTATTAATGGATTAATTTTAACAATAATAACAAACATGGCTAATACTGATCGGCTGCTTATGCAGCTGATTAGTATTAGTTATATATTTCTGTTACTACTGTCAAGGATCAATCCAATGACCCAAGATATCATTATTTTAAATTTCTTCAATATCTGAGTTGTTAAGTTTGAATTAGTTTAGCTTTTGTGAAATTATCACAATTGCTGGTTATTACAAAAAATTTTGCTACAAATATTACTTGATATTTCAGTATAGGTTTTGTATTCAAATTATTGTAATTACTATTATAAAAATTCTGTTATGAAACTTACTCTTCTAATGACACTCTATTTTGGCTAAGATTAAATCAATTTGTATTTGAATTATTAAAAATTCTATATAATTCATTCTAAATTAGAAATTGAAATTATTCTAATTTATATTGAGTTATTGTAAACAAACTGAGATAGAACTTATATTAGCAAAAATATATATGCGTAAACTTGCGCAAGTTTTTACAGTATATAAGAAAATCATAAACTTACATAAAATTTAGCGTAATACTACGTAAGTCTTATGATGTATAAGAAAATCGTAAATTTACATAAAAATTTATGTAAATTTATGATTTTCTTATGCACTATAAAACTTACATAGTTTTAAGCTAAACCTTTTACATAAGTTTACGATTTTCTTATATATTGTAAAAACTTGTGAAAGTATATACTAAATTTTTTACAATTTTTTTATAAACTGTAAGAAATTATAAATTTACACTAAATTTCTTATATAAATATTTAAACCCTTTTGAAATATTTTAGAACCAAAAAACAAGCTAGATCAATAGTCTGTAACCTGGATCGTGTATTGGACTAATTTTTTGAATTAGTTCGAAATAGTTCGATAATATTAAAATTCTGTACTACAAGATCAGATTAGATTTTTGTTTATACAGTAATTAGATCTTCTATTTTGTTTTTTTATGCTTTTTGTTTTTGTTTTTTTTTTATTTTATTTTTTATTAATTTATTTTATTTTGACACTTTGCAAGAACAGAACCCTTACTTTTTAGCACTTTGCAAGAAAACCAACCCAGACTTTTTTGACACTTTGCGACTTTTTTGGCATTTTGCAAGAACATTAACTCAGCTTTCGCAATTTCTGAATTTGCAAGAACATGAACTCTTACTTTAGAGAAATGAAGATTTGGAGCTTTGTTTATTTTTTTTATTAGTTTGCTTACATTTTTTTTTTGTTTTTTTTTTACCTATTTTTTAACTTTTATTTTATTTATTTCTGACTTCTTCGAAACTTTGCGACTTTTTCAGTACTTTACAAAACAAAGGGTATAGCCAAAACAAAAGAAATAGCCAAAGCAAAAACAATAGAAAACAAGAATTGAAGATAATAGCTAACTATGGGTTGAGCAAAAATTGAATTAGTTCATGTTGAAATTATTATAGCATCTATCATGATTTACTGATATGTAACTCACTAACATATATTATTAATGTTGTTCATGTCTCAATCTAATTTCAAAATATACAAAGTGTGAATAACAAACGGAAGTTGATTTTTTAAATCTCAAAATACAAAGTGTGCCTAACAAACAAAAGTTGTTTTTTTAATAAAAAATATATATATTAATTCGTAGTAATAGATTAATAACTAATTATGATAAAACTATTATATATGTATTAAGGAAGCGGAAGGGAGTAGGCCTCTGATAAAAAATAATTAGGTGATTAATGGCACTGCCCTTACGGCAATAATTACAGATTTAAATAGTATCATTCTGAGCATATTTTAAATTTTTACACGGTCTGCTTACAGTTTTTGGATATAGCAAATCAAAAATGGCAAAATGCCAAAAACATTTTATTGTTATGGGTATTGATAATTGATAATCGAAAAACATCAAATATTAATTATATAACTCCCTTATTGGAAAAAATTAAACAGGCGTAATTTTAAAAAAAGTGTCCCATACTATTAGTCAATTACAATATATAAATTACTTACATCATAAATCAGTTATATTATATTTAACTCTACCTCAATCACATACTTTTGTAATTTATACATCATAATTATCAATTAATCATTTGCGATTGTTTGATGACATGTAAGAATCTCGTAATATCCAGTTTGTAAATCAAACCTGTACAAAAACGTTAAGCACATTATTTCTTATCTCAGTTTGATTTTATAATCTTTCTTAACCACATTTAATAAGTTTCGCCAAATCAATTTTGACAGACACCTATTACATAGTATAAATTTGTATAATTAATACCACAATACTTAATCATTAAATGGCATAATTTGAATATTATAAATCTATCAATTATAATTAAAAAATTCACTAAAACAATATCATCATCTTAATATCTTAATATTACAAAGTAAAGTATGTACACAAAATAGTACAATTGTTCTTTTTTTTCCAAAAATTTTATCGTTATCAATAACTGATAACAATCAAAAAGCCATCAAACATCGGTTATATAACTCTTTTATTAGGAATACAAGGACAAACAGTTTCATATATTGTAATATTTTATTATTATTCAGTATAAGATACATTTTAATAAGGTTCCTCAAATTCAAATCAAATCAAATATTGGATCAATTTGAATTTGATCAAATCAAATTGACCCTAATTTGAATTTGATTTAATTCAAATATTTGAATTTGAATTTGAATTGAATTTTTAACAGTAATTTTCAAATCAAATTAAATATTGTCAAATCAAATCAAATTTGGCCATATTTGAATTTGATCAAATCAAATATAGTCAAATTTGAATTTGAATTTGATCAAATATTTGATTCAAATATTTTAAGATCAAATCAAGTTGCAGAACCCTACTGATCACAACATATTTACACACAATCACGAGTATTTTTACCCTATCATTTCATTGCATATGTTATCATTAGTGATACCACCAAAATTGATTGGCCTTTTCGTCTTTATTAAAGAAAATTAAAATTTTTATAAGAAAAATCAAATAAAATTTATATAGATATGTTCCTTATAATTTCATCTATTCAAAAAAAGTATCAAATATTTTCGTTTTTTAAGTAAAAAAGGTCAAAAACAATTTCGTCTTCAAATTTTAATTTCGGGTTTTAAAATCTGAAATAATTTCATTCTTATGTATAGTCATTGTCCTGTATTGTCAAACCCACTATAACACTTGTAAAATTAGAAAAATGAAAACTATTACCCACACTAAAAAAGGATTCTTCAAAATTAGCATAGGAACATCAAAAAAGTTGAATGTTATTGATCGAAAATTTTTTATTTCCGATGGGTTCAATTTCTGATTACGGGAATCGATGAATACATTTGATGATCGGTCAGTTACCCATGCCGATTACTATATTTTTTGCTCACACAAATTACTATATTTCTAAGATCTAATTATTATATATTTCTAGGTAATGATTAGTATATTTCTGTGTAGTAAATTCCCATTACCTTCTTGTAAATATTCGTAGCTCTTACCTCATTTGGGATAATCGGGTTTATGGTAGAAATATAAAAAAATCGTTAAATGAAGAGAAGGGACAGTTAGTTTTACTTTATTTTTCCTTTAAGAGTTTTTGATAGTCTTCTTAAGCACATGTATATAAATCGCTCTCCCAATTAAATCTAATAAATCGCTTTCTCAAAATACTTAATAAAAATACATTCATTTATAAAATCTCTAACCTTAATGATTGTGGCCCAGTAGCTAAATTGGCACACGAAGGTTTGGAAGTCTCTCTCTTGGCCACAACAATGGAAACCATTCCTCACACAAGAAACGTGATCATACTGATATAATAATAGATCCATGCTTTAATTAGATTTGCAACTTTAAACAGACAGCACCAGGATGTAGGTGAGATTTTTCGGGTCACGTGTTTAATCGATCTTCGATCTAGGTCGGGATCATGGCCTGTTACACAAATCAACATTAAATAAATGCTCTTTTTTTTAATTTAACCAGGCTTTTTTTTTATCTGTATAGCGTCGTCGTTCGTCATTAGTGTTTTCGTTGTTGGAACCTCTTTTCGCCGTTGGTGTCGTCGTTGTTTGGTGTCGTCGTTGGTTTTGTCAGTTTGTTGTTGCAATTGCTGTTATTGTGCTTTTACTTGTCGTAGATAAGGCGTGGATGTCGTTGGTAAGGCCAGTGCAATGTCGTGTTTGTTTGTACATTCGGTTTTCTTGTATTGTTATTTACGTCGCGTTTTTTTTTTCTTTAGAGTTGTTTCGTTATTGGTGTTGTTTCTTCATTAGTGTTATTTCTTCATTGGTGTCGTTTTTTCGTTGGTGTCGTTTCTTTGTTGGTGTCGTTTTTCGTTGGTATCGTTTCTTCGTTGGAGTTGTTTCTTCGTTGGTGTCGTTATTTTGCTTATAGGTCGAGATTAGGAGATAGAATAGATTTTTAACGAGGGTTAGTATTAGATAATAGCGGAATAGGGATAGATTAGAGTAGAGGTGTGGGATTAGTGTTAAGATTAGTAAATGATAAGAAAAAAAAATGGAGCAAGAAACAATAAAATAATTACCTTTATAATTATTATTGTCGTAAAATGCGCTCGTTATTAATAAATTATACATATATATAAATAATTATATGAAATAAATATGTTAATGGGTTTTATAAAATAAAAAATAATTTAAAATAAATACAATAATTTAAAATAAATAAATAAATTAAAAAAATTTAAAAAATAAAACGAATTTAAAAAAGAAATAAAAAAAATAATTTAAACCAAATTAAAATAAAATAAAAAAAAATAATGAAAAAAAATTAAAACAACGAATTAAAAAAAAACAAAATTAAAATAAAAAAAAATTTATAAAAAAATAATTTAAAAATTTAGATTAGTTTAAGTTTTAAGTTTTAAAAGTTTTAAGTTATTAGTTTTAAGTTTAAAGTTTAAAGTTTTAAGTTTAAAAAGTTTAAAAGTTAAAAGTTTTTAAAAGTTTAAAAAGTTTTAAAGTTTAAAAGTTTAAAAGTTTTAAAGTTTTAAAAATTTTAAATAAAATAAAATTCGTTTTATTGTAATTTTATTTTTTAATTATTTTATTTATTTCTTTTTATTTTTATTAATCAGTTTGATTTTATTTATTAAATTATTTTACTATTTATTTTTTTTCATTTTTTTTGGTTTAATATTATTTTTTTATTTTTTTTTAAATTCGTTTAATTCATATTTTAAATTATTTATTTTATAAACCAACTTTATTAACCCTAACCTTTAGTGACGACCCGACCCAAATATACTAAGAAAAAACTAGAAAAAGAAGTTAAGTATTCCCCTATTCATTTTATATTTATTTTGTATATATAATTATCTTCAAACATGCACTAATACTATATTACAATCACAATCTAACTTCTACCCTAATACGACTATCTAACCCTATCTATAATTTTATATTTTTATCCCGCTATTATTTAACACTAACCATTGTTAAAAAACCCACCCATAGATGACTCTACCAGTTACGACACCTAGCGAAACGAAAGACACGACACCGATGAACTGACAAAATGAGAAAATGATGACACTAGAAAAAAAGAAAAATGAAACAATATTTAACACTTCAGTTGAAACGGTAGTATAAGAAATCAAAGACGTGACGAAATGACAATAGAAGAAAAAAAAGTAAACTGCCACTAACGAAAGACAACCGCACCTTATCAAAGACAAGTGAAAACGCAACGACAGCAATTGCAACACCAAACTGATGATGAAACCAAGAATAAAAATGAAGACGACACCAGCAGTGGGAAAGAGACAACAACACCAACGACGAACGGCGAGGCTATACAAATAAAAAATTTAAAAAAAACTGATTAAATAAAAAATAAAAAAAACTGATTACTGTAAATAAAAAAGTGTTTATATTGATCTGTGTAACTGGTCGTGATCCTGACCTAGATCAGAGATCGATTGAACACGTGACCCAGAAAATCTCACCTACATTCTGGATCTGTCCTTTAAACGCCACAAAATCAGAAAGTGAAATTCCAAGAAGATTGATAATAAGCACCTATGAACCAAACTACAGAACAAAAAACTTTTATTTTGACAAATCAAGCTTATCAATTTATTTAAAAAAATTTTCCTGGCCACCTAAATAAAAATATAATTAAAATGTAAATTCTACTATAGAAAAAAACAAATGCAACCTATGCATCTAACTATATGATATGTTTCCATTAAAAACCTTCTTATTAGAATTTTATATACCAGTAATATACATGTAGATTTGATCTTTATAGTATATCGAACACCCCCAATTTATTGTAAAAAATATTGTTACAAACTTACCGATTATTGTGGTGATTTACTTTAAAAAATTTCAGTACAATACTTGATGTCATGATACTTAATATTTGAGATTATAACAGATTAGTATGATACAGATAACCAGAATTGTATAATATGGGAAAATTACAGCATATGATAATCATTTGAAATTTGACAAAATCATATACAATTAAATTCGGCTCATGGAAACATCCTGTCGATTAAAGCGGTATGAAATTTAGTTAGGGTTACCTTTTTGATGCAGTTAGAAGGGGCATCCACTTATTTGCGCAGATAATATAAGCTCTTGGAGAGAAATAGCCAATTCGAGAGTGCAAATTTTGACTATTCCGAATCAGCCCGATAAAGAATTCAAACATGCAAAAGAAGAAAAAAGCAAAAATACACAAAAACTAATGTTTAAATCAATGTTGAAGCACTAATTAAAAATGACGGGAATGAAATTTTACTTCATATCTGCTGATTGGCATAGTTACCCTAAATATGCACCCTACATATCGTGGAATTGGGCTTTTTTTAGGTCACTTAAATTATTATAAATAACCAAATTTAGGTCACCAAAACAATATTAAAATGTTACACAATTTATTACAACATGCATACGGTAATCATGACACAGTAATAACAATTACAGTAAATGGGTGATTTAGATTTAATACCTTCATACAATGATATTGTTTTGCTGACTGCATGGGGTATTAAAGACAAATGATTGCTTATTGGCATAGTTTCAAGTTGACTTAAAGTGAATTATGCTGGTAATATGAAATAAGAAATCTTGCTGAAGCTCAATTAATGTTGTGAGAAATAAAGAATCGTTCATTTTACCAACTAAGTGTTCAGTATCTTGGCGATCTTTGGTTTCTCTCCAGATTTGGTATTTTTTAAATTCACTGTTTCATTTTTACGTTCAGAAGGGATAGGTGGACGACCATGTTTTTTGAAGAATATGAAGGATTTTTTGTCTAGGAATTTTTGTTTGGTAAAGTAGTAGAATATTTATTCGGGCGTCATTGTATTAATTATTGCCCTTTTCTTTTTTGCAAAAAAAAAAAATAGTTAGGTCATATGACTGAGGTGCGTTACTGAGCCTGGTGCTTGTTCCGATGCAGAAATTTCAATCAGAGTGAAAAGAAAGTCGATAAATGGGTCATTAATAGACAAAAAATGCTAATTACCAATGGTGAAAAGGCCAATTGGTATTTCATCTTGGCTCGCACTGATCCAAATGCTAGACCCAGTTCTTTATTTACTGGTATAAAAGAAATTAATATGGGTCAATGCACTAGTGATACATAAGACATCTCATTTGAAAAAGTTGTTGTGCTGGAGGAAAACTTGTAAGTTTAATTTAAAAAAAGTTAACAAACGCGTTTATTCAAAAATTTAATTATTATTTATTTTTTGAATTAGATTTGGCGCTGTTAATAAAGGTTTCAAAATTGTGATGTCAGCATTCTGGTCTTTTAATTTATCAAAAACCCCTTTTAATTATAAAGCTGCATCATTTGAACAAATCGTCCAGTCCTTTCAAAATGTGGGATATTTTAAAATTATAGGCAAAGAAAAAAATAGGTATCATTGTAAATATATTTGAATAAATAAATAGACTAGTTCATATGAGGACAAAGAATAAATAGATGCAACTATGTACTAGTGAAACTAAACGCTATTATTTATTTAAATAAATTATAAAAATTATATTTAATTGCTATGGCCTTTGTCAATAATTGTTTTATTCTAAGTACGAGATCTTACTAGGAAAGTACTACTAACACATTCCTAGTAAATTTTCACGTATACCCAATCGCTCTACATAATACATACTTTGTTGTTACATTCTCAAAAATGCTTTAAACTGTATGAACGTCTGTCTTGTACGATATAAGTTGCGATCCTTCGTCTATCTATAAGTTGCTAAAATTTACAAACTATTTGGTTAGTTCTTTTAAAATAAACTAACAAAGTTTTTAAAACATAATCAAGATGGTTTAAATAAACTTACAAAAAAACGTTTGTACTTACAGAATTATACGGGCTTATTTGGTATGTAAGTCTTTTTTTGGCTGCTATTATATATAAGCCATATCTGTGTTATTTTTTGATCAGGAAAAAATATTTTTTGATCAGGAGAGCTGGCTTAAAAAACAATATACTTGTAAAGTTTTAAAGTCGATTATTATGTAACTTACCGGAAGTTTTATATTACCGTTTTTCTTTACTTATTATCAATATATAAAATTCATTAATTTGATTGGATAATTTTTGTTACAAATTTGGGGTAGTGTGCAGATCGGCCCATATGTATATTAAGCATTACTCTAACCCTATAGCATCTAACGTTAAGGCCTTAACCCTAAATTTTTATCTCACGGACGGACTTAGTTTATTTACAAAATCGGATTTCATTTTTTTGGTTTGTATTACCCGCACAATTATTATATGATATCAAGAATTCAATTTATACAGGATGTAGATCATAACTTATACTGATTCGGTGTTATATAATTATAGCTGATCGGTTTTAAAAATTAGCCTGTACTACTCATTTATTTCGGTATAATATTAATTAAGTTAACAAAATGGGTGTAAAATACATTTATACTATGTAAGGTCATATAATAATATTTATTAATGCAGATTTTCGACAAGTGATAATTTTATAATAACAATTTTATGAAAATTTAAACAGATGCACAGTCCTAACAGCTAGATAGACTTGATAGAAATTTTGCAAAGTCCATTATTATGTATTTACAAACAAAGTTACAGAGCGAATTTATTAAAAAAGAAACTAAATTCTTTCTTTCTTGCCTTTTTTTTCAAGAAAAAAAACTAGTATTTTGTTTCAAAAAAAAAATAAATTAATCTATTAAAATTTTCGTAATTAAGTAAAGAAAAGGACTGTAACTTTATTTGTAGAGATGAAATACTGGTCTTTGCAAAATTTTGACCAATACTATCGACAAATATGGCCATGCATCTATTTAAATTTTCATAATAATTGTTATAAAATTATCACTTGTCGAAAAATCTTCATAAATAAATTTATTATATGACCACATATAGTTTTGATTTACATAGTATATCGAACACCCCAGTATTCCGTACTATCTCAATATTTGGTTGATTCGTGACTTAACAAATACAGTCAGACCTCCCTATAGTCACACCCCATATAGTCACACCTCTATTTAAGCACCCGATTTTGCGCGACGGACTTAAACATAGTAAAAAAACCTCATTATAGTCACAAATCGCTTATAATTACTATCACATGAAAATTTGATTTTTCACCAAATTTTATTAATAAAAAACCCTCATTATAGTCACCAATTTTTAAATAAATATGGATTATATAATCTGATTGGCCAATTTCCATATTCACGTATATTTAAAATTATCTATGAGAGTGATCCTATAGGCGAAATGTGGAGTGCTTCCATCTAAAACTTTTTTCCCTACTAAGTTAACGACATGTCCACTAATGAAAGTTGTAGAGCTCGTCGAGACGCATCTAACGGTGGTTAGATCATCCAAATCGGCCCAGTGGATGGCGAGATATCGTTGAAAAACGATTGGCCGACTAATAAAAATCCGTGACGGAGATTACATATGAAAATCACTATAGGCGAAATGTGGAGTGCTTCCATCTAAAACTTTTTTCTTACTAAGTTAACGATACATGCACACTAATTGAAAGTTGTAGAGCTCGTCGAGACGCATCTAACGGTGGTTAGATCATCCAAATCGACCCAGTGGATGGCGAGATATCGTCGAAAACGATTGGCCGACTATATAAAATCTCTTATGTAAACAAATATTTACATAGAAATTTTATAGTCAGTCAATCGTTTTTCGACGATATCTCGCCATCCACTGGGCCGATTTGAATAATCTAACCACCGTTAGATGCGTCTCGATGAGCTCTACAACTTTCAATTAGTGTGCATGTATCGTTAACTTAGTAAGAAAAAACGTTTTAGATGGAAGAACGCCACATTTCGCCTATAGATGACCATAATGAGGTATTTTATTTATAGTCACACCTCTTTACAATCACCAAAATAGGGTGCGACGGACTTGGTGATTATAGAGAGGGACGACTGTAAAAATTTTGTTATAAATCGACACACAATACTGTATGTGGTTAAGGTTGATTTGGTACTGTCGTGATTAAACAATTGTAATGAACTTTTGAATTGTGATGACATTCTTGATCATAACTTGCTCATTACTATATTAGTCTTTACATTTTGATCACGGGTTGAATAACAAATCAAAAAGTGAAAGAATAATAACCTGATTACGTACATACTTGCTACTATTGATCACATTTTGGATATTATAACCATGATTTTATTTGGTTGGTAGATCAACATAACACTACAAGAATCGCCGATTTTTCTTAATATTTGCTAATATATTCACTTATGCTTTTCTTTTTATCTATTGTGAATCAATTATTCTTGACCTTGTTCTTGCATTTGTACTTCCACATATTCTTGCACTTATTCTTGCACTTGCTCTTGAAATTGAGACCATTATACAAAACGCTTTCAAATTCGTGAAAGGGTTGTAAACATTAGGTAATCAAATAACAGGAGCAAATTTGGCAAATTCATTAAAGAGAGTTGTTTAAAGGCGTTAAATTTCTCATACAAAGTATTAACTGCAAATACTTTATGCTATACAGCATACAGTATATTTTCTGTCAATTATTAATTGACTCGAGCTGTTCTTAAATTTTTTTTAAATAACTTCTCTGATACTTATCTTTATAATGAAATTTTCTCTATAATATTTTAGCATTATTTATTATCATAAAAAAGATTATGGTCAACTCTTTCTATCAAATTGATGGTTTCGGAAGAAAATAAATTCATCATAAAAAAATAATATGTTTTATTAAGATAAATAATAAAATTTTGAATTCATTATATCCAGAGTGGGAGGTTTGTTATATAGAAATGACCGAATATAAGTTCTCTTAATCGATTCTTTTTTTTTCTCTAAAAAACTGCTAAAAAATTTTACATGATCACGGTAAGTCAATGATTGCTGTATAAATTGAACAATCTTGGCGATCTTAGATATAATAGATCTGGGTCAACGCAAAAATCATGATTTAAATCAAATTTTGGATTTGAAAATGATTTGCAATATTGAAACCATTATCCCCTACTGTATTACGAAGCCAATTATTTTTATATTCAAATTCTGACTTTGAATGCGCCGTTCAAATCCACAGAATCTACGATATTTACATGTCATAGTGAATGAATTTAAAATTGATTTAAAATAAAAATCAGCGATTTTGATTTGTGATTTAATGCCATCCCTAGGCAACGGATGACCTGTTTATTAACGGGCGATACGTCTATTATATTAGACAGGTTCGTCAAAAACATGAACCGGTTGGTAAGTTTTTCGAGTTGTGTAATCGGATATACGGTTATCCGGGTTATCTTTATAGTGTAACAACGGCATGATATGACAAATGATCGGAGGTCACAGAATTTTGCAAAGAGTAATAAAAATTCGATTAGAACGGGCTTAAAACACCCGGATTCTCTCTGTGGTATAGTGATCTGCACCTTTTCACAAGTTTTTGAAATTTTAATCTATACAAATTCTAATAAGGTTATTATAAATTATTGCGGTTTGCAAAAAATCGATCTCTGCAAATCATGATATCTATGTAACCAATTTTTCGATTCTAAGAGAATCTTATAGATTTTCAAATATAGAGATACGTAACCGATCGAAAATATAATTGATAGACAATCTAGAGTTGCAGAGATTCCTGATATCATCATACCGCTAAAAACATAATTGTTGGAAATGGATTTTGTGGAAATAAATTCCACCGATTCTCGTAATTCTAACCAACGCTAATCATTTGCTTTCGAGGAAATGATGTCAGAAAAAGAAATCCACCGAACGTCATTTCCTAATTTTGCATCTTATTATTATAGGCTATTTGCTAACAATAGATCATCATGATTTGAGCAAATCCGGAACGAATCGGGGCGTGGAAAATAAATAATTTCTTGAAATATTTAGAGCAAAATATGTACACCATCCATAAATTTATTACGGATTAAAAAACATATATATATGCTATCGTTATAACATCCACCAAAGAAGATAACATGCTCTTCATCAAAGAAATATACGATATCAAAGAAAATATATAACATCCACTCTACCAAAGAAAATAATAACATCCAATCCATCAAAGAATATATATAATTCATTTCCATCAAAAAAAAAAAAAATATAAAGCTCCCTCTCCATCAAAAAAAAAAAAAAAATGGCATACGTTGAAGTCTTTTGTTTATTATTTTTTTCTGCATTTATATTTCATTTGATTAAGCGACCTCGAATAGGCTTGGTAAACTTAATTTCACTTTATATAATGGCAATTATTATCATCATTATTTTTTGTAACAAGAATTCATTTTTGATAGAATGAACCACCATTAGCACCATATCGGTATCCGATTATTGGGCATACATATCGTCTACTATACGACGCTGAAAATTTCCTCAAAGAGTGTAGGGAAAAGGTAAAAATGCAATTACCCTATTCAATACTCTTTTTTTGATTCATAGTTTTTCTAATAATTATTTAATTTTTTTTTTAAAGTATGGTGAACCATTTAGTTTATACGTTTTTGGAAATGTAAGAACTTTTAAAGGTGTTGATAGCACTCCTGAAGTCCTTAGGAATTCTGACGTTTTCGATCATTCTTTGGGAATAAATAAGGTACGTACGTACATGAGTACGTAAATATATATTGATATATATGCTTAGTATTCATACATTTTGTCACTAAGTATGTATGTCGTGACTTTTGTTATACTGAAGTTGCACCTGGCTGGAATTAAGGAATAATTCTAGTCTATGAACTTCAGTCAATTGAAATAATAACTTTAGTCACAAAAGAATTCACTAATAAATTAAAGGTTTATAATACATTTTTATATTATCTTTTATTTATTACTATCAAAAATAGACGTTCCCATTTGTTGCTATTTTCAAAAAATTTGCCGATCCCGAACGATCATATATGTCCAGAGTAGTTCATGAACAAATCAGTGGCAAAATCAGTGTTTATACATCAAGGATTCAAAAAGAACTTGTATCCGGGATTGAAAATTTTATTGGAGATTGTAAAGGTATTTGTTAAATATTTATTATATTTATTTTACATTTATTATATCTTTATTACTAGAGATTTATTATCTAATTATTATCTATAATGAATAATAAATTTCAGAACCAAAGGTTATCGGAAAAATTCAAGAAACGATGTCACGAATAGTTGCCAAACCTGTTGTTAATGTTTTTCTTGGCGAAGTAATATAATATTATAAATTTCACTTAAAATATAAATTTTTATTTATAATAATAATTCCAATTTATTTTAATTATAAAGGAATGTGCAAAATTTGGAGACATTATAGTCTCATTTATATCAGCAGAAAAAGCATTAGATAAGATGAGATTTGCTCCTAAATTTTTATTATACATACATCATTCGCTTTATAAATTTGTTGCAATGTACGTATCATGAACGGCCAGTAACCCTTCGCATTTGATAAATTGTTGCTTTAATTTATAAATCTTTTATTCAAAAAAAAATATATATATATATATATATATATATAAATTGTTTTATCAGGGTACCACTGAAATTTGGATGGAATCCAATGACTCAACACAGAGATATTTTTGTTCAACGTTGTAAACCAATTATCGAAGAACGCATCTGCAAAAAGTATGCTTTCTCTT
This sequence comes from Gigaspora rosea, assembly GCA_003550325.1. Taxonomy (NCBI): domain Eukaryota; kingdom Fungi; phylum Glomeromycota; class Glomeromycetes; order Diversisporales; family Gigasporaceae; genus Gigaspora; species Gigaspora rosea. Next base: position 111,591 of record QKWP01000281.1, on the reverse strand, counting down.
TTTAATTTTAATATACATTAAAAATATCTGTCTAATAATTATTTTTTAATTAATAGGACGATTTACTTGATTTCTTCATAAGTGAATCAGGAACAGATGTTATTGATGATAATCTTTTGAATAATTTATTTGGATCAATTTATATGCTTGTTTTTGCTGCAATTAGTACCACCACCAGAGCTGTTTCATTTGCATTATTTGGTAATTTAATTTATTCAATTTTATTCTACTATTTTATATTTAATTCATAGATTTTAATCTTGAAAATTAATCTAATAAATTAGATTATGGTGCAAGACCTGAATTATAAAATGAACTTTATGAAGAACAATTACAAATTCATAATGAATCAAATGGTTATTTAAGTACTGAAGATGTTCATAAAAAAATGGTAAAATTGAATTGTTTTCTAAAAGAATCTTTTAGATATTCTTCAGATATAGGTAATTATACTTAGCATTTGAATTGTTTATTTTCAATAAATTCTATTGTATAAAATAAAATATTGATCCATTTATTTTTTGTTTCTTTTATTTATAAATTAGCTATGTTACCACATACTGTGGTTAGTAATTCATATACATTTAGTAATGGAATCACTGTACCTAAAGGTATATTTATTTTTTAAATTAATTTATTTTTATTTGTTTATATTAATTTACTTTTAATATCTATAAAAGGTCGTGATGTTTATGTCTACTCACAAGATACAGCCTTCAATAACAAACTTTATGGAGAAACATCAAATGAATTTCAACCAAAAAGGCATATAACTTCATTTTCTAATGGCAAAACTGTTAACTCACCAGCTACAAAAGTTGATAGATCTTTCATAATTTTTGGAGGTGGTAAACATGCATGTCCTGGCAGATTTTTTTCAGTTAATGAAATTAAAATATGCTTACATAAATTGATTTTAAAATATAATATTAGAACTGAAAGTGGTAAAATTGTTCCTTCATTAAAAATATCTTCTGTTAAAATCCCACCTATTGCTGGATTAATTTTGAAAATCGTAATTAACAATATCGTTCATTCAGCATATGGTTTTGAAAATAATATGACATATTATAGTTTAAGTAGTGTCAAGATTTAGTATTAGGTTCTTTATCATTTTCTTATTTTTTTTATAAACTCTTAAAGTCTTCCTTCCATTTTTATTTTTACTCCATTATTGCAATATATATATCAATTTAGCATCATTTTCAATGTATTTTTATATAAACAAGATTTATATACAATATTCAAATTTCATATTTATTACTAAAATTATTAAATTCAATTAATCAAATTTAATAAAGTGTACATATTCATGAACGACTATTATTTCATAATAGCAGAAATTGGCTCTTATAAATAGCTATGCATGCACCTAATTTAATAAGTATATTATAATAATAGAGCAAAATTTATTGATTATAATATATATTTTGATCAAAATAGATAACGTAATGCTATTTTTAACTTGGATTTTTAATCTATTAATCAATATATACTTATCAAACCATTTTTTTGTTTTCAATTAATTAAGGGTAGAGTTAAATTGTATCGTTGATCATATGCAAAATATGGCTAAATTTTGGTACCACATGATCATCATTGTTGTGTTCTTGGAATATTCTAGAACATTACTGCATAAAATTTTCGATAATATATATTATAGTATTATGTAAGGTTACACCAGTAGTACACCCATACACGCAAGTATCTTTGTTAAACACACACATATATATTTTTTTATAACGATACATATAAATGATAACAATTTTACAAAAAAATATTTTTATCTAGAATGACTGTAGCAATACGTATATCAAATATGTTCTAGAATACGAATAAGATCACGAAATAATTAGCATACTGCATAATGTTTCACCCAAAATTTTGTGTGGCACCTGAAAATTTGAAATCAACTTTTAATAGTTTTCTTACTAGCTATTTATAACTTTTTATATAATTTTTATAATCACGTTATCCAATATTTATATATTGTGGCTTATTTTTTTTAATATATATATAAACATTATTATAATTACTATGTATTTCAATTTTAACTAACTTTAAAGTGCTATAACTTTTTATAAAGGCAATACTTTAAAAATCTGACTAGTAACTTTGTTTATTATAATAAGCTCTACAAATTTGCCAAATTTCTTTTAAAAATATTGTCTCTAAAAAGGTTAATGCATTTTAAAGTTATACTATTTCATTGTCTAGTATAGGCTTCTTGCACCATATAACTATTGTTATTATCAAATAGAAGAGCAATAGACAATACACCAATTTAATCATATCAAAAACAAGATTCAAGTATGTGAAAGCTCTAATATATAATAACTTCACTCTTCTAATAAAACTAATTGTCTGTCACGATTGCCTTGTACATTTTTACTAATTATTTTTTTCATTATATAAATTAAGGCATTTCTAAGTGCAAAAATTAAATCTTATAACTATAGAAGAAACCCTCATTTCAGGATAGGATGAAATTCACTAAGTCGATCAAGTCAGTTAATAAACTTATTATAAAACATTTTTAGGTTTAACTATAATAGTAGTTGTATTTATCTCTTTTGAAAAATGGTTCAAAATTGTTGCAAAAAATGAATTGTATTACTTTGTTCATATAAAAATCTATACAAATGGGCAGGCTTGTATTAAAATGTATAATATATCATAACATTTTTGATTACCTCAAACACTAGATCAGTATAAATATCTGTAGACAGTGTTGTCACTTGGACGTTTTTTGGATATTTTGGACATTTTTTCAAATTAAAATTACTTAAAATTTTATTAAGATAATCTATTACGGGTGTGGCGCCTTAGAGAAGTGGTCAAGGTGTCACTCTCCAAGTGGCAGGTTGACAGTTCAAATCCCACTGGTGACGTTTTGGAGTTAAATCTGCGTTCGATGATTGTGGCTTATGAGCGGTTGGGCGCTAAACCTGTAACCTTGGTTCCACCATCTTGAATGGGAGCCTGTGGGCGTAATGATGTATGTGTTATATCGCAAATCCAGGGAACCGAAAAAAACCCACAAGAACCCGTTTGGCAAGACCCGGGTTAGGAGGTAGTGAAAATCGGTCCTTATGGTACGCGCTAGAGAAGGCGGATACTTCGATCGGAACGAACCTAATAAAGGGCAGGTAGCCTCGGTTACCAATTCGGGCAATGGTACATGTATGGGACATGGAATTTGTTCCGGTAGGCTCTTGTGCGAGGGTAAAGTAGCCCTTAGGTTGTCGATATCTAAAAGGGTTGTGGCCTACAATATCTGCATTAAATGTAGTGCGTCGGTAGTAATAGGAGAACCATGAACCAGAGGGTTTAAATAGACAATTTCCGTAGTTGGGTTGTAGGTATGGCAGCTAGTGTAGAACCTGCGGGCGGACTACTTAAATTAGGTGCCAAAAGTGCACGTCTGGCTAGTTGTATCCTTATTCATATAACAAATATTATGTCACTATAACTTATAATAAAATCCCGGCCATAGCACACGGCCTCTAAACTTAAAAAAAAATTAAGATAATCTATTTTAATTTTTCACTAATGAGTTCAGCACCTAAAAAAATATATAATTATATATTTTTTTAAATTACTTTATTGATTAGTTAAACATAGGACATAGGCTTGGACGATTTTGGACAATCTTGTACGTTGAACAAAAAATATAGTATGGACACGTCCAAGTGACAACACTGTTTGTAGGTATGACGCAAAATACTCTATTTTAATTCTGGCCATCTTTACTATATTGATCTTTTGTTGTAGTATGGAAAATTATAGCAGATTAATATAGTACAATATAGTACAGATTTTAGATAATATTATATTGGTACTAAATAATTCTTTTACAGTGCTATCTTTATATATAATATTAAAATATATTTAGCATAGATGATCAGATTAGTATGTTATAGGGGTGTAAAATTCCCATTTTAAAATCTGTACCATACTGCTTTGCTTTTATATATTTTTAAGATTTAGTTTTTTAAAATTGGTATTTTATACCTAATACCAGACCAATTAGCTTGCCCATGCATCCTGATTTTAAAAAAACCCACTGAGTCAAATGTAGAAAGATTTTATAATATTTGGATTTTAACTAATTTTGTATTGGTATATTAGTATAAAATTGCTTAGACCATATATATGCACGTATTTGCGCAAAAAAGAATCTGAACACACATAAAAGAAGAAAAAAGTAAAAATATGAAAAACTAGAAATTAATCATCTAAATCTTCAGTGGAATGTAATTTTTTTTCTTAATATTTGCTAATACATTTGTTATTTTATTAATCTTGTTTTTCTTTTTATCTATGTGAATATGCTATTGTAGCAAATTAGATTTATGCACAGATTATGATATTGCAGATATGGATGACCTGTAGGTCATCAAACAGGTGACCCGCGGGTGACCCGTGGGTTGACCACCCAGGTAGTTATAATTTCAACGGTTCACCCGGGTCACCTGCGGGTGACCTGGGTGAGGCCAACTTGGGTCAGAATACTATATTTACTCTATGTTATTCAATGTGTGGGAAAATCGTCTGAAGGAAGATATCCATATTTTTTTTAACAGGCCCAGCTAGTACTAGAAAATTTTTTTTACTACATCAAATAACTTCATTTCTTCAAACAAAGAAAAAAATTACCCGTTAATGGCCTCTACTGGTGTTGTAGCTCACAATATTGGTGGCAGAACATTTACTTATTATTGAAAATTCGATATTATGACAGGAGATATGAAACCTTAATTCATTCCAATAACGAAAATGAAACTGAACTAAAAAGAATAGAATTCATAATAATAGAAGAGATCTCAATGATAGATGGAGATCTATTTACTTTTGCTAGCAACAACTTCACCAAAATTCATAACAATAATTTTGTCTTTGGAGGAATACTGACTCTGGTAGTAGGCAACTTAGCTCAACTACCTCTGGTAAAACTGAAAGATGTTTTTCAATCTCCAGCCTGGTCACCATTCTTCCCCTTATTCTTAAAAACTCTACAACATTGATGAGACAATCTCGACTTTTTAATATTCTACAAGAGATAAGAATTAGTCGTTTATTAAATAGAACTAAATCTATTATTTAATCAAAAATCAACACGAATACCAACTCTACAGAATCTACAGTACTACTTATATAGTTAGTACACGTCAAGCTGCTAACAACATAAACCTGCTTTTGTGTAGCTATTTACCATTTGATCATACAACAAATGAACCTCTTATTTCTACATCTAAAGATACTCTGGACTTCGAATTTCTAAATGAAAATCACTCGATAACCCATTTTTAACATTTAACAAACCTACCTTATACTAGGACACCAAAGAACTCTGATACAACTCAAATTTGAGTTTGTATAATTTTATAAGTATTTTAGCCAAATAGATGTATAAAATAGAGCAAAATTTGAAAATTTACTATATCAAATGCAAAATTTAATAAATTTTTATGCAAAATTTCCTTTTTTAAAATCATCGGAGTTGTATCAGAGTTCTTCGGGGTCCTCTTATACCGTATACCTACAAGAAGGAGCACGTGTCATGTTTCTAAATAATAAACTTTTCGATAGTGACATCTGTAATGGCTCTATTGGAATTATAACAAAATTATTGATAAACAGAACATAGAAATAACTTTTTTCACTTTTGCTAACTTAATTAAAGTCATTGTCCAAAAAGAAATATTTTATTTCAATATAGACGGAAATCAAGCATCAAGAAAACAATTCCCACTTCAAAATGGCTTTGCACTCACAGCTTACAAAGTACAAGGCTTATATTATTTTATGCAACTATATCTGTTGACGAAACTATATTTGCAAAAGACCAGGCCTATGTTGCAATGAGCTGTGCAACATCCTAGAAAAACCTCCATATTATTAACTTTGATTACAGATTTCTAATATCACCAAAAGCCATTTTAAATAAATATAAAAGACTAAACGCAATACACACGAGAGTACTCCAGGAACTACATTAAATCTACAAGCTTAAAACTCTTTTTAATTATTTATCTTAATTTAATTTAACCACATAATTTTAATAAAATATAATTCATTAAAATAAAAAAATTAAAGTCAAATGAAGATCACCTGTAAAAATACTCACAGACAATATAAACTTTATTATTTGTCCAATATATATGTCAAAAAATTAAATCACAATTCAATTATTCACAATAATAAATCATATCTCTATAATCCTTTTTCCTACATCACCACCTAACATACTAAGACTGCATCCTGTGCAATGCAAACCTTATTATTGTTATCTCTTAATACGTTAAGCAGGCAAATTTACCTGCAAAATTCAATTTTAATGTAATTGCCAAAAATTGAGGTGGGAGAGGTTCCCCTAAGAGATACCTCATTTAATTTGGCTTGACTTGAGTAACATATTGGCAAAATGCCGATTGTATAAATTATGTCATAAATGAATCGGGAAAATAAATAGGGCGCAGATCTGCACAAATCTGCGACCCCCTGGAAAATTTTTAACAAATTTTGCAATAACTTGTGATCCATTGGTCCAAATTTAATGAATTTGGTACCATTCGATTCGTCTTGATGAGATGGATCGAATGATACCAAAATCTTGAATTCCAATCACTAAAACACAAGAAAATCCCATTTATGTGAATTTTATAAATATCGAACTATCCAGCCAACTAATGGTCCAAATTTAATGATTTCAGTACTATTCGATTCCTCTCGATGAGACAGTTCGAATGGTACCAAAACTGTCAAAATTGGATAACTGTTTAACAAATTATTCATAAAAACGATTTGCAGCGCAATTCTGTGCAAAAATTTAAATTTCTTTTTTAAATTTCTGTGCAGAACTGCAATGCAAATAGTTTTTTATGAATAGCTTGTTAACCAGTGATCTAATTTTGACGTTTTTGGTACCATTCGAACTGTCTCATTGAAAGGAATCAAATGGTACCAAAATCATCAAATTTGGACCATTGGTTGGCAGATGTTTATAAAATTCACATAAATAGGATTTTCTTGTGTTCTAGTAATTGAAATTCAACAATTTTGGTACCATTCGATCCGTCTTATCAAGATGAATCGAATGGTACCAAATTTGTTAAATTTGGGCCACTGGATCATAAGTTATTGCAAACTTTGTTAAAATTTTCCAGAGTCGCAGATTTGTGCAGATCTGCGCCTTATTTATTTTCCCGATACATAGGTTTAAATTAAATTTTTTAAAATTATTTCGAATATATTATATTAAATATAACTTAAAGTAAAAATTTCAATCATAATATAGGGGATCACATATAATAAAAATAGTTTATTTTGTTATATTTTGTATAAATTAATGAATTTTAAAGTAGTATACTTTATTTAAAGTACAATTAATTTTTAGAATTTATATTTTAAAAATAAAAATCAAGTCTAAAAGAATATATTTTATAAAAATTTTGGTAAATTTTTAAAAATTTATTTTTAAAAAATATTATATAACTTTTTGCAGACAAATTTGCCTGCACATAGTCTACAGACGAAGAGATAATACATTCACTAATATACAATATACTGTAATAAAACAATATACAACTTATCTTTACTTACTACTGCTAAAAAGTACCAGCCAATAATTTAGAAACTTATTTAATCTTCTTCTTCTTGCTATATATAGGGGACTGTTAAAGTCAGGTGCCTTTATATGTTTTTTTATTATTTAATTAAAATTAGGGTAAGGGTTAGTTAGGAGTTTGTGTTAGGATATCTTATAGGTAAAATTGCCTTCCTGACATTTTTTATTAATGCTCCAAAACAGGTTTAGATACTCGTTTCTTGTATTTTTGGTGTTTTTCACTTTTTTTCTTTGTTTTTGTCTCGTCGGGCTGATCCATGACGATCAAAATTTACAATTTGATTGGCTATTAGTCGCGTAATGGTACCTGGCTTTAACGGATCCCTATATATAGTAATGTTAATGATCCTGCACTTTATAATTAGTTTATAATTAAGCAAACTTCGAGGTGGAAACAATCAAACTATTTCTCATCGCATAGTTCAGTGGACTAAACCTCAGGAAGTCTGTTCTGCCTCCCTCTCCTCACTATGCAGATGATGATAGTGACAATCATTCCCTCTAAGAATAGTAAAAGAAAAAAATAATCTTTAGGGAGGAAATAGTTGGATCCTAAGGCCTACCCTTAAAGGTTATAACTGCACCTTAGAAAACTAGTCAGAGGCCCTATCGCTCAATATTATGAACAAAATTTTTTGCTTGACTAGTATACTTGCACAAACAAATCTATCTATTACTAATATAATCAAAAAAAGAATTATTCTTAAAAAAGATTTTATTTCGATTTTTTTATTATTATTATATTTCTCACGTAAAAAAAAAATCAATATTATATGTGGCTATTAAATATAGCTATTAACTACATTTGGCAGGTATGTACATCCATACGTTTTACCATTACATTTTGCCACCTAAACAATTACAAAATCATGTATACTCAATTTCCCGTAAATAGAATTTACGCCCAAATAATAACTAAAACAAGAAATAATAAGCATAGAATTTATAACTGCATATCAAACCATCATAAAATTATCCCGCTGTCAGTCTGTCATGTCCGTGCAAGATACCTGATTAGTCTTCTTTATAAAACATGACTATTTCGTGGGAAAACTTATTTTATTATAATAAAAATATATAAAAAAAATAAAATAAAAATGTGGTAATTTTTAGTTATGCTTAGTCGTAATTGTAATTGTAATCTATTCCGGTTAAGTGTTTGTTAGTTTATTTATTTTGTTTTATTCAATTTAATTTATGTGAAAGTATTAAAAATGACGAAAACATTATAAATTATCCCATTGTCAATCTGTCATGTCCGTAACTAGATACCTGATTGATCTCCTTCATAAAACATGACCATTGCGTAGGAAAACTTATTTTTTATAAATAAAATATAAATATATAAATAAAAAAAATAAAAATAAAAATGTAGTAATTTTTAGATTATGCTTAGTCGTAATTGTAATTGTAATCTATTCCTTTTAAGGGTAGGCTTTCTGTATGTGATATTACACATATATATTATACATGTCGATCTTTTTAAGTGCAGATAATCTACTTTTTGTTCGTTAAACTCATAGTAACTAGTGCTTTATGAAGACTTAACAATTTTTGTTGTTCAGTTAGTTTGTTTTATTTGTTTTATTAAGTTTTTTTTTTAGTTTGAAACTACTAGTTATTAAACTTACTTCAGTTTAACTCTAAGTAATACTTGACCATTCCGTATTAAAGTTGCTCATTCCTGACGTTAACGGGTTTTTTTTATTAAATCGTTGGATTAAAAATTTCTATAATATTTGGCAACAGTAATAGTTAATATTATAATATAATAAATTTTAATTATTTAATATTAGTTTCTTAGAAATATCGAATTTTTTTATAGTTTTTATATATAATTACCTTAAATTTTGATGTTTATTTAATATCTACATTTAAGACAAACTGTGATTGTGCTATATGACTTGTAGAAATTTTTACTTCAGTTTTAACTCTAAGTAATACTTTGTCCATTCCATATTAAAGTTGCCTATTCCTCAAGTTAACAGGTTTCTTTTTTATTAAATCTTTGGTTTGAAATTTATGATATTTGGCGTCAAAAATTATATATGCAAAGTGATCTACATCATGCATGTAACAGATGTACTACATTTTATATTGTGTACCCAATTCGAGAAAGCCTACCCTTAAGTGTTGGTTAGTTTATTTATTTTGTTTTATTCAATTTAATTTATGTGAAGTATTAAAAATGACGAAAACATTACAAATAATATTAATATCGATTAGTTATATTTAATTTAGTTGATGTAGATGTGTGTTAATATATTTGTTACAATAAAAAAATTTTGAAAAACATATAAAAAGAACGGAATATAAAGAACAAGATAAAAAAAAAATTCAAAAATAATTATTATTTACAAAAAAAAAAAAATAATAAAAAAAACAATAAAATTAGAAAAATGCCATGTTATGCAAGCACAATAGNAAACAATAAAATTAGAAAAATGCCATGTTATGCAAGCACAATAGTGAGAATTAAATATGTTAAGAAGTATGAGAAAGAAGATGCCAATTATATAAGAGTATGGGCTATTGGTGGATATCAGATAGAACGTGAAGATAACAACTTTGAGATGACTCTATTTGTGCCGATTAATATAGATAAAAGAGATCCGGAAACACAAGCAATTTTTGAAAAGGATAATTTTTATTGTGTTGGGGGTAAAATTGTACCCAGTTATTATAAAGAAAAAAAACAAACAAAGGTATCTATGAAATGTTCAATCGATTAAAATTTGCAAAAAAAGCTAACATCCATATTAAAATTTTTAGATGACTATTTTAACTTCAACACATTTAACTATTCTCAATAAAGTTACTGCTTCAAACAAATGTCCACTGAAGGTATCTTTGATCGGAATTCCACAAGAAATTCCAAGGGAAATTAAAAATAATGAAAATGCTATTATCCATACATTAATAACTGATTATATCAGTGAAGAATATAATTTTGTGGTAAAAGTTACTTTTCCATACCTTAATCTGTGTTTTGCACATTTGAAAAGTACTATTCGACCTCAGGAATCATTAATTTTTGTGGTCGGATAACAAGAAATTTTTAATAATGAATTTTATATATATGCTACTAATATAAATTTCATTGATACACGTTTTGAAAGCAAAAAAAAAATATTTTAATAATGTATCAACTCAAGCTACTTCAGCTTCTAAAAATTCAGTATGTTCTAAACTTTATACGATGCATCAGAATATTTGTGAAAATTTTGAAGAAAAACTTGAAAATGAAAATTTACCTTCAAAGAATTCAGATAATTTTTATAATAAATCTGAATTAATCTCACCAACTGATTCACATTCATCAAAACGTGTTAAAGTTGAGAATGTTGATGAAAAAAAATTGGATTATGAAATTTATGAAAATGATGATAACTTAACTGAACATGATCAGGAAAAAAATGAATCAAAAAAATATAATAGATATCAGGAAGATATTTCACGTAATAATGAAAAGGGAAAAGAACATGCAGGTCGATCTTTACGAAGCATTTTGAGATCCAATGATTCAACGAAAAATGCCAATGATAAAGACAATTAAAATGTATACGCATGCATTATTAGTACCGTATACTACATTATTTATATCAACTATTTATATATATATATCAACTATATATTATTTAGAGCTTGTACCCGTATAAGCGTTAGCCGGGTAACCCGGTTAACACCTGTCAACCAGGTCATAGCTATCATTAACCGGGTGACCCAGATAAGCATGATAATGTGACGTACAAACGTATGTACAGTACGTATGTCCGTTGGGAGTGAGGTCATTTTAAATATTATTATTTAAACCCAGTATATTTTCCAACGACCTCTAGCCGTTAGAGAATAAACTGATTATGTTACAGCTATTATCATGATTCTCGGGCACCTGTAAAATTTGCCGAATGATTTTTAGGCCGGTTAAACTTATATATTAAATTTTATACATAAAAATTAAATAAATTTATCAGTTACCATTATCATTATACGTAGTTTTTTTTAAAAAAAATGCATATAAGAGAATTTATGAGTTTGCATCAACCAATCAAAACAAACCGGGTTACCCAGATTATTAAGATGACCCAGTTTATAATGTTGTAAACGGGTAAGTAACCCGGAGCTTAAATTTTTTAATGGGTACAACCTCTAAAAATTTACATACCATTAAGAGCTACCTCAATTTTGCATTAGCCAATCAAACAAACTGGGTCAACCGGGTAACCCAGATTTTTTAAAACAATCCGGTTTGTGACCAGTAATAATCTGGTAAATGGGCGGGTTATCCGGAATTTGAAATTTATTTCGGGTACAACCTCTAATATTATTTATACATTGTTATTTTCATATTAAAAACATTTGATTTTTGTATATATTATATTTATTTGAAATAGTTGAAATATTAATAAAATTATTCACTTAAAATAATTTTTCCTGCATAAATAAAAACCATCTTTCTCTTTTATGCTTAACGACGTAATTACTATATATATTACATTACTATTTATTAAGTCATAATCACAATATGCATTACGTTATACTATATTTATCTATTATGTGAAAATTGTTAACAAAACATCACTTTAACAGGTTTTTGTCCTGATTTAAAATATATAATGATCACTATAAAAAATATTCTTTTTTTATTATTATCCTTCAAAATTGCACTTACTAAATATATTATAAACACATTATATAAAATCCTGATTACTTATAAAATTTAACAATATATTAGATATCTATGAATTTGCCAAGATAGCCAAGTTCGCTAATAATTAACATCACAATCGAGCATATAATTGATTGATAAATTGATTGATTAGATGTTTCGACATTAACATTAAGAATTAGTAAATTTTAATGACCTGTTTTAATTATTAATAAATCACCATGTCTTAAATACACATATTTTAGCGTTATCACTGAAACAAACGATTTATATAATTAATCACTTAAAATAATTGCGCAAATGAAAATTATCTTTCACTTTTTTTATTATGATTTTATGCTTGACAACATAATTACAACTCCTATATTACATTACTAAATTATTGAGTCATAATTACAATATTTATCTATTACAGGTATATGAAAATATTAACTAAATATCGCTTTAACAGGTTTTTGTCCCGATTTAAAGTGCATGAAGATCACTGTAAAAAAAAAATTTCTTTTTTTTTATTATTATTTTTCAGAATTGCATTTACTAAATAAAGCAAAAAAGAGCATCATATTATATCGGTATTTACCGTAGATAAATATAGATGACAATATGCATCACGTAGTATTATATTTATCTATTATATAAGAATTGTTAACCAAACAGTTAATAATTAACATCACAATCACAACTATCAAAGCATATAATTAATTGATAAATTGATTGAATTTTATGACAATAACATTAATCATTAGTAAATTTTAGGGCCTATTTTAAGAAAATTAATGTGACATGTAAATTTTGCACTGATCATTGCAAAATAAAACTTGCTATATAAATCAGGTTAGGATAGGGTAAATCTGCATTTTATTATGTTTTTCTTATATTAATATTAAATTTTACCCTGATAAATATAAAAAATTTAGCTATTCCGCAATTCAAGTTTTATGCTGAGTTTTTAATTTTAATATTTACAATAAATTCTTGTACTATAATGGTATATTGTTTCAGTATAATTTTACAGTGGCCGAAAATTGTTATTAAAAAATAATAGCTGTAAATAATCAAAATCATCAATCAAATCAAAACATCAATCGTCAATCAAAATCAATCAATCAAATTAATCAATATTATAATATAATACTATATTATTATATATATATTTAAAAACAGAGTATGTACGTGCTTATATCCAAACCTGTTTAACAATTTTCTCACATACGTGCTTTTGAAAATATAAATTTGTAATGGCTATTCTATATATATATAGCAAACTAAAACAAATGCATGCTTGCATAAATCCAATTCTTGCATATATTATTATTAATTTTGCACTGGCGAATTATCAGATTTTTATAATAATTTAAATAATACTATGATATGTATGTACATACTTACGTACAATCCTAATTGACTATTGCTATTCTATATATAGCGTACTGGAATAAATTCTTACTTGGTAAATTCAATTCTTGCATAATGTTAATTTTACAAGAACTAAAAATGTAAGAACAATTAAATACTGTAAATATTGTAAATATTATTTTGAAAAAATACTTATACGTATTTATGTAACTTTTTATATACAAGTGTAATTTTTTTTTAAGATCTTATTTACTATTTATATATTTCATAAGTACCTTTATGTGCATTAACAATAAATTAAAAATACATGCAATAGTATATATAATAGATATTATACTTTTTTTCAAAAAATAAAACCAAATACAAATAATTAACCTTCGTAAAACATGATATAATTCTTTGGACAAATAATTTTAATATAAGAGAAAAATATATTCGTACATTGTTTTATATGCACATTTATTTAAATAAATTGGAAATATCCATAATAATATATAATAGAAGCTCACATACATACCAGTCTAACGATTATCTCATATAATTACAAATAGAAATATATACTATATAGCATACTGGAATAAATGCATACTTGCATAAGTCCGGTTCTTGCATATATAATTATTAAATAATAAATAAATAAAATGAACATATAAATAGATTTATTATTATTACATATTAATATTATTAATTATTGTATTTCGTAAATTTGTAAATGTATAACTTAATAACATTTGAAAATAAATTATTTACTATTATTGTTAGTATTTTAGTTATTGTATGCTATTTAACCTAATGTTGGCAATAGAATTAATTTGGCAAATTGTGCTGTAATGCCGTAATGCTACAATGCCGTAATGCCGTAATGCAATGCTGTAATGCTGAATAATGTCGTAATGCCATAACGCATAATTAAAATACCACAATATTGTTGTATCTAATAAGATAACGCATAGTAAATTTACTGATTTTGTGAATATATAAAGATCGTGGTGAAGATCTTAATTTTTTTTACTGTTTGGTCAAAGTTATTTATAGCTGAGAGTTAAGTTGATTTTCGGATTACATTTATTGTTATGAATATTTGTACCTGCGCCTAGTGATGGGACTTCTTGAATTATGATGATAATAATTAATAATTATTAATCAATAGTTGCGTTATTAACTAGAGTCTACTTAATAATATGCAATGCAGTATCATTCCCTATTTCAAAAATTTATGAAAATTCTGACTTTAAGATTTAATTTATAAAACTTTACACATACTGTAATATATAGGAGGTTTTTTAATGTAATCACGTAGAATCAATTTTAGTAACTTTTTTAGTATTGATTAAAACTCAAGTCCAAATCCTAAAATTATTATAATTATAATGATGTATATAAGATCACTAATTAATTTCCTTCTTTTTAGTGCCTAATATTTATCTATTCCCAGTTTGGCATGATTATATTACATAACTATATTATTACAATTATTATAATGCTATAATATTACTGTATCACATTATTACAAAACAAAAGTCTATAGTATTATGATTACAGAATTACAATTTACATCATTTCAACATTATGGAATTATAGTATTGCGGCACTACAGCATTATGATATTGCGGGATTACGGCATTGTGGCATTGCACATAATAATTACTATGATTGTTTCTGCGCCATAATTAATTTACCATATGGTAGAACACTATAATGCCGTAATTCAGTAATTCTAAGCAACCTAATAATATACATGTCGATATTTTGATATATATAACCAAATTTTATTCTGAAAAAATTTTTCTTTAATTTTTTTAAAAAAACAAAAATTACAATGCATCCACAACAAACAAAATCTCAAACACGACAAAAAAATTGGAATACTGAATATAAATATCAATATCGAATAAGACAAAGCACTAAGCCTAAAATTAAAAAAACACTTAATAAACAAAAACATAAAAATACTGTATATCAATGTCAATATAGAGCTAGAAAAAATGTGAATAAGTTTCACAAAAGCTATCCTGCTTATGAAAATGAACATTGTGGGATGTATTATATGCTTTAAGTGAAACTGCTTTACATCCATTAACATTTAAGTGGAATCGAAGATGTTCACATTGTTCAACCATGCTTCTTACAGGCGAACTAGCAGAATTTTGCTATAATCGTGGAAAGCGTATTTTAACTTTATTGCCCCTTATCCTACAAATAGTATTTTTGATTTTTCAAACATTAGTACTCTTTCAAGAAAACTTAATGCTCTCTTTTATTTTACAGCAATTGGTGTAGAAGGTCAATTTGTACATCTTTCTCCACCATCTTCAGTTAGTATTACTGGACGTACTTATCATCGTATTCTTCCAGCAAATACTCCTAATCATTCAATACACTGGTATTTGTATGATGAACAAGAACGACATTCTGCAGCTCAAAATTATGATATATCAGATCAATTGATATTATCTGTACAATCTATATTAACACAAGCTAATCCTTATGTTTACTATTTACGAATGCTTCAGGATAATTCATCTAATACTGCACTACTTGAAATACTAGAAAATACCTCTAATTGTGAAATTGCTGCAATAATACATGCAAATAATGCTGTTAATATATCACCATTAAGTATTATTATTTGGCGCTATTCAGATAGTGCACCAAAATTCATAAGTATTCTTAGTTCTCAATATGAATCACTTCAATACCCACTGCTTTTTCCTCATGGAACACCAGGATGGCATCCTAATAATTGTTATAATTTATCACAAATTGATTGGTATCGATGTCGTTTATTACATGAGCAGCGGTTTTTGATCTTTGGAAGATTAACATCTGAATATTTAGTAGATATGTATTCACGTGTTGAAAAAGAAAGATTAAATTATATTTTAAAAGAAAAAAATCGACTTAACAAAGAAAAAAAAGCTCAAAGACAAATTACTACAATTATTGAAGAAGATTTTGAAGATGATAATGATAAAGATGAAGAACAAAATTTACATCTTCCTGCTTCATTTTTGGGATCAAAAAGATGGTGTTCTACTCGTGTAGCCAATGCTTTAGCTCTTGCACACTGTAAAGGAAAGCCAAGTTTTTTTATAACAATGACTACTAATCCAAATTGGAACGAAATTTGATCATTATTAAGACCTGGACAAAATGCATCAGAATTGCCAACAATTGTTGCACGTGTATTTCATTCACAGTTTAAAAAATTAAAAGATCTATTACATGAATATTTTGGAAAAATTGCTTATATAGTTGATGTAATAGAATTTCAAAAACGTGGCCTTCCACATGCTCATGTTATTATGCGCATACATCCTGAACTTCCAATTGACCAAATTGATAAAATAATATCAGCAGAAATACCTAGTGAAAATATGCATTTAAAAGAATTAGTAAAAATGTTTATGATTCATAGACAACAGCATTTACTTCGTTGTCTTTGAAATAGTACTTGCATTTATCATTACCCAAAACCAATTAATTCAGAAACCTATATAGATAATAAAGGCTATGTACAATATTTCTGCAGAACACAAGAAGATGTATGGGTAGTGCCTTATAATCCTTTATTAATTATGAAACTAGAATGTCATATCAACTTTGAAATTGCTTCTACTGTTAATCTATTTATGTATTTGTATAAATACCTTTTTAAAGGACCTGACTATATCAAATTTTCTGTAAATAATACAAATACTACCAATACAGATCAATCAAATTCACAATATGTAAATGAATTTAAAGACTATATAAAAGGAAGATATTTGTCAGCACCTAAAGCTGCATGGAGAATTTTTCGTTATCATACAACTTCAACAAATCCAAAAGTTCAAGCACTTCCTATTCATCTTTATAATGCAAATATTTCACAATATTTACATTCAAATGGTTCTTCATCTGTATCACTTTTGGATCGATATTTTCTTCGCCCACTTGATCCTATATTTGATAATCTTAAATATACAGAATACTATGAACAATATTCATTATATCCTTTCAAACAGGAAGATATATGTGAAAATGATTATTTTGAACAAGAACATGCTAATACATTAAAAAAAATTGTTTGAAAACGAACTACTGAAAAAATCACTAGAATTGTTTTAGTAACTCCAGATGTTGGTGAACTTTTTTATCTAAGATGTATTTTATCTCACGTGCTATTCGAACATGGAATGAAATCAAAATATTTAATAATATTACATATCAAACTTATCAAGAAACTGCTCGTGAAATGGGACTATTTGCTACAGAAAATGAAGCTATATTTACTATACAAGAAGCAATTGAAAATTTTTCAACCCCAGCACAACTTCATTTTTTATTTACACAACTAATATTGGATGGTGCTCCTGCACTTGATATTTGGCAAAACTTTAATTTAAATTTTTCTGCAGATATGCAAGAACAATTTCAAGATTATTCTAATGCCACAAATATTACTCTTCAACAAATAGCTACTATACTAGCTGAACATGGACGGCGTTTACGTGATTTTGGTCTTCCAGAACCACAAACCTGGACTCGAGAAACAATTGCTGAATATCAGCGATATTCTAACTATATTCAGTATAGTCAATTAACTGAAGAGTTTTGCTCAAAATTAACTACTGAACAAATTACTTTTTTTAATACAATTATAAATTATGTACTTTGGAGTCCAGAAATGAACCTATACCAGTACCAAAATTTCCAAAATTTTTAGATGGAAAATCTGGTCGAGGCAAAACTTTTCTAATTATTGCTATTTGTTATGCAATTAGAGCTGCAAAAAAGATTGTATTACCTTGTGGAACTACAGCATTAGCAGCATTATTATATGAAGGTGGTCGCACAGCCCATTCACTATTTCGTATACCTGTAGAAGAAAATAACATTAATATTCAGTCAACAATTAAATGCTATAGTGATCGTGCAGACTTAATTCCTAACTCAGCTTTAATAATTTGGGATGAACTTCCAATGGCTAATAAAGCTGTAATAGAAGCTGTTGATCTTCTGCTTAGACAAATCTGCAACAAAGATGAACCATTTGGAGGAAAACCATTTATAGGTGCTGGTGATTTTAGACAAGTAGCACCTGTTGTAAAAGGAGCAGAAAAAAATGCTACAATTGATGCATCAATTAAAACTTCGTATTTATGGCACCACTTTGACAAATATGTTCTTAATCAACCCATATGCAATGCATCTGATCTGGGCTTTGCTAAATTTGTTGATACGATTGGGGAAAACTGGCAAGAACAAAAAGTATCATTAAAAATTTTTAAAAAAATATATAATATAGAAGAAGCAATCTCTTTTTTATATCCAAAACCTTTGCTTACTGATTATACTACATTACAAAAAAGAGCTTTTCTTAGTCCACGAAATCTTTTAGTAGATAATTTCAATAGTCAAATTCTTGATATCTTACCTGGAATTACTCATACATATTATAGTTATGATATTATTAAAGAAAATAATGAAATATTAAATGATAACCCTATCGCAACACCAGATTATTTAGCTCAATTAACACATCCTGGAATACCAAATCATGAACTTCAATTAAAATGTGGTGCTATTTGTACTATTATGCGAAATATTTCTATTGAAAGAGGATTGGTTAAAAATGCACGAGATGGTAACTGACTTAGGACAACGGCTAATTAAAGTAAAATTACTTAACAATAACCAATCTAATTGCATATCAGAAACTCATCTTCTTCCTAGAATTAATTTCTATTTTCAACCAGACTACTGTTCATGGACAGTATATCGAAAACAATTTCCACTACGTTTAGCTTACTCAACAACTTTTAATAGTTGTCAAGGTCTTACTTTAGATCGTGTTGTTATAGATCTTCGAACTCATGTTTTCGCACATGGTCAACTATATACTGCTATTTCTCGTGTAAAAAATAGAAATGATTGTCTAATTTTATTACCAGAAAATAATACAACTTTAGAAACAACCAATATTGTTTATAAAGAACTTATTCAATAACCATTAAATTAATATTAATAAAATCTATTAAAATAATTATATCATATAATATACTTTAACAATTATATCAAACTAAAAATTGCTATAAATAATATAACAACAAATATTATAAATACTTCCACTAATCATATTATTAAAAATAATATCTGATCATACTAATACACCTACTATGAAATTTAATTGGTTATATTAAATCAACTAAATTTAAAAAATTAATTTATTATAAATTAATATTATTGCAAATATAAATACAATTAATTAATAACAAGATATTTATTAATTGAAATATTAAATAGCTATTTATTACTGGAAAAACATCTCAAAAATTGGATGATACTATTTAACAGGGGCGCCGGTGGCGCCCCATTCTATCCTTGTAAGTTATAATACATACTTTCCTACTTAGTACATTAGTAAATCGCCAATACCTATCATCTACACCTCTTTCACCATTGCTAACCTATACCACCTCTATCTAACATAACAATCTTTACAATATGTACTACTATCAACATCACGTTTAGCAGCCACAGAGATACATTCTCACCGCGAATACAAATTAATTAAAGCTTAGGACCACAAAAATTTAAAAAACCCGTCTCATTTTAAAAAATTCAAACTAATTCAGTAATCCACGAAATAATTCCAAAATTAAAAGATAATATTATTTAAACTAAATTCAACTTTCAATTCAACTTTTCCTTATCAACCCTTTTTATTCGTGATATTTACTAATAAAAAATCTACCCATCATATAGGCTAATAACATAGTGTTACTTATAAGATTTGTAATTTAGTGAGACAAATCAAATGATGTATAATATTAATCTTTTAACTATGTAACGAATCGTTATTAAATAAATTAAAGATCATCTTAATATTAAAGCAAATGCTAAAAATGCCTTTTATTAATTTTATTATTACTAACGATTAAGAATTTTAATTTTTTTAATTTTTATTTTACTTTTATTTTATTGCTTTTTCTATTCATGATACGTTGCCATTTTTCCTTATTGACGTTTTAATTCATCAACGTTATTCCAGACAAACTTATACTTTTAAATTTAAATTATCGAAATTTTATACTAAAGACAATAAAGACGTTAACCATTCAACATATATTGGATTTAATTACTATCTTTTTTTATTCACAACTTTTTAAAATTTCGGGTAACCGATGAAATTTTTACCTTTCACGAGATGATCTACACCTATTTCCCGATCACTATAAAACCCAATACCACACCACCCATTTACCTCTAATAATAAACCGCTCACTGCATATGCATCCTCTAAAACGTAAACCTTGTTAAAATTAACTATTTATACCCAACTAGGTTGTAACGTACTTACATTGAAACGGCCGAAATTACCTTCAAATCGCATAATCAAGACATTCTATTTGTATATGTACTTACGTACGTACTTATACATTGTTTATTGCATTTACATGCATAAAGCTGCAAAAAGAAAACTTATTCGTATTTAGGGAGAGCTCACCGCATTGCGAACATTATTATTATTATTATGTGCTACTAACCGTTAGGTCACTGCATATTGACTCTTTGTGACAAAGACGTTAACCATTCAACATATATTGAATTTAATTACTATCTTTTTTTATTCACAACTTTTTAAAATTTCGGGTAACCGATGAAATTTTTACCTTTCACGAGATGATCTACACCTATTTCCCGATCACTATAAAACCCAATACCACACCACCCATTTACCTCTAATAATAAACCGCTCACTGCATATGCATCCTCTAAAACGTAAACCTTGTTAAAATTAACTATTTATACCCAACTAGGTTGTAACGTACTTACATTGAAACGGCCGAAATTACCTTCAAATCGCATAATCAAGACATTCTATTTGTATATGTACTTACGTACGTACTTATACATTGTTTATTGCATTTACATGCATAAAGCTGCAAAAAGAAAACTTATTCGTATTTAGGGAGAGCTCACCGCATTGCGAACATTATTATTATTATTATGTGCTACTAACCGTTTGGTCACTGCATATTGACTCTTTGTGACAAATAGTGTTTAGGATTTTTTAAAGTACTATTTATGTATGCATGTGACGCATAATTTATAATTTTTTTATTATGTAAAAAAAAAATTGCATCACGCCGAATGTCCAACGATGATTCATTTCAAGGAATGTATAAATTGTCAACGAATTCGCTTTTTTTTCTTTATTCCTCTTTACCGAAACCAAAATTTAATATTTCCTCTAATTTCGAAATCGATCCTTAATATTTTCTCCTCCTGATTTCAAACCCCCACTTAATCCTTCCTTCTAATTTCTAACTTCAAAATGTCGAAAATTCACTTACTCTTCGTTATTGCTTTAGTTCTTGTCGCTCTCAGCCCTGTATTTGGTATAGTTCTATCGGTTTATTCTATATTACCGATCGACCAATCAAAAATTTTTCGCGTTATATTTGATGAAATTGATTGATGAGCATTTTTTAAATTCTGCCATCAGCTAATTTTGACATCAGTTGCGACAATTGTCGTTATTTCGTGCGTGATTTATTGGTCGATAAGAAGCATAATACGTATAATGAAATGTTATCACTAACTAATTACCCACATATGGAATTATTAGCACAACAATCAGGTGAGGATAAAAATTAATTTATAAATTGAAAATTTTTACTATCACTAATTGATTACTCGCATATGGAATTATTATTATAGATAGTGAGTATAAAATTTAATTTATAAATAGAAAATGTTTAAAAATCTACAGTATAATAAAGTTCATTAACAAATTAAATTAGGCAATGGTAAGTAAAATTATTTTACATATTGAAAAACCTTATAATAGTCTATTGCTAATTAATTATATACAGTTGAATTATTAGCGGGTAAGGGTAAGTATAAAAATTAATTCATAAATTGAAAACGTATAATAATATCAAATTAAATTTTCATGAACGAATTAAATAATTAGGAGGTGAGTATAAATATAATTTATTAATTGAAAATGTTTAATAATATATAATAAATTTCATCAATGAATTAAATTTTTAGACGGCGAGTATGAATCGAAATATGATTAATAATTAATAAACTTCTCTAATCAATCATACATGAATTAAATTATTAGATTGTAAGTAAAATTATTTTACAAATTGAAATTTATAAAATCTATTACTAATTAATTATATACTATAATGATCTATAATTAAATTTGCAAAATCTTATAATAACCTATTGTTAATTAATTATATAAATTAATTCATAAATTGAAAACGTATAATAATATACAACTAAACTTTCATGATCGAATTAAATTATTAGTCAATCGTGAGTATTTGATTAAATTATAAATTGTAAATATATGAATCGAAAGCTAATCGTATAATGATCTATAATTAAATAATCAATTAAATTTTCATGATCGAATTAAATTATTAGTCAATCGTGAGTATTTGATTAAATTATAAATTGAAAATATATGAATCGAAAGTTAATCGTATAATGATCTATAATTAATTAATTATACTGTATACAATTGAATTATTAGAACCGGGTAAGTATAAAAATTAATTCATAAGTTGAAAACGTATAATGATATCAAATTAAATTTTCATGAACGAATTAAAAAATTAGGAGGTGAGTATAAATATAATTTATTAATTGAAAATGTTTAATAATATATAATAAATTTCATCAAATGAATTAAATTTTTAGACGGTGAGTATGAATCGAAATATGATTAATAATTAATAAACTTCTCTAATCAATCATACATAAATTTAATTATTAGACAGTAAGTAAAATTATTTTACAAATTGAAACTTTATAATAATAATCTATTAATAATTAAAAAACTTCTCTAATCAATCATACATGAATTAAATTATTAGTTGGTAAGTAAAATTATTTTACAAATTGAAACTTTATAAAATCTATTACTAATTAATTATATACTATTGTATACTATTGAAGTATTTACTTGTGAGTATTAAAATGATTCATATATTGAAAATGTGTAATAAATAGTTATTGGATGTGTAGCATCCGATAACAGTTTTATTTGGCAGGAGAAATGAGAATACCGTGATCCGAAGGATCACGGGATGATCATTTTGGATGACAAATAAAAGAAGTATCTGGCTTTGAATTTAATGTGCTAACCTGGGCCCCGAAGGGGCTCAGGTTGTCAAGCACATTAAATTCAAAGCCAGATACGCTGTTATTGGATGCGGAACATTCAATAACGGATTTATTTTTCTTTTTCTG
>QKWP01000281.1:7015-84482 GCA_003550325.1 Gigaspora rosea | reverse complement strand
CAGTTTTATTTGGCAGGAGAAATGAGAATACCGTGATCCGAAGGATCACGGGATGATCATTTTGGATGACAAATAAAAGAAGTATCTGGCTTTGAATTTAATGTGCTAACCTGGGCCCCGAAGGGGCTCAAGTTGTCAAGCACATTAAATTCAAAGCCAGATACGCTGTTATTGGATGCGGAACATTCAATAACGGATTTATTTTTCTTTTTCTGTCATTACGTGGCGTATAACAACTGTTATAGACCCACGTTTACTATGAAAAAGAAAAATAATGATCTATAATTAAATTTTCAAAATCTTATAATAACCTATTGTTAATTAATTATATACAATTGAATAATTAGGGGGTAAGTATAAAAATTAATTAATAAATTGAAAACGTATAATGATATACAATTAAATTTTCATGAACGAATTAAATTATTAGCAAGTGGTGAGTATAAATTAGTTTATAAATTGAAAATATTTAATAATCTACAGTATAATAAATGGTCATTAACTAATTAAACTTTCAGGTTGTGAGTATGATTCAATACATGATCAGTAATTAATAAAACTTCTCTAATCAATTATACACGAATTAATTATTAGTTGGTAAGTAAAATTATTTTTACAAATTGAAACCTTTATAATAATCTATTGCTAATTAATTATATACAGTTGGTGAGTATAAGAATTAAATTCATAAATTGAAAAATGCATAATTATCTATAATTAAATTTTAATGAACTGATTAAATTATTAGCGAGTAAGTATAAAATTTATGAATAAAAAATATATAATAATCTATAATAATCTTTCACTTATTAAGGCTGTTTGAAATTGTAATTTCGTTTAACGTTCCTTTTTGAAGCTTATGTGCAGTGTGGGAGAGGTTTCAATTTAAACAAATATTATGTTACATCGCAAGCTCGTGACTTATTGTGGAATTTCATGGTGTAATGAACATTCTGATTGGCCTGTTTAATTTTAGTGAGAGCACTTGAAAGTGGGAGGAGAATGATAAACGAATTTTAATTTCAAACAGCCTAATTCATGCAATTAAATTATTAATTAAATTTTTAGATCGTGAGTATGAATCGAAATTTAATCCGTAATTAATAAAACTTTTCTAATAAATTATATACGGATTAAATTATTTTACAAATTAATTCATAAATTGAAAATATATAATGATCTATAACTAAATTTTCGTGAACAAATTAAATTATTAGAAAGTGAGTATAAATATAATTTATAAATTGAAATTGTTTAACAAAGTATAATAAAACTTTAACAACAAATTAAATTTTTAGAACGTAAGTATGAATCGAAATTTATAATCCGTAATTAATAAAACTTTCTAATCAATTATGTATGGATTAAATTATTAGGCAGTAAGTAAATTTATTTTGTATATTGAAAGTCTTATAATTACTTTTCACTAATTAATTATATGCAATTGGATTATTAGATGGTGAGTATAAGAATTAATTCATAAATTGAAAGCATATAATGATCTATAATTAAACTTCATTGACAAATTAAATTATTAGTGAGTGAGTATAAATTTTAATTTATAAATGTAAAATCTATAATAATTATAATATAACTTTAATAACGAATTAAATTTTTAGAACGTGAGTATGAATTAAAATCTATAATCATAATAAAAAAAATTATTAATCAATCATATTTGGATTTAATTATTAGAACTTGCTATTCGTAAGTATAAATCTAATTTATAATTTTAAAAATTTTAATAAATAAACTTTATAATCTAATTAACTACATAAAAATTAAAGGTTCTGCAATGAGACCGAAAAAATTTTTAGCGGCACCTGCACGTGAGTATAAACTACTGTAATTGACAATTTTTTTTTAATAACTAAAACCTTATTAATCTAGTTTTGTTAATCTAATTAATTATTAGCTAATGCCCAAAGTGTTTCCGATACCTCTTCTACTACTGGTAAACACACCAACACTAACGTTGCTGATAAACCTGGTCAGCATAAAATTATAAATTTAATTTGATCGACACTAACAAAAAAGAAAAATTTCATTATTCTTTCTTTCCATATTTTAGTTTTACCTGCGTAATACAGAAATAAGTAATTTTATGCACCATAAAAACGTAATTACAATGTAAGTTATATATATATACATATATTGGCATTTTCATTTTGTTGACTACAATTTTAAATTTTGTATATTAATAATATTAGAATTACTAGAAGAATTGTTAATTTTAATTTGAATAATATATATTATTATTATGTGTATAAAAATTCCTTAGTGTTTTATTAGTTTTTACTATAATTTAACAATTCTATTACATATTTATTTGTTTTTGTTCTAATTTAGAAATATTTATTAAAGAAATTACAAGGGTTTATCCTTTTTGCCATAAAGTCTTATGAATCACTTTTCAATCATAACTTTTTTTAATTGTTGTATTGAAAATTCATGTCTTTAATCCATCAATCTGATTGCCAACATATTATATTTACAAATTTGCCTTGAATTTTTGTAATATTTTTTTTTTTTTTGCCAAAACAAGGAGCCTTATTCAGATTTTTAAAATAAACAGCTACAATATTTTAAAATATTGTAATACAAAGTTATAATCTATTAAAGGTTTCTATATCACTTATGCTACTAAAAATTTAGACACTCAACATGACAAAAAATCCCTATTTTGCTACATTCTAGAATTAAAGATAATAACAAGATTAATAAAGTTACTAGAAGAAATTGGTTAGAGAAAACCTTTAAATATATTTTAGAAAATAGTTAATTAGAATAATTATATAAAATTAAAAGTAAGTTTAAAGTTTGTAAGGTTAAATAGTAGTTAAAATAGTTATTTGTAATAAAAGATAATGGTATTTATTTGGATTGAGAAAAGAATTTTTGTCAAATTTAGAAATTTAAATTTGAATAGATAAAAGATTGTCAGGAATAATTAGGATAGTGATTTTAAATTTTTGAACAATAAATTGTTCTGCATGCTGATTTCTTAAAATTTAGTTTTGCATAGAAAATTATTAGTTTTTAGAGAATTGTATAATATTATAGTAGGCTATAATTCTAGATAGAATTTGTATATTGATTAATATAGTTATGAATTTATATAGAGCTTCTATACGTTTGAATTCTGTAATTTTGTTATTATGTGCTGCTTTTAAATAAGCTTTAAAATAGCAGTAAAAAAAGAAAGAAGTATATTTTGAGTTATTTTGTGCTTGGTTTAGTTGAATAAGTTTTGGTTTGCTTACCATTACCTCTTCCTTTATAGAATGTAGTTATTTGTTAACAGGTAATAGTAAACAGATTTTGATGTCACTCCAAGAAAAATATGGAGACATCTGTGAATTATACCTTACCGGTTCACGAAGAATTATAATTTCGTGCCCTGAATATATCGAAAAATTTTAACACCCTCAGCTAAAGACACAACATTCATGTTAAGGTTTCCATATTTTGAAGGACTTGAAGAACTTGGAGTGGCTAGAAAAGGATAATTTCAAATCATGATATAAAAAGTTGGAAGTTTAACTGTCAATTCTTTGTCAATGCTGTTTTAAAACCAAGTTTTAATAGCGAAGCTGTAGAATGGTCTAATATTTGACTCAAAAATTAGAAAATTATTGAGAAAATCTTGGAAAAATAATCTCATCAAGTAATGAATGGTCACTTAAAACGGATATAACGAAATGGGCTCATAGATATGCGTGTGACATGATTTCAATTGTAATCACCAGAGAAAGATCTTATTCGATGGCTTCTTATTATAATGTTCATAGTCACATTAAAGAAAAATTTGAAACAGTGATTGAAGATTCCGAAAGATTTATTCAAGGATTTAAAAAGCACCTTTCCGGATTTACATATTTTCTATATTTTAGCCCATTCCTACATCATAATATTCCATTAATCAAAGATTAGGTTAAAGAAACACTTAAAAATCAGGATTACTTGTTTGAAATATTAGATTCAATGATTAATAAGAGAAGGAAAAAAATTGAAGAGATTCCCAGTAGTGACTGAATTAAGGAATTATATGTTGACATCTTTAATTATTACTAATACAGAAAGAGATATTAATCGTATAAACGTTGCAAAGAATAATGTCTTTAGACCAATGACAGATATTGAAATAAGAGCTAATTTACTTGATTCTTTCCAAGATGGTATTGACACTGTAAGTAATTAATAATATTTGAATTATAATCAATAATTTTAATTAATTGTTTAATGATAAAAAATTTTAGATGGCAAATACATTCAGTTTTATAATCTACTATATCTGTCAACACCTCATGTTAAACAAAAATGATTGATGAAATAGACTCAATATTCACAACAAATGCTTTTTTTTTCATCTGAAATATGAAGATCTCTTAAAACTAGAATATTGTGATACAATTATCAATGAGGTTAGCTGCTTCACCCAATTGTAATTGAACTCCAAAGATGTATTAAAAATCCTTGCGAAATAGCTGGACATCGATTTGAAGCTGGAACAGTGATTCATATAAATACTAATGGTTCATACACATAAAGATCATTGGCCCAATCACAAAATTTTTGATCCAGGTCGATTTTATAAAAAAAATGAAAGCAAAGATATGAATAATAAAGTAAGGCATAAATTCTCATTATTAATATTTGGTGGTGGTTTACGTATCTGCTCTGGAAGAAGATTAGCAATTATTGAATTACTTTCATTAATGGTAATATTAATTGGAAAATATGATGTTGAGTTAGTTGATTTGAATGC
This sequence comes from Gigaspora rosea, assembly GCA_003550325.1. Lineage (NCBI taxonomy): Eukaryota > Fungi > Glomeromycota > Glomeromycetes > Diversisporales > Gigasporaceae > Gigaspora > Gigaspora rosea. The sequence goes on along the minus strand of QKWP01000281.1, from coordinate 79,714 downwards.
TCCATTAAAGGCGAAAAGCACTGCAACAACTACTTGTGAAGAGTTACCAATTAAAATCAAGCCTAGAAAATAGATATTTTTTTTTGTAAAGTAAAATCAAAGATTTTTTTTTTTTGAAGTATTCCTATATTGTGGTGTGATCCTTTTTCAAATCACATCTTGTTAGCAAATCTTACACATAAAAAATGTCTCTTAACGAAATCCAATTTATTAAACATGATTTATTTGAATTTAAATTACAAGTAAAAATTGCCAAACTTTAAGATTTTCAATTGGATTTTTTACACATGCCTAATTGAATTTAATATTACAAATTTTAAACAAATTCTAACACAAAATTTGATTAAAAGTTGTTGCAATATCATTAGAAAATAGTTTCAATTACTTCACAGTGATTAGGTCATTTGAATCACTGAGTAAGAAAATTTCACCATCATGTAATGAATTAAAGAATTCATTAAAGATTCAGTAATTTAATAAACAATTAAAACAGTAAATTAATTTTATTAAGTTGCTTGATTTGATAAAGGTAATATAATTTGCACTATGCTAAAAACTTTATTTATTCTGACCCTTTTACTTGCTTTTGCTCAATCATAATGTCTAATAATATTAATCCAAAAGAAACCATAAATGTTCCTTTAGTTTATCTTTTGCAATTACAGCATCTTGCAATACAATCAATTGAAAAAAAGTACCATGATTTTTTGGTGAAAAATAATGGTAATGAGGAGCTCTCTAAACTGCCAAAAACTTCAGAGAAGTCTTCTGAGCTCCCTACAATTTTCAAACATGCTAGTGCAAAAAAAAAACCTCCTTGTCCTCCTAATGCTTTTATTCTCTACCGCCAAGCCAAACAACCAGCAATAGTTGCTGCTAGTATGATTATTTCAAATAATGAAGTTTCAAAAAAAGTCGGTAACATGTGGCATAAAGAGTCTTTGGAAGTAAAAATTAAGTTCCAACTTTTGGCTGATATTGCCAAATTAGAGCATATGCAAAAATACTCTGAATACAAATACCAACCTCGCCGTCCGCATGAAAAGAAGAGGAGAATTAAAAGAAATAGTCATCTTTCAATAAATAAAATCTCTTTTCGACCAAATCAAGAACAGAAAATGGGCATCTGTGATTTTTCTAAACCAAAGTCAAAAACTATTCATGAAAATTATTTTTTGTCCGAACAAGTACCTTCTCAGCATGGGAAATAAATTCAGAAAAATAATAATGAACTTGTCAATCAGAACGTGAACAAATATAATTTCCAGTTAATAAGCAACAATCTAAATTTATCAAATGAAATTTCGGAAAACTCTCAGGAAATTACAAGTATGTTTAATTGATTATTCATATTTTGTTATAAACTATACTAACTAGGAACTTAATGATACAATATTTGCTTTCTATCAACAAAACATAACAGAAGATTTAAACATATTTAATTCAGAGTACCTTAATTATAATCCTTACAATCTTATCTTTCACCATTCACTTATTTTTTACCTTATCCATATACCTACATTATTTGAATTATACATTGTAGGATGTTGTAGTAGGATCAGTTCTTAAAAACCTAACCAGCCTTATGGCTATTTGGTCCTCGGTCTTAAGACTAGTCAAAACTGTCTTCATCAATAGTTAAAATAGCTAATTATTAAAAAAAGTATATTAGAGGCGTGCCATTTATTACGTAATATTTTTTACTTAGTAGCTACCTCTACCCATATATGGTGTAATCATTTTATTTAATTCTAATTGATTAATATAATATTTAGACATGATTACTACCTCTGACTATGTATCTGTGGTAAAAATTACATAATAAATGGCATGCTCCTTACATGTTTGCTTATTTCAATTGCTGACATCATCTAATTTAACACTCTCTACTAGTACCATTTTTGAGACTAAAACTGGTCTTATTAAGGACTGGGACGAACTGGACTGGGCTGATCCATTTCTACTTTTATTAGCAATTCTTAATCACTATTAATATGATGCATAATGATTTAAAAAAGTATATAATAAAAAATTTAAATTGATATTTCTTGAATGTAGATTTCAAATCATTTAATTTATTAAATATTAACTATTGGCTAAACTAATATTTTCAAACTCTTGTCTAGCAATGCTAATGTTTATTTGGTATAATTATTGCGAATTTCTACATGTGATTGTGACCATTTATGCCATCCATTTTTTCGCACGTGCAAAATGATTAGTAAAAATGTACCGTACAATCAGTGATCAAATCTTACGTTTTTGATACTCCTGCACTTACTTTTTGATACTCTTAAATGTATCCAAAAAATGTTATTACATTTTGAGACATAGTGATTTTAAAAAAGTCACGTGACCACCATTATTAAATCTACCAATGGAATTGCAGGTAAGATTCTAATAAAAGGCTTAAAATTTTTTTTAATTGGGACTAATTTTTTTATTATGTCATTATTATTTGAATTTCTAATAAGAGTTGCAGAGATGAAAATTACCATTTTAATAGTAGTAAATATATCAAAATTGGCTTAGTGTATCACAAGATATAAGTAAAAAAATTTTCGCAAATTTTTAGTTTTTTTAAAAAAACTTTAAAAATTTACGAAAATTTTTTTACTTATATCTCGTGATATACTAAGCCAATTTTGATGTGTTTACTACTTATTAGAAATTTAAATAATAATGGCATAATAAAAAAATTAGTTCCGTTTAAAAAAACTTTAAGCCTTTTATTAGAATATTACCTGCAATTCTATTGGTCGATTTTAATCGCAGTAGTCACGTGACTTTTTTAAAATTGCCATGTCTCAAAAAAGTAATAAATTTTTGGGATACATTTAGGAGTATCAAAAAAGTAAGTGCAGGAGTATCAAAAACGTAAGATTTGTATTGGTGATACTCAAATTCACATGAATGGAATAATTGGTAAAAATATAACAGATACACATGATAAGATGATAATTTTATTATAAGGGGATGTTTCTATTAAAAACATTCTTATTAGAATTTTATATACAGTAATACACATGTAGATTTGATTTTCATAGTGTATCGAATACTCCTAATTTATTGTAAAAAATATTGTTACACACTTACCAATTATTGTGGTGATTTACTTTAAAAAATTTTCAGTACAATACTTGATATTATGACATTAAATATTTGAAATTATAACAGATCAGTATGATACGGATGACCAGAATTGTATAATATGGGAAAATTATAGCATATAATAATTATTTGAAATTTGACAAAATCATATACAACTAATTCAGCTCAGGTCAGTTAAAGCGGAATGAAATTTAGTTAGGTTACCTTTTTGATGTGTTATATATATAGATATCAAGAATGCAATATTTAGATCATAACTTATATTGACTCAAAATACAAAATAAGAACTATATGAACTATCCCTTAACCGTCTAGCAGGCAAATTTGCCTGCTTATTTTATTTTTTAAAAGTTTTTTTTAAGTTTTCTTAAAATTTTTTTAAGCTTGACCCCCTCTATTTATTGAATAAAATTAAAGATATTCCTTTTATAAATAACATAATTAAATTTTATGGTTCTATCTTTAATTTTAATCAAGATATTACATTTTTTACAAAACTTATTTTTTAATTTTACTATTAAAATTTTAAAAAGTTTTTTAAAATTTTATATGTTTCCGAAAAGAAAATTTATAGTTACTACTAAGTAAAGTCTAAATTTTGCTTAATAAATTATAAAAGTTAAAATAATAAAAGTAGTGTAATTTTAAATTGTCTACAACTTTGGATTAAGGTAATAGGGGTTAAATCTTAAATTTTTATTAAGTAAAACTAAAAAAAAAAGAAAAAAAATTTTAAAAATAAAATTTTTTTAAAAAATTATAAAAATTTTTTTTATATGCAATCTCAAATTTTTTATAATATTAAGCAAATAAAATGAAGTTTTAAATAGTATATAATTATAGTTTTTATTTAAAAAAAAAATTAAAAAATATTTTTATTTTTTAAAAAAATAGATCAGACATGAATTTATAAAATTTAAGCAGGCAAATTTGCCTTCTTATCTGGACGGTTTAAGGGATACTAATCTGGTGTTATATAATTATAGCTGATCGGCTTGGTACAGGGTTTAAAAATTAGCCTGTACTACTTAGGGTGCTAACATTTATTACCTAATATTCATTTACTATAGGGGCTTACCCCCCACCCCCAGTTAAGATCTATAAATAGAATTTTGGCCAATCAAATTTAACTAAGGTAAGATTTTTCTTGACCCCCCACCCCCTAAAATATTACCTAATAAATGTCAGCGCCCTTATTTATTATACTGATTCTGCTATAATTTTGGTATAATATAAAATTAACAAAATGTGTGTAAAATACTCGTATTCCATACTATCTCAATATTTGGTTGATTCATGACTTAACGTAAAAATTTTGTTATAAATTGACATACAATAATGTATGTGGTTAAAGTTGATTTGGTACTATCATGAATGAACTTTTGAATTGTGATGACATTATTGATCATAACTTGCTCATTGCTATATTAGTCTTTATATTTTGATCACGGGTTGAATAACAAATCAAAAAGTGAAAGCATAATAACCTGATTATGTATGTACATACAGATAACGATCATATAACGATCATTAATCATTCAGAAATAGCCAATCAAATTATAATAAATTTGCAAAAAATGCGACTTTTGAAGAAATATTGCTCATATAATGCAATAGTGACGCATCGAATTGACTTAACGTTGTTCAAACTACAAGTTCTTAAGTATTTTTTATTACGTTTGAAAACTTGGGATCAAATGGGATTGAATATTTGACCAAGTTTTCATAATACAATTTTTCTCTTTTTTTTACATTTACCAACTATTAACAGCATTAAGTGCCATTAAAAAAGCATTAGATTTTACTATTTTACTTCTTCCACTATATCATCATTCTTTTCAGATTCTTGTTCTTTTTTTTCTTGCTCTAGTTCTCGTTTTTCTTCATTGGTAAGTGTGTTAGGCCCTTTTTTTAAACGTTTTATGAAGCTTTCAACATTATAGTAAATGCCTTTTTTAAAATATTCTTTACAATAGTGGCAGCAATATTCCATTGTTGCATAACAACTATGATGATAGCCATGCCCACAAACCAGAACTTCACTATCATTTAAAGGCTTATGGCAGTCATCACACATGTTAGGTTCTGGTAGAAAATTTGAACTATATCCTGTAATTAGGGTTTATTATAAGAAATATGTTTTTTTTTTAAAAAAAAAAAAGTTATTTAGTTTATTTTTGCAATATCAAATATTTTTATTGTTCTTATACAAATTTAATTTATTCTACCTGTATGCAAACATTTGGTGTCTATGATTTTGTTCATAGTAGCTAAATAGTATTCAGATTTTTTTTTAATGGATTTTGCTTTTCCCACGATTTTTAAAAATTTCTTGTAAATGATTAAGAAGAAAAAGCTGGTTTTTTCAGTTAAAAAATTCAATTGTGATGGTGTATAAAGATATCATTTTGTTTTAATAAAAGTGTCTCGCAAGTTTTCATTATCTTGCATATCTAAATTGTAGTGTTTTAAATAAATAAATTATCGAAATACATACCAATTACATAAGCTTGTAAGTTTGTGCATGAATTTTGCTATGAAAATTCTCGACATAGTATTTATTAAAATTTACTAAAGAAAGTATAAATGCTTCAAAAAAATGGATAGTTAGTAACTTGCCAATAAAATATATCCGATAAAAATGCAAGCAGTGCTTTGTTATAATTATGTCATTGCTATCATAACACAAACATCCAAATTTGAAATATCATTTCCAAATATTCATTAAATGAGCCAGATCGAAAAGAACAGCATATATTTCTAGCACAGCTGGAACCAAATTATCCAAGATATCAAAGACTGTGCAGTATTCAATATTTTTGCAATTTGACCCAAATTTTGCTATAATTTTTTCTTTAACTTTATACTACCGACCATGTGCTAACTCTAATAGTAAGTTAATTCGTCACGGTTTCATGTTTTAGCCAATTTTTTTTTTGCCAAAAACAAAATAAAATAATTTTTTAAAAAAAGAATAATGCACAATTACGGTTTGCTCTCTACTATTCAAGGAAATGTGCAATGGCCCTAATAGAGGAATAAATGAACTGATTTAGAAAGAATATTAAAAAAAGAATTATTTTAATTCATAATTGCTTTATGAATAAAAAGCTGGCCTGGCCAGTCTGCTACAACAGGTGCTATATGATTATCTAATACTGTGTATCCTTATTAATTTTTAATATCATTTGAAGTGTGTTAATGAAATCATATATTGAATGTAAACCTTGTTCTTGAAACCCTATTAGTTGATATTTTTAGTAGATCATTCCTCCTTTCATTTATTTATTGTATCGTTGTAAACATAAACTGTTAATCATTCAATTTTATTAAAATCAAATTTTAAATCTCCAGATGCAATCTATTGTAATCTTTGTGTTCTATATGAAATATCAAAATTCTACTATACTGATATAATAACCTAAAACAAATATTGCTTGCATCAATATTTTGTAGATTGTGAATATTTACATTATTAAAAATAAGAAGAATTGGTGCACATAATTTTACGGGTTTGCAAATAAATGTTGCCAAATGTGAAGCTGTTGATAGTGTTGTTGCATTAGGACATCTTTCTTCATATATGTTATGATAGTCATCCAGATTATAAACAAATAAAATATTATTCTAAAAAAAAATTTATTTAATATATATATATAACAATAACAATATAAATTATTAAATTATATAAAAAAATAATTACATTGTTTGTAAAAAATTTTCGAATATTTTGATAATGATCTTGAACAAGTTTTTTTTGTAATTATTGATTGTTTTACTACAAACTATAACACCCAAATTATATAATATATCAATAGCAGCAAATGATATTCCAGATGCTGAGAGATACAAACCAACCTCTAATTCAAAACTATTAACAAACATATTTCGTATATTAGCCATTATGTAACAAAAACTAACTACTATTTTTTTTGCTTCTATTTTTTGTATGCAGATCTTTCATTAGGAATTAAGCCTTAACCATTTGATCAAAAAACCCATGCAAACGAGCATTAGCATTTTCTATCATTAATTGAAAATGAACGGGGCTAAGTTCAATAAAACTGAGTCTATCCCGTTGCAATTGATAAAGAACTTTCGTTAGGATTTGAACAGATCTGCAAATACGAGACCATTGTTGAAAAAAGACTTTTGGGTATTACAATATGTGACTGGTTTATCATTAACATTAATTTGTTTTATTTCAACTAGGGGTTTTTTTTGTTTGTATGACGATCGGGTTCTACTATATCTAAATAGTGACTATAGCATATTTCTTGCCCGATTTTTAGATCACTATATTGTTCTAATGTTCCTTTATTTTGTGTTTTATTATATGCAATAGAAGTTATTTTTCGAAAAAGAGTAGAATTTCTATTACAATAAGTAGCTGCGCAACGTAGTCACGCTAAACCAGGAACAGATTATAAACTGTATAAATACAAAATAACATCTAGTGACATTGCTTGAATAATGGCCAGGATTTAAGTAAAAATATGGGTCTGTTTGAACATGGGAAGATTAGCAGAATTATATAATTCCTGTGATCATTACAGCATTTCTGTAATCATGGTGCATTTTATTAATGTGAATTGATAATTACAGATAATGTAATAATATATTCGATTGTGATATAATTTTGTTATGTTTGGGCTATGTTTTCGGATACGACTAATCAAAAAATTTTAAGCAGAATCGAAATATAGAGAAAAAAAGAAAAGATCTAGATTGAAGTATAGAGAAAAAATAACAATAATAAATTGCGTTAAATAAACACATTCTGTGTGTAACCGGAATTATGAGTTATATTTTTTTCTCTCGCTATTTGGGCGTGTTTACTTTTCTTCTATGCTCTTTTTTTTCTTTTCTATATACTTCAATTCTGAGTCACATTTTTGATTGGTCATATCTGAAAAATGTGGAAAAACTAATAGAAATATATAAAATGATTATGATTTTTGTTTTGCATTACCCGCTAACCCATTTTTTTGATTTTTCCAATTTTTTTTTTTTTTTTAAGTCCCAATTGTTCCAATTATTCTATTTTTGTTATTTAATTTTTCCCCATAAATTATTCCGTTATCACCCGATGGAGACATTAGCTTTCAGAAATTATCCAACAGTGTCGATAGAAAATCTGACTGTTAACCCCCAATTTTCTGATTTCATGTTACGCAAAGCTTGAAATTAACTTTATGTGGCCTTAGATGCAACATAAGGCTATTAATTTATAATAGATTACAAAAAAAACAACCAAAAAAAAAAAATCTGACCGACCAACCGGGAATTTTGAAACTCATGTAATGCAAAATGAAAAATTAACTTTGTGTGGCCTAATTTTATGGTGCTTATAAATTAACTTGGAATAACCCGTACTAGTAGTATACTTTATTTTTATATTTTTTTTTTATTAATATATTATGATTGTAAATTTTTAAGTATTTGACATGTAAATGCTAACAATATTATATTAATAAATATATTTTTTTTCTATGCAAGTAACATCTAATCATTTTGTTAATTTACTTTAATATTTTCATATATTAAGACAATTTTTGTCTTGAATCGGTATAAGATTGAACATTTAGCATGCCCAATTATGATTATATTATTTCAATCAAATTATCAAGTGGTTAAAAGTGACAAAAATCTTTTTAACTGAATTTAACTATAATGTTCATATTTGCGAAGTTAATTAAATGATATTATTTTGCTATTTGCTATATTAATATACTAATATTTTCTAATCCATAATTTTTGTATGACTAAAATTATCAAACGTATTAATTATTGCTCTCTTATATCATATAAGCAAATATTATAAATTTGAAAAGCTTATTGTAAAAGTATCGAAATTCTTTATACTAACAAAAAGTATTATATTGATCATCGGTCCGTCCGGTCTATCTCTATTCAGTCCTATTCGGTCCTGGACCGCAGTCCGGTCCGGTTTTTTAAAAGACTGGGCGGTCTTTTAACCAGGACGGACTGGACGGACCGATTAACAGCTCTAATTGTAATCAGACCGTGAGAAAATTAAAATAAGATGATCGATACTATTTAAATCTCGCGCATTTGATCATTTGCATGATAATATCGTAATAAATTCGTCATAATTTGTAATCGGTCTATTACTATGAGTTAATAATCAATTTATTTTTTTTTTTTTAAAAAATCGACTTCATTCAATCAATTAATCAATCAATTATATGCTGGCTAGTTCATAGATATCGGATATACAATCAAATTTTATAAGCAATCAGGTTTTAAATTATCTAGATATTAGAATTTTCCTTGTATCTATCTACATTCGTACAGTAAATAATCAGTACAGGATAGATATCGGATATACAATCAAATTTTATAAGATTTTAAATTATCTAGATCTTAGAATTTTCCTCAATTGACATTCGTATCTATCTACGTTTGTACAGTAAAATAACCAATACAGGTTTATACTCCTTGGCATAATCATGTAATGCATATTTAGTTAGTGTAATTCCGAAAGACAATAATAAAAAAAAGACATTTTTTTATAATAATCGTCATGCACTTCAATCGAGACAAAAACCTGTTAATGCTCTGGCAAGTTCATAGATATCGGATATACAATCAAATTGTATAAGCAATCAGGTTTTAAATTATCTAGATACCTCATATCTATCCATTCGTAAATAGCCAATACAGGATAGATATCGGATATCCAATCAAATTTTCTAAGGTTTTAAATTATCTAGATCGATCTTAGAATTTTCTACATTCGTACAGTAAAATAACCAATACAGGTTTATTACTCCTTGCAATTTCGACATTTTTTTATAATGATCGTTATGCACTTCAATCGAGACAAAAACCTGTTAAAGCGATGTTTGGTTAAACAATTCTCATACAACGGATAAATATAGTACTATGTGATGCATTGCGTGATGTATAAGTGCAGAAATTCATGTGTTTACTGCGTTTAATGCATTGTCCAATTAGTTATGAGATTTTGCGGACGTACATCTTTTAAAATGCCATAAAACCACTAGATAGCTGCGCGACGTCGTCGCGCGAAACCAGGAACGGGATACCAGATAGTGGTTAAATTGAATGAATAATATAATGATAAAGGTAGAGATATGATCCCAGTTCAGATGACCCGTAAGGGTCACCCAACTAGAGTGTCCAGGATTATGCGAAGCGATATTATGCAATTGATCATTTATTCGCATCGCATATGCATTTACCCAATCGCATCGCATAATTCTGGACACCCTACACCCAACTAGGGATAGCGCATATTTGCGATAGCATAATCTGCGCATAAATTTGATTTTACCGCAGAAGCATATGCGATAGCATATTCGCATATCGGGACTAATTTCGCATAATTAATAGAGCATAATCTGCGCATAAATGGCCGACATTAAAGATAATGTAATATCGGAACATTTCCAGTCAATAAGGCGAGACCAACTGGATTCTGTGTTTTACATTTCCCCCTCTACCCTCCGGAAGAGGGGTGGTTGGGTAGTTCACATAGTAAAATTTTAAAAAAATTATTTTTAAAAAATTTTTTCTGAATTGTTCCGTGACTGTATAACATTTTCCGAAATTTCCCGTAGCCCTATGTATATTTATCTGAGGGGGAACTCTGAGAACGCAGAATCCAGTTGGTCTTGCCAAACACAAAACACGAACATGGTAGTCAGGATTTTCAGGAAGTACAGTAATTTATCTGGTAAGTTAATGATGGGTTCAGTAACGAGTAACTTACGATAAAAATTTATAAATTACAGTAAGTTTACAACCCTGGTGATCGCATATTTCGCAAGTTTCTACTTAATTCGCATAATTTGCAGCATAATTCTAAAAAATTTATCGCATAATTCGCATAAATTGAATTGTAAAGCAGGCAGAATTTGGGTCTGTCGCAGCAGAAAATGAGGATCCCTACACCCAACCCAATGGGTCACCTGACCCAAATGGGTCACGGGTCTAAAATTCTCTGACCCGGGTCAAACGGGTCAGAAGCTTTATAAACTTGCATAAAGCGAGTTTTTTCACTTGCCCTATAAGAAAGTGGTTCTGGTACGGGAAATCATGTATATGCATGGGATGATACGGACTGTGTGGCATGTATAGGCACGTTTTACGGAATGGCACGATTAAAAATGGCACGGATACCACGGTAATGGGGTGGCACGTTATATTACGTCACACGGAATGGCATTAGTGTTCCAAATCGTTAGTTGAAAAACCAACTAGTTGGCAACTTTTCAACTAATCGATTTTAAAAAAATTTAAACAACTAATCGATTTATTATCAACTAGTTCGATTACAAAGTTATCAACTAGTTATCAACTTACTATAATTTATTTTAATCTACTAAACAACTATTATTACAGTATTATTAATCGTAATGATATAACAGAAATCACAACCATTGATTGGTAACTAACTATGCTTCTCGGGTTGAGATGTATCTGGTGTGCATTTTTTATTTCAACTTTGCCAGTTTTCAATATATTTTACACCAACTGGGTATCCTCCAAAGCATAAAGGCACTATTCTTCGGATATAATATGAATTGCAACAGGTACCAATCATAGAGTCAGTACTTTACTTACAGTTGTCATTTTTCAATTTTCACTGATTGAACGTAACATATTAATAATAATAATAATAATAATAATAATAATAATAATAATAATAATAATAATAATAATAATAATAATAATAATAATAATAATAATAATAATAATAATAATAATAATAATAATAATAATAATAATAATAATAATAATAATAATAATAATAATAATAATAATAATAATAATAATAATAATAATAATAATAATAATAATAATAATAATAATAATAATAATAATAATAATAATAATAATAATAATAATAATAATAATAATAATAATAATAATAATAATAATAATAATAATAATAATAATAATAATAATAATAATAATAATAATAATAATAATAATAATAATAATAATAATAATAATAATAATAATAATAATAATAATAATAATAATAATAATAATAATAATAATAATAATAATAATAATAATAATAATAATAATAATAATAATAATAATAATAATAATAATAATAATAATAATAATAATAATAATAATAATAATAATAATAATAATAATAATAATAATAATAATAATAATAATAATAATAATAATAATAATAATAATAATAATAATAATAATAATAATAATAATAATAATAATAATAATAATAATAATAATAATAATAATAATAATAATAATAATAATAAACGTAGTTCATATTTATTAATGATATTAATAATTTTAAGCGGTTCTTTTAGTGTCACATGTTTCATTTTTTTTTAATTATACTTGAATCGTTTTATATATTATATTTGAATCGACATTTTTTTTTTTTAAATCACTACTGGATATTAGTCCTACCATTAAATGATAGCGATAGTAGATTTAAACCATTTTTAATCAAGTTTACAGTATATAATCTATTATAGTAGAGCTTGGATCCATTATCTGTTTCATATTAAATTTAACGGATATCCATCGGTTTTATTATTAAATTTAGTATCTGGTATACAAATCCAAGTTCTATATTGTGTTTAAAATATTTTGCGAAATATAGGTGAACAATCTACGTCTTTTCAAATTTCCATTACGAGATGTAAAATAGTAATGTGAGTGTACGTGAAAATCAAAATAATCGAATTCAAAAGCAACCATTCAAACAGTTCTTTATAGTTAGTGATAAATAACCATTCTAAAAACTCCTTATGGTTATATTAAATAAACATCCTACCGGCTCTTTATTGTTGCGTTATAAAACCATTCTACAAACTCTTTCGGATACATTTAGTGTTTGGATTAGGATGGTTGAGATATGGCTCATGATTCGTGAGGCTATCCCTATAAAGGTTAGTGTAAATATATATTTCAAAATTCTTCGTATCGAGGTTTAATATACTGGATAATTTCTTATAATTTATAATATAAGAATCGAAAAGTGCATGTATATAATAGGGATTAATTAATGGCAGAGATTGCCGTTTTTATAACTATGGTATGCGTACGTGCACTTAAAATGTATATGTACTTAAAACTAACTTATTCATATTATACTGCAAATTTTTGATGATAATATAAGTTACGGATTTAAATTCAAAATCTAATACATAAGGCTCCAGCCCTATGAAAAAACTAGTTATTTAATTGCTCATGTCTGGTTCAATTTGTAATGATATGTTATGTTAAATACGAAAGCGATACTACATCTGCTTAACGGATTACCACGAAGTCTTAATGCTTTTGTGAAAATGCATTATTTGATTTAATTTCTAATGCTTTGCTAAATCTGTAAGTTATCATTACTATAATTTTAAAGATGAAATATTTTTTGTAATATCAACTATACAACTTACAACCAAACAATTTAAACGATTATTTAGTCACGTGATAACCGTAATCGATTAGTTGCAAATATAGTTGGTAACTAATCGATTGAAAAAATTTTATCAACTTGGAACACTAAATGGCATGCATTTGGTGGCACACATATGCACGTTGTACGTGATGGCATGTCGAATTACACGGAATGGCACGTGTTAAAAATGACACGTGCAATAAAATCGGCTCAACCCCATTTTTCATAAATGAGTATCGGCAGTTTCATTAGTAGAATTTTGCGTAATTTTGGCCCTAAGAGGAAGCTAGGATAAATTTTTGGGGTGTTCTCGGGTAATTTTCGTTTATTATTTAGTTTGTGATTATAAAAAGCTTTTATTAATTGCAAATTCTCTACAAAGCTTGTTTACGAAACGTTTACTGCACCAAGTCAAGGCCGGACCGCCAAGCCAGCTTGCAACACTAATCAGTTATTTATTTCCTATTTTGGCTTAGTTATGGCATAGTTGGGTGATCAGATCTGGAGATCTAATCACTCCAACCAAGCCAAAATAGGAAATACATACTGATACTAAAAGATAAAGAAATACACAATACTGTATATGGTTAAGGTAGATTTGGTACACAATCGCTAGAATTTGAATTGCAATACATTCTTGATCATAACCTGCTCATCGATATTTTAGTCTTAACATTTTTGTCATAGATTGTAACCAAATCGAAAGCTGATCATATCGCTACATTAGTTTTAGCACAATGATCGCATTTCGGATATAGCCATAAAACAACGAACTACAAATTTAGTAAACGAAAAAAGGAAAAATCTAGAAATCAATCATCTAAATCTTTAGCGGAATGTAATTTTTCCTTAGCATTTGTTAATATATTCACTCATGAATTTTTTTATCTATTGCGAAGCTATTGTTCTTGTTCTTGCACTTGTTCTTGCACCTGCACTTGTTCTTGCACTTGCACTTGTTCTTGCACTTGCACTTGTTCTTGCACTTGCATTGTTCTTGCACTTGCACTTGTCCTTGCACTTGCATTTGTTCTTGCACTTGCACTTGTTCTTGAACTTAAGACTATTATACCTGCTTTAAAATTCGTGAAGCATTCGATTGACTTTACCTAGCTATTTTTTTTCGCTCAAAATAGTTGGTATATATTAGGTAATCAGACAACAGAAGCAAACTTGGAAAATTCATATTTTATAATTTGCACTAATGTTTAATAAATTCCTTCGTTTTCATCTTTGATAATCAGAGATTATCATTTAATCAACCCAATAAAGAATCCTACGAAAAAAAATGAAAAATGCAAAAGATTGAGTGAATAGAGATGCAAATTTGTATCGGGCCACCGATATTTTCGTCTAAAAAGCACATTTTTACCATTGGTTGTTATCGATAATCGCAATTTTTTTTTAACGTCTTATTATACTGTAGACTAGCCACATTAACAGATCACAGGGAAGCAGTATGCATCGTACTATGTGATACTTGATATGTGAAAAATAAACAGCATGCGACAGATAGGGTCACGAGAACCAATCAGATCCAAGATTTTGCGGACCTACGCCATCCTAGAGCATCGTATAACCATCACTACGTGATATGCATCACTCCGTTCCTGGTATACACTACGTGATTTGCATCACTCCGTTCCTGGTATTTTGTATAGAACAGGGACCTTTATTTTTTTTCATAATAAAAATAAGTTGGATAGCAAAAAAAAAACCACAAGAGACAAGTAATAACAAAAGCACATAAGTACCCACAAAAATTTTTTCGTTAAAAAAAAAAAAAAGAATTATACTTTTTAGTAATAATGATTAGTACCATAAAACGCCGTATTGAGGAGGGTTATTATATGGAGGGTCACTTGTATGTATTACCATATTTTTGTATTTCGTTCTTCCATATTCTTGCAAATACCGGTAAAAACTGAAATACCGCATCTGATGACCTTAACGGCATTTTGCGATTTAATGATATTGGCCAATCAGAATAAGCTATCGATCATTGACAATCCTCGTAATTACAGCCAATCAAAATAATTTCCCTCATGCTCATACGTACGCATGCACTTATTTGTGCGGGTGATACAATTCCAAAAAGGGAAATTAGCCAATCGGAGAACGTAAAATGTGATGATCCCGGATCAGCCCGACACGTGAGCAAAGCGAAGAAAAACACAAAAAAAAAACCGTAAAAAGAGAAAATAAAAGAAAACGAGTGTATAAACCTGTCTTGGTGCACTAATTAAAAATGACGGGAATGAAATTTTACATATAATAGGCATCACTCTAACCCTATAGCTTCTAGAGTTAAGACCCTAACCCTACCATAACCCTAAATTTTTAATTTTACGAACTTAGTTTATTTTTACGTTGAATTTCCTTTAGGTTTGTACCATCCGCACAAATAAGTAAATCCTGTACGTACTTGCTACTAGTTTTAGCACATTATAACCATGATTTTATTGGTTGGTAGATCAACATAGCACTACAAACTACAAGAATCGCCGATTTTTCTTAAAATTTGTTAATATATTCCCTATTTTTTATAGACTTATGCTGTTCTTTTTATCTATTGTGAATCAATTATTCTTGACCTTGTTCTTGCATTTGTACTTGCACTTATTCTTTACTTATTCTTGCACTTGCTCTTGAAATTGAGACCATTATACAAAACGCTTTCAAATTGTGAAACATTTGATTGACTTTTTTAGGCTAAAAAGCAAATTCACGATTCACGATTTAAAGAGAGTTGTTTAAAGGCGTTAAAGTTCTCATACAAAGTATTAACTGCAAATACTTTATGCTATATAGCATACAGTATATTTTCTGTCAATTATTAATTGACTCGAGCTATTCTTAAATTTTTTTTTTAAATAACTTCTCTGATACTTATCTTTATAAGGAAATTTTCTCTATGATATTTTAACATGATTTATATTATCATAAAAAAGATTATGGTCAACTCTTTCTATCAAATTGATGGTTTCGGAAGAAAATAAATTCATTATAAAAAAATAATATGTTTTATTAAGGTAAATAATAAAATTTTGAATTCATTAAATCCAGAGTGGGAGGTTTGTTATATAGAAATGACCGAATATAAAAAAGTTCTCTTAATCGATTCTTTTTTTTTTCTCTAAAAAACTACTAAAAAATTTTACATGATCACGGTAAGTCAATGATTGCTGTATAATTGAACAATCTTGGCGATCATAGATATGAACCGTTTTTCGGGTTGTGCAATCGGATATACGGTTATCCGGGTTATCTTTATAGTGTAACAACGGCATGATATGAAAAATGATCGGAGGTCACAGAATTTTGCGAGTAATAAAAATTCGATTAGAGCGGGCTTAAAAACCCAGGATTCTCTGTGGTATAGTGATCTGTACCTTTCCACAAGTTTTTTTTTTTAATTTTAATCAATACAAACTCTAATGTTATTAATTATTGCGGTTTGCAAAAAAAGCGATCTCTGCAGATCATGATATTATGTAAACAATTTTTCGATTCTAAGAGAATCTTATAGATTTTCAAATATAGAGATACGTAACCGATCGAAAATATAATTGATAGACTATCTAGAATCGCAGAGATTCCTGATATCATCACACCGCTATAAACATAACTGTTGGAAATGGGAATGGATTTTGTGGAAATAAATTCCACCGATTCTCGTACCTCTAACCAATGCTAATCATTTGCTTTTGAGGGAATCATTGCCAGAAAAAGAATTATGCCGATATTTGCTAACAATAGATCATGATTTGAGCAAATCCGGAACGAATCGGGCCGCGGAATCAAGATAGCCCTAGACGAAAATAATACTTCTTGAAATATTTAGAGCAAAATATGTACACCATACATAAATTTATTACAGGTAAAAATATATATATATATGCTATCGTTATAACATCCAACAAAGAAAATAACATCCACTTCATCAAAGAAATATACAACATCAAAGAAAATATATAACATCCACTCTACCAAAGAAAATAATAACATCCAATCCATCAAAGAATATATATAAATTCTTTTCCATCAAAAAAAAAAAAAATATAAAACTCCCTCTCCATCAAAAACAAAAAAATGGCCTACGTTGAAGTCTTTTGTTTATTATTTTTTTCTGCATTTATATTTCATTTGATTAAGCGACCTCGAATAGGCTTGGGTAAACTTAATTTCACTTTATATAATGCTATTATTATCATCATCATTATTTTTTGTAACAAGAATTCATTTTTGATAGAATGAACCACCATTAGTACCATATCGGTATCCGATTATTGGGCATACATATCGTCTACTATACGACGCTGAAAATTTCCTTAAAGAGTGTAGGGAAAAGGTAAAAATGCAATTACCCTATTCAATACTCTTGTTTTTGATTCATAGTTTTTCTAATAATTATTTAATTTTTTTTTTAAAGTATGGCGAACCATTCAGTTTATACGTTTTTGGAAATGTAAGAACTTTTACAGGTGTTGATAGCACTCCTGAAGTCCTTAGGAATTCTGACGTTTTCGATCATTCTGTGGGAGTAAATAAGGTACGTACGTACATGAGTACGTAAATATATATTGATATATATGCTTAGTATTCATATATTTTGTCACTAAGTATGTATGTCGTGACCTTTGTTATACTGAAGTTGCACCTGGCTGGAATTAAGGAATATTTCTAGTCTATGAACTTCAGACGATTGAAATAATATCTCTAGTCACAAAAGAATTCACTACTAAAACTAAATGTTTATAACACATTTATATATTATTTTTTTATTTATTTCTATCAAAAATAGACGTTCCCTTTTATTGATATTTTCAAAAAATTTACCGATTTCAAATCATCATTTATGTCCCGAGTAGTTCATGAACAAATCAGTGGCAAAATCAGTGTTTATACATCAAGGATGCAAAAAGAACTTGTATCCGGGATTGAAAATTTTATTGGAGATTGTAAAGGTATTGGTTAAATATTTATTATATATTTATATTTTAATTTATTATATCTTTATTACTCGAGATTTATTATCTAATTATTAATAATGAATAATTAAATTTCAGAACCAAAGGTTATCGGAAAAATTCAAGAAACGTTGTCACGAATAGTTGCCAAACCTGTTGTTAATATTCTTCTTGGTGAAGTAAGTTTTAAATAATATAATATTATAAATTTCACTAAAATATAAATTTTTATTTATAATAATAATTCCAATTTATTTTAATTATAAAGGAATGTGCAAAATTTGAAGACATTATAGTCTCATTTATATCAGCAGAAAAAGCATTAGATAAGATGAGATTTGCTCCAGAATTTTTATTATACATACATCCTTCGCTTTATAAATTTGTTGCAATGTACGTATCATGAACGTCCAGTAACCCTTCGCATTTGATAAATTGTTGCTTTAATTTAATAAAGAAAAAAAAAAAAATATATATATATATATATATATATATTGTTTTAATAGGATACCACTGAAATTTGGATGGAATCCAATGACTCAACACAGAGATATTTTTGTTCAACGTTGTAAACCAATTATCGAAGAACGCATCTGCCAAAGAAAAAAGCTTGGTGAAAAATATATTCAAAAAGTATGCTTTCTCTTTTTAATTTTAATCTACCTTAAAAATTTCTGTCTAATAATTATTTTTTAATTAATAGGACGACTTACTTGATTTCTTCATAAGTGAATCAGGAACAGATGTTATTGATGATAATCTTTTGAATCATTTATTTGCATTAATATATATGCTTGTTTTTGCTGCAATTAGTACCACCTCCAGAGCTGTTTCATTTGCATTATTTGGTAATTTAATTTATTCTATTTTATTCTACTATTTCATATTTAATTCATAGATTTTAATCTTGAAAATTAATCTAATAAATTAGATTATGGTGCAGACCTGAATTATGGAATGAACTTTATGAAGAACAATTAAAAATTCATAATGAATCAAATGGTTATTTAAGTACTGAAGATGTTCATAAAAAAATGGTAAAATTGGATTGTTTTCTAAAAGAATCTTTTAGACATTCTTCAGATATTGGTAATTATACTTAGCATTTGAATTGTTTATTTTCAATAAATTCTATTGCATAAAATAAAATATTGATCCATTTATTTTGTTACTTTTATTTATAAATTAGCTATGTTACCACATACTGTAGTTAGTAATTCATATACATTTAGCAATGGAATCACTGTACCTAAAGGTATATTTATTTATTAAATTATTTTATTTTTATTTGTTTATATTAATTTACCTTTAATATCATAAAGGTCGTGATGTTTATCTCTACTCACAAGATACAGCCTTCAATAACAAACTTTATGGAGAAACATCATATGAATTTCAACCAAAAAGGCATATAACTTCATTTTCTAATGGCAAAACTGTTCACTCACCAGCTACAAAAGTTGATAGATCTTTTATAACTTTTGGAGGTGGTAAACATGCATGTCCTGGCAGATTTTTTGCAGTTAATGAAATTAAAATATGTTTACATAAATTGATTTTAAAATATAATATTAGAACTGAAAGTGGTAAAATCGTTCCTTCTTTAAAAATATCTTCAATTAAAATCCCACCTATTGCAGGATTAATTTTTGAAAATCGTAATTAACAATATCGTTCATTCAGTATATGGCTTTGAAAATTATATGATATATTATAGTTTAAGCAGTGTCAAGTTTTAGTATTAGGTTCTTTATCATTTTTTTATTTTTTTTATAAACTCTTAAAGTCTTCCATTTTTATTTTTACTCCATTATTACATCATTTTCAATGTATACAATATTACAATTTAATAAAGAATACATATTCATGAACGACTATTATTTCATAATAGCAGAAATTGGTTCTTATAAATAGCTATTGTTTATTGAAATAAAGTAGTTAATTGATGAAATAATCCAACAGGAGGAGAAGAAGTTGAAAGTGAAGAAGAGGGAGAAGAAATAGAATATGCATGCACCTAATTTAATAAATATATTATAATAATAGAGCAAAATTTATTGATTATAATATATATTTTGATCAAAATAGATAACGTAATGCTATTTTTTTTTAATCTATTAATCAATATATACTTATCAAACCATGAATTGTTTTGGTTTAAATTAATTAACAAAAAAAGATAATTACAGGTTAAAATTCCATACAAACTAATTAACCTTATCGCCATTACCGATATAAACCTTACCTATTTCATATTTTAGAACAATGAGTAAGTTTTGTAACAATTTTCTAGTTAACATTACACGGAATTGAATTACTAAAAGGTTGTCCTTTTTTCTTGAATAATATATTATTTTATTGGTAGGTGCTGGGTTCCATGTCCATTCAGACAATGCAAGGGTCTCTTATTTGGTGATTAGGCACTGTTGCTGCAATGACAGTGCAAGGAAGGCGTGTATGAGGTTTAATTCAGTCCACTTTAAAGATTGAGTTTCAAGAGAAGTAAATTACCAAGATGAGTGTGAAGTTTAATTCTGTTCACTTTAACGTTTGTGTCGAAAGAATGTATGATTAACCGTAAACAGTATGAAGTTTAATTTGTTCCATTTAAAAATTGTGTTTCGAGAAAATACATGTATTATTAACGTATAATTATTTAAATTATATTCACTTTAACAATTATCGGCTTTTCCAATTATATTTTGTATCAGTTAGGTAAATCAAATAGATCAAGTCCAAAAAAATATAATTGAAAGCTAGTGAGAGGCAAACATGGCGTCGAAACGAAACCAACCCGAAACTAGTTTCGGAAGGGTCCTAATCCGAAACTAGTTTCGGATTTTTTAAAAAAAATCGAAACTCCGAAACCCGAAACCCCGAAACTATAATCCGAAACCCAAACCTATAATCCGAAACTCAAAGATATAATATTGAAGCCTTTAAAATTTATTGTAAAGTTGATTTATTTTTAATGAATCCAAAATGTAAAATTATTTTTGAATAAATTATAACATTATAAAGATCATTAATTATGTTTTTTTTCACTGCCTCGGTTTGTTCGGGTTTTTTTTAAAGCTGGTCAACTTTACTTTTAATATCATACCGTTATTACAACTGATTTCAAAATTCTAGTGCGATAGAAAAAATTGCCAATGATGAATCGATAAGTATTTGATGACTTCTGATACCAACAATTTATTTAATTTTGCGGTAACTTATTAATTCTATCATTAATAGATATGGACGTGCTAATTACTTATTATTACTTCATATTGTATCCAGTTTTTACGTAGTAAGTAAAAAAACTGATGCTTGCAAAGCAACCTTGATTGTCAGAATATAAACTCCGAAATTATACCTTTCATGTTTTACTTGTGAATCATAACAACAAAAAGGACTGCACGCATGCAATAAATTGTTGGATGCATTTCGGTCCAAATATTACTGGATATTCAAATTTTATTGCATTCTTTAAGGAGATATATAACATACATCAATTAATGTATATTGAAGAGATACATAGCATACATCAGTGCATTTGAAAGAGATATATAACACATTAATGCAATAAATAGAAGTTTGGGTAGTTTTTGGTGTTCAGGTGAGGTTTCAGGTTTCGAATGAGGTTTCGGGTGTCGGATGAGGTTTCGAGTTTTGGATAAGGTTTCGAAGTTTTAATCCGAAGCCCGAAACTTTCGGATTTAGCACAAAAAGGTTTCGGCGCCAGCTTTGGAGAGAATAAACAAATAAATTATTGATGGTTTGGCAATTTCGGGGTTTCGGTTGAGGTTTCGGGTTTCGGTCGAGGTTTCGGGTTTCGGTTGAGGTTTCGAGTTTCGGATAAGGTTTCGGAAGCTATAATCCGAAACCCGAAACTTTCGGAATCGCCAAAAAAGGTTTCGGTGCCATCTCTGGTGAGAGGTATAAGATCATGCGGATGAATTATCTAAAGATCTAATGTAATGCATTATAACAACGAATGGTTTGTGTATCAGCACTGCCATCTCAAAGCTATCATCCAATTATTGCCGTTTATACCTTCTTTCAACGGCCGTTAGGGTGGGAATACACGAAAGAGCCGGACCCAAGTCAGGCAGCGAAGAAACAATGCAATGCCGATCACCATAATCCATCTAATCCCTAAATACTATCTCAGATTGCACGGATCAGGTAGGTGATCCTCGCGATAATAACCCTAGCATGACTATCGTCACGTATCGGGCTATTATTCTCGCTCGGATCAACTTTATTGAATTCAATGAAGATACACATGGGAGAAAAACAGAGAATCAAAAGGAAAATATGGAGGAATAATAAAATTCCCCCGAAAACTTAAAGACTATAAACAATGAAGAAAACGAGATAGCGCATACATTTTCTCTGTTTGCCAGAAATATGTGCTACCAACAAAAATGCTGATTCAAAGGATGAAAAAGATGGTCTTCCGTTTGAATTTCCCAAGATCTACTCCGAAGCTATAGACGTCAGACTTCTTATCACATTTATATTCCTGCTAAATAAGGCACTGAGGTTCGATATATGCCAGAATTCCATAATGATAGAGTTTGAAGTCATAGTTGTCTCGTTGTGTCTGCTTTGATCTTCTTTCATCTAAGATCTTCAGTTGCGAAGCCTTCTTCTTCTTTTTTTTTTTTTTGGATCATTGTAACCACGAAGCCTAATTTTCCTAAATAAAGTCCTTGCAGCTGTGAAGCTTTTCTTCACATAAAGGCCTTGCACTATTTGCCGCTGTGGAGTAAAAAAATTTTTTTTTTTGTAGCATCATAAATCGTCGAACGTCGATCGATCCCTGATGAAATTTCTGCTGCAAGAGTAATATGATTATTGAAGAAGCTGGTGTAATAATAGATGTTTTTGGGGAGGAAGTCGTACTGTTTTTCCTCTTTGTGAGGAGGCGAAATTGGTGAGGGAATAGATGCGTCCAGATTATGGATTTGAAGCATCAAATGCAAGGAAGACAATGTTGGATGGTAGTCCCTAAAGACTTAAATTTTTTTTCCATCATCTTGCTCGGTATACTCGAATGCTTAATACCATTCTACTAAATTCTTTTAGAGCGTCTTCAATAAGAGATGAAAGATCCAAGGTTTATATTAAAAATCTAATTTGATCCACATGAGAAAAATTCGAACGAAGCCAAGATTCATTACCATCAATAAGGTAAGACTGAAGATGTCCAGCTAATTTTGTAACTTTAAGTTCATTGGCAACGACTAATAAATCAAATATTGCTGAAACTTCAAATTTTCCCAATGAAACAAATTTTGACGAAAGTGTTGTAAACGTCAGTATAAGATTACTAAGTGTTCTTTAAAAAGTTGAGTATCTGATTGTTCTCCAACTTCAATTATTACATTATAATCATACTCATTTTCTAGGAATTGCGTAAGGTCTTGAGAAGTTTGCTCAAATCTGCAGGTGAGCTTGCATATTCATTCGATAAGCACAAGGATAGCGCGAAAATGATGCAAAAATAACGCGAAAAAGATGCAAAAATGCCATTTTACTCTCTTCTTCTATCTTTTCTTTCTTTTTTTTTCCGTAGCAAATATCACGTAAGGTTGTGGAGCAATTTACTGAGCAACCCACTCAAGGTCAGTAGCATGTCTTGAGCCTTTACATTTCCATCTTTCCATCTTCAATTTCTTGTTTTTTTTTTGTTTTTTTTTTTTTTTTTTTTTTTTTTTTTTTTTTTTTTTTTTTTTTTTTTTTTTTTTTTTTTTTTTTTTTTGTTCATATGTTTGTTCAATTATGTATCCCTAGCTCGTAGTATATTGTCTTGCCTCTTTTACAGCCACAACTGTACATGAGAAAGGGGAGGCTCCATACACGAAAGAGCCGGACCCAAGTCGGGCAGTGAAGAAACAATGCAATGTATGGCGATCCATAATCCATCTTTATTATTGCTCGATCAGCTGACTTTATTCAAAAAACTGATTAACTTTATTTACAAAATCTGAAAAACATATGGGATAAGGGCTCGCTACTAGGGACCTCAGTGCGATGCGAAATAAAATGCAAATTATGCGATGCGATTGGGCCAAATTATGCAGCTAATGCTTTACGTTCCCAGAATTATGCGAAAAAATCGTAATTATGCGATTTTTCGTACCATTAACCACGTGATAAATATACTCAATTTGGATTGGTCAATTTCTTTCAGAACTTTACATAATTTACGTTAAATTTTCTACTCGAAATATGTCGGAATGGTAGATATAAAAACAATTCTGAAATTTGTGTTCAAAAATTTTTTATAAAAAAAAACTGATCGGTTGGTTAAAATCTACCAATCACAGGCACTAGTTACTATTATGCGATTTTGGACCAAATTTTGCTTCGCATATGCGATGCTAAAAATTGGCTCATTATCCGCATCGCATCGCATAAAACTGAGGTCCCTACTCGCTACCCTTATTGGCTCTAATATACATAATCACTTTTTTCACCATAGACACATGCATTCATCACAACAGCAACCAAAAGGGACACCTATAGTGTCCTGTCTGTCCCACAGGTACAGAGACGATCCGAAACCATTCATAGATCAAGATGCCTTCATATAAAGGGAATTCTCATAGCTGAAAAGAGAATCGGTAACATGTTCCTGCCGGTATGAGCGAGGTTCATTCTTATGGTCCTTGCACTGCCATTGCAGCCGTGGAGCCTATACAACAACTGGTCCTTGCACTGCCACTTGCAACTGTGGAGCCAAATACAACAACAGGTCCTTGCACTGCCACTTGCAGCTGCGGATCCAACTACCTCTGGTCCTTTCACTGCCACTTGCAGCCGTGGAGCCAGGTACACAATAGGTCCTTGCACTGCCACATGCAGCCACGGAGCCAACTACCTCTGGTCCTTGCACTGCTACTTGCAACCGTGGAGCCAGGTATACATACTGCAGGTCCTTGCACTGCTAATGCAGCCGTGGAGCCTGATATAACAAAAGAAACAACACTGCTTGCTTGAATTTGGGTGGGTAAGAGAGGGTGATAGAGCCGGCCTTCACAAGGCGAGCGATAGCGAAAAGACAGATAACCTTCTTCACTGAGATTCTTGGCCTTAAATACACCTCCCGTATCACTGGTTTATACTTGGCCACAGTCATTATCGCTTACCCTACAAGTTAACAAAATCTCACGACAATAATCAAAGAATAACCATAAAAGGATACATAACAAAATTTGTACATGATCGGTCATAAAGTCATCTGATCTCGCAATAATGATCGCCCTGTCACTTCGTTGACAGGCTTTTTATTATACTGGTCCTTGCGCTACCACTTGCAGCCGCGGAGCCAACTACCTCTGGTCCTTGCACTGCCACTTGCAGCCGTGGAGCCAGGTACACAACAGGTCCTTGCACCGCCACTTGCAGCCGCGGAGCAAACTACCTCTGGTCCTTGCACTGCCACTTGCAGTCGTGGAGCCAGGTACACAACAGGTCCTTGCACTGCCACTTGCAGCCACAGAGCCAACTACCTCTGGTCCTTGCACGGCCACTTGCAGCCGTGGAGCCAGGTACACTACAGGTCCTTGCACTGCTAATGCAGCCGTGGAGCCTGATCTAACAAAAGAAACAACACTGCTTGCTTGAATTCGAGTGGGTAAGGGAGGGTGATAGAGCCAGCCTTCACAAGGCGAGTGATAACGAAAAGAAAGATAGCCTTATTCACTGAGATTCTTAGCCTTACATACTTGGCCACAGTCATTATCCCTTACCCCCGTTATCGATCTAACAATAATCATAGCCATGTGAATATCAAAATCATACGCAAATCTGAAATTACCTGTAAATACAAGTTACAAAATCTCACGACAATAAATCAAAGAATAACCATAAAAGGATACATAACAAAACCTGTACCTGATCGGTCATAAAGTCATCTGATCTCGCAATAATGTTCAAACCCCTAAATACCATCCAGGTTACACGGATCAGGTGGGTGATCCTCGCGATAATAACCCTAGCGTGACTATCGTCACGCATCGGGCTATATAAATAAAAACCTTTCAGACAAAATTCTTATCAGTATTAACAATCATGAAAGGCATTTTTGTGCTATCAAATTTGTTATTATTTTCTTTAATATTACAAAATCATTTGGTTTACACATACACTGCTACACACAATATCACGATATTTGATTAGAAGTGAAGTGCCTAAATTATTAGCTCAAGAAAAAACTTTAGTTGAGGGAAACCGTATAATAATACCATTATTAATGAAAAATGAGCAAATCTTTGGTGGTTCTTATATAGATATTTTAACAAATAAAATAAATATCAATTCGAAAAACTTGTCTGAAAGCGGAATCATGACAAACAACCATGATATGAAACCATACTTAGACTTATTATCATTCATACAAGTGAAGAATTCTTTATATGATTTGAATTCCACTTTTGAAGACCTGACGACATTGGCTAAAGAAGACCAACGTTTTGTTATGTAATGAATACATAGTTAATAATATAGTCATATATTTAAGCCATTCTGATGATATACAGAACAAAGAATTTATCGCTGATGCTATAAAACTTAATCCGATTATAATCTATGATGAACCTGACTCTAACCCTAAAGCACCTCCAACACCTTCAGTACCTCCAGTACCTCCAATTCAAGTTTATGTTCTTGGTGGAGACGGCATACATAACTCTGAATTTTCAGCTTATTGTACAGCAGCTTTTTGATGGGTTCAAGAACAAATTCAACACCCTACTTAATGACCGCAGGTCATTGTTCAAAATGGGCCCATTTAACCCAGATGGGACTGTTGATTTTACCATAAACCATGGGGAGTACAGGAGGGGATCCTCTTATCGGATCAATGGCTCCGCCTAATATGTCGGCAAACGAAGTCGATTTTTTGTGTTATCATGAAACAAAATAATCGTATCAGTGTTACCCATCTGTAAGAAATACAGACGATTCAGAATACCCAGAGCTAAGGATTTTTGGTATTGTAAAAATGGATACCCTTGGAACTCTTGTATGTAAATCTGGTTATTTTACACATACCACTTGTGGTAAATAATATCATTAAATGTTAGGGTCATCAACCAAAGTGGTAGGATATTTGATGGCCTTATCAAAGTAGAAGAGTTGGCTTGTCATGGAGAAAGCGGTGCACCTGTGTTCCCATACGTTGAAGAAATGCTTCCCGACATTTTTATTGCGGGTATTATTACAGTGGGAAAGAAGGGAGTGTTGTTATCTTGTACCAATAGGAAAGCTTATAACTGACGATCTGTATATTCTTACAGTTGATAACATTTTTTATCATATTACCGCGGTAAATACATAGTTACCAATAATTGAGATGCAGTTGACCCTTTATTTGATTATAAGTTATAATTTATGCAATTTATTTATCAGTTGTATTTCATTTTACAGCCTTAATTTCCATTTTTATATTTCCTATGAATTTGTATTTTTCTTTTAATACTCTGATCACGATATCAAGATTAATAAAAACATACCATGATTCTTATGTGTACAAGGGAAATTTCATTTCTGCTAATACAGAATGGTTCAGAATATTTTTATTGCATCCATAATCTAAATAAAATACTGTATCAATATTTTGAAGAAAACAAATGGAAAAAAACCAATAATTATTCGGGCAAATTGATTCTTTCTGAAATTTCACCATGATTGTAATTGTTTAGAGTATACGCAAAATTAGGCGAAACCTAAAATAAAACTTCATGAAGATAAACCGATTTTCATCAATTAAGTTCTTGAAAGAAGAAATAATGAGAGATGTAAAAGGTGGCAAAATTTGTAAAATGGCGGAAAGTGGCGGAGCTATGAAAAAACTAATAAAAAGAGAAAATTTTAAAAAGCTTCAAAATAAAATCGTTATGATTAGAGATGGCAAAATGGCATTTTTCCTCACTATGCATGCGCATGGTATGCTGTATGCATGCACGCATGCATGCATGCTATACACAACACAGTTTAAAATATATACAATATTTAATAGTAAATAACTTGGATTCACTGGTCCGTTTTTGATAATTTTACTGTCAAAATGAACGTCTCAATAAGACGATTCTAGTAAGTCTAAAATTATTAAAACCCATCATGGTTCTCGAAATCATTACGATTCTTTATTTTCATAATATTATAAAATGTTGCCTGGACATGCTGATGTACCACAATGAAATTTGATCGATTGTGTTTAAATGATTTATAATGGTTTCAAGATGATATATTATGAACTACAAATAAATTTACAGCGATTGTGTGAGTTTTTTTATTTTTGTTTAATGTATATCGATACATCAATCAAGAATATTGAGCGTACGTACGTACATAATTTATATGCTCTATTCCATTTTTGAAAGAATTAACCAATTTACTATGATTCTGGTATGATTCCCTGAAAGTTAGTTAGTTACCCGCCAGCTCATTTTACTGACCCATATCCCCGACAGAATGTTTCACCTACAGCACTTTTTGTTGACAGAATCCTTCCTCAACATACCATGTTTTCGACATCCCCTTTCTTAGAAATCTCATATTTTCGACAAAACATTTATCTGACATGACATATTTCTAATTTGACTTTTCTCTGACTCTAAGTTTTATTGAATGCACTTTTTCCAACAAGAACGATAAACCAGTGATCATCGCATCACGTGAAATCATGCAACTACGTCATTTGTTTACTAGCACTATCAACTCGGCCTAAATTATACTATCACCTAACCATAACCCTAACCCTAACCCCAATCTAACCCTAACCCTAACCCTAATTTAGGCTGAGTGCTTAATCATGTGATTAGTGTTCCGCAAAAGATCTGGGTCCAGTCTGGGTCCGGTCCGGTCTGTTGACGGACTGAGTTCGGACCCTTGATTTTTAAGATTCGATTCAGACCCACAAGAAGATCCGCCTGGTCCGGTCTTAGAATAATACTTAATGCTGATTGGCTAATTTAGAATTTTATTTTTTTTACAGATAAAATATCATATTTCTGTGTCCAACTGGTGATATATATGTACGTATCACTGGACCCTGAATTACTGTATCATTTTGAATCTATTATAGCAAAATTATATAAATAAAATCAGGCAAGAAATCATTTGAGAACAACAAACCTTTTTTTTTTTTAGTGAGGCACTTGGTCTTAGTTATTTAACAACTTTGTATCTATAAATTTTTAAATTTCATGATTCCAGGCTGGGCCCGGATCTTAGTGATACGAGTTCGGACCCTAAAATTAGATCCGAATCAGTATTCGGACCAGGTATGGATCTTTAAAAATACCCGCCCGGTCCGAATCATGTGGAACACTACATGTAATGTGATGAACATGAATATATCACTCTACCTATTTAAACGAAATTCTAATCGGGGAAAGATCTTGTTAGAAAAAGATGTCGGAAACATGCATGTCAGAAAAATGTTCTTTCTAAATACGTCATGTCAGTAAAATGTCTTTTTGAAAATATGTCCTGTCAAGAAAAGGGAGGTCAAAACATGGTATGTCGAGGAAAGATTCTGTTAACAAAAAATGCTGTAGGTGATATATTTGGTCGGGGATATGGGGTCAGTAAAATGAGCTGGCAGGTAACTAACTTTCGGGGAATCAAGCAACAACCTTTACGATACATACTATAACTATTCGTATAAGTATTAGCATCTATACAAATGGGTTAAGCTTTATCAAAATGTATAATCTATCATCACGTTTTTGATTACCTTAATAAACTAAGAAGATCAGTATAATCAAATGGTATGATGCAAAAATACCCCTATTTTATCATCCGTACCATTCTGTTGTATAGTATGGGAAATTGTAGCAGATCAATATGGTACCAGTTATAGATGCCTGGTGAAACTAATTTTGCCTTGACGAAATGACGAAACTATAAATTTCAGCAGGTTTTGCCAATGACGAAACTTATGGTTTTGTCAGATTTCATCATTTCGTCCGGCATCACTAGTACCAGTATGGTACAGATTTTAAGATAAGATTGTATAGATAACAATTCTGTTACAGTGTCATCGTTACATTATAATATTAAAATAGATCAGTATGGATGATCAGATCAGTATGTTATAGGGGCCTATTTTAAAATTCTACCATACTGTTTTGGTTTTATATTGTTAAGGTTTGGTATTTAAAATTTGGTATTTTACACTAATACCGGACCGATCAGCTTACTCATACCATACTGATATTCTGTAATTCAGAAACAAACCTACTTAATCAAATGTTAGAAAGATTTTATAATATTTGGATTTAACTAATTTTGTATAGGCATATTAGTATAAAATTGCTTAGACCATGCACATGTGACCATCTTGAGTATGATAATTCTGGTCATCCATAACATACTGATCTATTGTAAGTATGGGGAATTACAGCAGATCAATGTGGTACTGGTATGGCACAAATTTTAGGATAAGATTATATAGATAACCAAGTGGGGTACAAAATACCCTTATTCTGTTACAGTGTTATTGTTACATATAGTCAGTATGTTATAGGGTGTAAAATACCTAATTAAAATTTTACCATACTGTTTTTGTTTTATATTATTAAGGTTTGGTTTTTAGAATTGGTATTTTTACACTAATACCAGACCGTTCAGCTCACCTATACCATACTGATATTCTGTAATTCTGAAAAAACCTACTTAATTAAACGTTAGAATATTTGGCTTTAACTAATTTTGTATGTGCATATTAGTATAAAATTGCTTAGACCATGCGCATGCACGCATGCATACATTGATACGCATGGTGCCCATTTTTAGTTATGATAGAAAGCTTAGGCATGTTTTCTAACGTAATAGCATCTTCAGAAAAAATGTATCCAGATTTTTTGTTAACTTACATGCGATTTGAAAACTGATTTCTGGCAAATTATCTTCTTCATGCTTAATAATAGGGCTGCTAATTGGTCCATCCGGTCCATCCTGGTTAAAAGACTGCCCAGTCTTTTAAAAAACCAGACCAGACTGCGGTCCAGGACCGAATAGGACCGAATAGAGCTAGACTGGACGCGCTGATGATTAATTAGTCGGAAGCAAACAGAGGACTCTATTTTTACAAAAAGGTTTGATCAGCAAATGTCCAGCTGCATCATGTGATATACAACCAATCACATTCAACTGATCGACAAAAACAATAACGGTGTCGCAAATCTTACGCTTTTGATTCTTCTGCACTTACTTTTTTTGATACTCCTAAATGCACCCCAAAAATTTTATTACTTTTTGAGACACAGCAATTTTAAAAGTCACGTGACTGCCACGATTAAAATCGACCAATGGAATTGCAAGTAAGTTTCTAATAAAAGGCTTAAAGTTTTTTTAATCGGAACTAATTTTTTTATTATATTATTGTTATTTGAATTTCTAATAAGAGTTGCAGAATGAAAATTACCATTCCAATAGTAGTAAACCCGTCAAAATTGGCTTAGTTTATCATGAGATATGAGTAAAAATTTTTGCGAATTTTTAAATTTTTTTTTGAAAATTTTTTTACTCATATTTCATGATAAACTAAGCCAATTTTGATGGGTTTACTACTATTGGAATGGTAATTTTCATCTCTGCAACTCTTATTAGAAATTCAAATAATAATGACATAATAAAAAAATTAGTTCCGATTAAAAAAAACTTCAAGCCTTTTATTAGAATCTTACCTGCAATTCCATTGGTCGAATTTAATCGAGTCGGTCATGTGACATTTTTAAATCGCCGTGTCTCAAAAAAGTAATAAAATTTTTGGGGTACATTTAGGACAGTGTTGGGTGATATGGCGGTCGACCAAAAATTTGCTGGTCAAATTGGTCTGGTCAAATTGGTCAATTGGTCAAACTGGTCAAATTGGTCAAGTCTATTATATAAATATTATATATATATTATATAATAAATTATATTTAAATATGCTATTTGACCAATTTGACCAGTACAGGTCCTTTGACCAGACCGGTCAAATTGGTCAAATTGGTCTGGTCCAATGGTCAAATTGGTCTGGTCAAGTCAACACTGATTTAGGAGTATCAGTGCAGGAGTATCAAAAACGTAAGATTTGCAACAGTGTCACGGGGTAAACGTGACATTCCAAATATAGGATGATCATTTAAAGTACACTGCGCCACATTTCATACGACAATCGCATAACCGATGCGCATATAATTAATCGTGCATAATCGATCATGCATGCTCGGGGCTTAGCTATGGCGGAATGATTTAGAAACCATTCAATCTATCGTATGATACACATAATATGATAGCGTCGTAGGTATGATTTTAATCTAGTAGTTTCCATAATATTCTATAATGTTAGATTAGCGAGTCCCATAATATTTGTAAAGTATAAAAGAAGGTTGTTTAGCTCTTCTTCTGGGCAGAATCTGGGGATTATCTTATAATTAAATCCAATATATAAATATCAGACTATATTAATATACAAGTCACTTTTTATTCTAAATCGGGTAAAATCACCAAGTCACGCCTCTGGCGAGCTGCCTTTTATCATCTTTCGCATCGTAGAACTAAGGAACGTCGTTTTTTCCCGTAACAACAGACACATAATTAACTTATATTGCTGTATTGATGTTAAAATATAATATATAGTGTATATATTAAATATTGGCTCCGGACATACAATGCTGTGCATTTACCTAGTATAATACTTTTTTGCTATAAAGTTTGTCAGTATAAAGAATTTCAATACTTTTACAATAAGCTTTTCAAATTTATAATATTTTCTTATATGATATAAGAGAGCAATAATTACCCCTTTTTTGTAAAATCTTCATAACACGTTAACGTGTTAGCACGTATGCGTTTTAAGGGACGCGGATTATAAACATTCTCAATAGCATGTCAATGTGCTAGGCTTAGTTCTTAGTTGTACCATCATCACGTAGCGTGTTAAACAGCACGTTAACGTGCCAAACAACACATTAACGTGTTGTATATTAAATTCAAATGTATATAAACGAATGAATTTGACTTCAATAAAGATATCCAATACGATACAACCCAATATAATACAATAGAATACAAGTAGAGAAGTTTCCTTCGATTTTACTTAAAAGAAAAATAAAGGAAGTAAGCTAGTGGTGTAGTGCTGAAGAGACCTTTATTCGAGTAAATCAGAAAATTATCTCCTAGTAACTATTAGGGTTAAACGTATACGCTCTCCCACCTTAATAGTTGCAGTAGATAACGTCTTATATAAGATGATCAGTTATGACGATTACTATTTTAAAATTTGTAATTATTGATTATGAATTCGCAACCAACTATATACGTAATAGATGTTGCTGAAAATAACGCCATATGAGAATAAAAAAAATCCAATTTGTGACGATTCTTGAATGATTAATAATGTACTTTGTGACGGACAAAATTGACACGGAATATAAATGTCTTTTATTTTTAGTATGGGGGATTGACGATCACGAATCAAAGAATCTTTTGATTCAAAAGGTCAAACGATTCGAAAGATGCAAATGAATTAAATGAATAGAAAAATTCTTTTTAATAGTTTTTTAGTCTGTAATTAATATTGTATAAGAACCTCGATCTCACCTCCAAATAAAGAATAACTTAGATAGAGTTAAACTCACTTGAGTTCTAAAACTTCGAAATCATATATAGTAGAAGTTAGTTCACTAAAACAAATTATCCCTTTGTCGTAAAATCGCTTGTAATATATAAAAATTAACATATATAACTTTTATATAGTATTCTATATAAGATTTATGTAAAGTTGTAGATCTATGTAGATTTTATAAATAAATGACTTAGGAATCAATAAACGACGCACAACAGTAACACCAGAAATAATTATAATATGTAATAGATGTATATGAATAAATATAAAGAGTTAAGTTTTTAACTAAACGTGCCCTTGTTTGCAAATATTGTGTATAATCAATATGTATATCACTTAAATGACAATTGTAAATCTATGTAGATTTTATAAAAATGACTTTGTGATGTCGATCCAGAATTAACAGTAACACCGGAAATAATTATAATACGTAATAGAAATATATGAATAAATGTAAAGAGTTAAGTTTTTAACTAAACGCGCTCTTGTTTGCAAATATTGTGTATAATCAATATGTACATCACTTAAACACTTATGACAATTGTAGATCTATGTAGATTTTATAAAAAAATGACTCGATTCAGAATTAACATGAATCAATAAACGATTAACACCGGAAATAATTATAATACGTAATAGAAGTATATGAATAAATGAAAAGAGTTAAGTTTAACTAAACGTGCACTTGTTTGCAAATATTGTGTATAATCAATATGTACATTACTTAAACGCTTATGACAAAAATAATTACATGATCTAACTTAAATGTATTTTTTTAATTAATTGAATTTTCTTTTCGACTTCTTTTCTTTTATTTCTTTTTCAATTTTCTTTTTTTTCTTTTTAAACTTTTTTCGTCGGATCATCCTATGTTAATATAGGCTATATGAGAATGAAAGTAGTCGCATCAAATGAACATCTTTTTTAAAAAAAAACATATAAAGTGACTAACTTTTCCTGCCATATATCTGTGTATTCAATTATTCAATTCTTCTTAATTAATTTTCTAAAAATACGTTACCTTAATGAAAATGAACAAGAAATATATACTATGCATATTTGTTGTATTGATAGTCATAACGAATTCAAGTTATGCACTTCCCAAACCTATGGGTAGAAGAGCAAAAATGGTACCTATAAGTAAAACAATTGATATTCCTCCAGAAGAAAGAATTAACAGTAATATGACAAAATCTTTTGCTGACAATGTTGATAATTTTGGTGCTATTGGACTCTTAAGTTTTGTAAAATCAGATGGAACAACTGATTATTGTACCGCCACTATGATTAAAACTGATAACGGAAATATAGCACTTACCGCTGCACATTGCCTTTGGGATATACTCTCTAATCAACCTTTGAAATGGAATTCTGATATTTATTTTTATCCTGGGTAAAACAATGGACCACAAGGTATTGGAAATGTTCAAGCTTATACACTTACTATATGGAAAGATTTTTCGGAAGATGAAACACTGTATGACTATGACTTTATAAAGTTTTATTATCAAGATGGAAGAAAATTACAAGATGATATTGGAGCCTTCGATGTTGAATTTGATATACCAGGAGGAGATTATCCAGTCACTGTATTTGGTTACCCAGGATTTGGTTATATGCCGAATTGTCCCAAAGATGGAGAACATCTTTGTTCGTGGCAAGGAAACACATTTGACTTTGATCAAAATCTTCCAAATCACGAGTTGCATAGGGGTATACCTATAGATGTTGGTGGTGGCTCAAGTGGGGTCCTTGGATAAGAGATTATGATCAAAATACTAATACAGGCGTTATAGATGGTGTCTCACATGGTTTGTTACCTCCACCTTATCCTTCACAAGGTTACACCACCACTTGGAGGTGGCGAAATGATGATTTTTCAGAACTATTGAAGTCCGCTGAAGATTTTAATCCATAGCTCCATCACGAAGTTTACAGTCATGTAATTAATTTAAAATATAGTAATACAATTAGGCATTCGAGTTATTTAAAGGGAGTTAAAAATGAATATACTAAATTGCATTCCCCTTATGTAAAGATTTGCTTGGTTTCTATTAGCACCTCCCCATATATTGAGAAATCTTTACAAAATTATATAATTTGATTCAAAAATTTATAATTAAGTAATAATTTTATAGCAAAATAACTGCCTTTTTATTTTTATAAACTAGAAAAATACATAATTCTTTATTATTTAGTCTTTTTAATAAATTTAATAATAAAAATAATAAAAAAAAATTTTTTGCGTGTTTTATTTTTTTTTATTCATTACACTGAACGGCAATCAATATTAGCAATTAAACCGGCAACTATGAGAAAATAAATTACAGAATCAGGTATCGCATTTTAAAAGTTAGATTAACAATTTTATGCGACACAAAATACAGGAGCAAGTGTTATGTCGGATGTGAAGATGAAAATGTGAAGTTTCTATATGTATTCACTTCCTTGCATTGCCATATGCATTTATCTAATAAGATGCAAGATTTGCGTACGAACGCCATTTAAATTGCATCACTACGTGAAATCTTCAATATCACTCCGTTACTGGTATGAAGTTTTTACTAAATATAGAATATATAAATTGTATCAGCATTTATCACGAGTATAGTATTTATCAATCGCAAAGACTCCTAAACCCTGGTTGGCTAGCTAAATAGATGTGGAAGATTTTTGTCCGGGTCTCAAGGTTCCTCGGGTCTTACTGCACATAGTACAGTAAAATGTAAAGTATTTGCTGATAGCTTGCTCATATGCAGAGCAGCTAATTCTATAATTCTTTCTTCGAATCCAGTGCGCTAGAAGCTCCAATATTATTTTTGATTGTTAAGGTGTTTCATTGTCAGTGAAATTTTGGTGCCTCTGAAAGAATAAATGCTATTGTAGAAGCTGTTCGTAAAAATATTATTTTGAAACTTAACTTTATAGCGACCCAGTTAGTTATGAGATTGGTTACATATTGAAAATATTAATCTCATATGCTATCGAGGTAATAAAGAGAAATTTTGCAATAATTCTTTACATAAATATCTATTAGTTTTTTTTTTTGAATTTTGGTACAAATTTTATTAGCAATCGGTGATTAGCATCAATCAATTCAATACTGTCAGAAGAATAACCTAAACTTTCCCTTGAAAAAAATTGATCATAAAATAGGCTGTACTGTAGTCATTTCGAAACCAAAATTCGAGTAATGTAGTATAAAATAAGGATTGGAATCGGTTTAGTCGACTAAACCGAATCCAATCCCTAGTATGAAGTTAACCAACAAATAAAAATAATCATAACTGTGTTGTTATCCTTTATTTGTTTTGCATTAGAACAAAAAAAAAACATAATTTATTGAATAAGTAGAAACTAATTATATCAGTTCAAATTCTGTTTTATTGTTTACTAACTTTATTGACATAATTATGCTAATAAAAAAATAACAAAAACAAATATATTTACCTCATATCCTTAATATTCTTCTTACCGGTAAATTCTTTGCGACGTAATCAAAATAGCAAAATGAAGATAAGAAAAAAGTTAATTTTGAACTACATAACCTTTGAGGTTTTTGGTCAGAAAGTAAATATATTAAAAAAAAACGACACATCTTATATCCTATTTTTCAAGGCGTTAAGCTTGTTACAATGAAAACATAAACAGTAATTTGAAAATTGAAGTAATAATTCAGGTAATTACATAATTATACTGTTCTACAATCAAGTATATCATATACAAATGTGAGAGAAACATAAAAGAAAATGTCATATAATCCTTGTGAAGATACAAAGTGTGAAGTTTCTAATATGCATTCAAATTTTACTTCGATTCAGTATGATATAAGATTTGATTCATAGTGAAATCATATATATTTGTGAAACTTTCCATAACATGATATTGATATTAATATGAATGAAAAAATCCAACCTTTTAACCTATCAGGTGACAATGTTATAAATAAGATCCATTATAACATTCTATTGCATTCAGGTCTAATCTTATTTTTAAAGCATATTTTCCTTTAACATATTTTCGGTTCAAAAACGGGTGAGTTATTTTGTCAATCAGTCGGTATTACAAATTTACTATCTATAAAAAAGATTCTTAAACAATTCTATAATACAAAAAGAATATGATTTATTAACAAGCATAAAATTTATAATTACCTTGACATTCATAATCACTATTGAATGAAATAAAGCTACTTTTATAATATGAATAATTATATACTTACATATCATTTTTTACATTTTGTAATTTTTTATCAAATTCAAATTTCTGATACAACAATTTCATTATTCTGCCATTCCACAAAAATATCATAAATTTCTTTTACAATCAGTCGTTTTTCTGGGAACATCTCTTCATTAAATTTTGCATAGCATATTGATGTATTTTCATAAATCTGCGGCCGTAAGCCGTTACATATTCATATTTGAAATTGAAATCTTGATTTTTCTCAAAAGGGTCCAATTTAGATTTGACTTTTATAAAGTTACAAATCCACCTTTACCAATTTCTTTAATATTTTTAAATTCATCGTAAGGATCCACGATAACTGATGCTTTTTATCAATCAATATTTTTTTTTCAATTCATCTTCAATTTCAGAAATTTTATAATTATGCATCCATTTAGGGTTCCGAAGTTCAGTTCAGTTCAATAGAGGTTCAGGTTCAGGTTCAATGAACCTGAACCTGAACCTGAACCTGCTCTAAAAGTTCAATACTGAACTGAACCTGAACTTAAAATTATTGAACATGAACCTGAACCTGAACTTAAAAAAAGTTCAGTTCAGGTTCAGTCCAAGGTTCATGAACATGTTCAGGTTCATAATATATGCACATGTTTACCTAAATCACAAAGCTAGAATCAGTTAGTAAAATTTAGAGAATTATAACATTTTGTATAATTTTATTTTAAAATTATACAAATTTCTATAATTCTCTAAATTTTACTAATTGATCATAACTTCTTGCACTAAGTAAACATGTTAAGAGCCAAAAAATACATCAAATCAGCATATTTTGTTTTATTTTACTTTTCTTAAATTTGAAGAAAAGATGCTTAATTTTGGAAATTTTCATCAAAAATTCAAAATTAAGTATCTTTGACGCAAATTTTAAGGAAAATAACATAAAACATACCGATATTATGTATTTTTAGTGCTAAACAAGGGGTTCGTATTATTTCGCCGACAATCACTTCACCGACATAACATTTTACCGACAAATACTCACTGACAAGTTCATTTTACCGACAGTTTGTTTCACCAAAGTTCATTTCACTGACAAGTTTTTTTTCAAAAAGCACCCTAACTTTAGCCTTAATTCTACCTAATTCTACCCTAACCCTAATGAAAATGACCAGAATTACTTTGTCAGTGAAATGAGCTTCGGTGAAATAAACTGTCGGTAAAATGAACGTGTTGGTGAATAATTGTTGGTGAAATGTTATGTCGGTGAAGTGATTGTCGATTAATTGATTGCCACCCCTAAACAAGTTTACTTAGATCAAGAAGTTATGATCAATTAGTAAAATTTAGAGAATCATAGAAATTTGTATAATTTTATTAATAAAATTATACAAATTTCTATGATTCTCTAAATTTTACTAATTGATCATAACTTCTTGATCTAAGTAAACTTGTTTAGCACCAAAAAATACATCATATCGGTATATTTTATTTTATTTTCCTTAAAATTTGCGTCAAAGATGCTTAATTTTGAATTTTTGATGAAAATTTCCAAAATTAAGCATCTTTTCTTCAAATTTTAAGAAAAGTAAAATAAAATATGCCGATTTGATGTATTTTTTGGTGCTTAACAAGTTTACTTAGTGCAAGAAGTTATGATCAATTAGTAAAATTTAGAGAATTATAGAAATTTGTATGATTTTATTAATAAAATTATACAAAATGCTATAATTCTCTAAATTTACTAACTGATTTATACTTCTCACTCTAAGTAAACTTGTTCAGTATCAAAAAATACATATATTTTTATTTAGACTCAAACCAGTTTGCAAAATTTGGACTAGCCCAACCAAACTTATGATTGAGTTTAAGTTTAGTATAAAGTTTTAATAATTAAATTTAGAGTTTGAGCCTGGTCTAAACCAGACCAAACCCGGACCCAAACCTAGAATCACTAGTTCATATGAACACCAGACTGAACCTGAACATGTTCATGAACTTATGAACTGAACCTGAACCGAACCCAAACCAGCTCTAAAAGCTCAATACTGAACCTGAACCTGAATATGTTTTAAAAAATGTTCAGGTTTAGGTTCAATACTGAACCTAAACCTGAACCTGAACTTGATCTAAGTTCAGTACAGGTTCATAGGAACACTACATCCATTCATTTGTGACTAATATTAATTTATAAACTTTAATCAATTTTAGATTATTACTTAATAATGATATATTTAATTATTTATAATAAATTAATTATGATTATAACCTGATGTTGATTCCTTTTCCCTAACTGCGATTTATGACAAAAATATAAAATTTAAATAGAATATACAGTAATGGGACCAAGGTTTAACAACATGCATTTAGAGAACATAAGAAAAAGTACATTTATAAAGGGCATGTATATATTTGAGTCAGCATTTGAGCGTGAATTTAGAGAGGGTGTGCACTTCTAGAGGGTACACATATGGATATAACTTAATTTAATGTGCTGGTGACGTAGTCATTTTACTTAGAAGTTAAAGTTTGAGCCTAGACAATTTTAAATCTAAATTTGGCCAGTCATAACTATCGGTAAATTAGTTATTGTTTTATTAAATTTAAAGTAATTATTTTTATTCTGCAAGGTTTATTGACATTGGTATTTACATTATTGTTATAATTTTTTATATAATAAGTGCCTGTTTGTTTAGTGACACAAAAGGTTTGATTGTTTCTAATTAGCTTGATCAATTAAGATTAATATAGAACGTTCTGCCTTTCTGTTTCTAATATACTTTAGAGGCGTAAATAATATATTTAAGTAATTGAAGTTATGCATATAATGATAATTTTGAGTCTTATTCATGAGTTTTTGTGACCGAAATTACTTTTTTAATAAAAACTTTAAAAATGTAGTTTTTGCATTTTCTGACTTTTGTGTAATATCTATTTCCTGATATTGATGTACACTTATGTTCTAAAGTCCAGATATTTTATCAAAATTTAGTTATGTTATTAATCTTACAAAAGCTTTTAATATTACAGATGCTCTTTAACTAATTATTTATTGTATAAAATGAACTATAATATTTTCTTAGAATTTAAAATCAATTGCCTGGACAACTTATTTATATTTTATACAGAATTTTTTTAAGAACGTAACGTTACAAAAAATCACTATAAAATCATTTTTAGGTTAACATTCATTATACAAATAATCTAAAATTGAATTTGCTTGCACTCATTTGAATCACTTGGAAGAATCATTTAATTACTGTAATATAAATTTGGCACTGTAACATTGTACTTTGAGGTTTAATATTGATCCATTCGAATGTTTGGGATCAAGATCTTTAATTATAAAGATTATTGATACGAAAATTTTCCTATTATTCTTCTCTTATGATATTTGGTTATTATTCGCTAGTAATTTCTGGAATTGACGAGTGCGATAGACTAGTAATTATTAATAATATTGTGGACTATAATTTCAATAGCGTAAGAATTTATGACGTAACAGTAGGTGTATTCTTGATTTCATAGGTATCAATTTTTGTAAAGTGCCTTTGATATCAAATATATCTTTTTACAATTGAACTCTCTAATCTTGAACAAAAATTATATAAATCCTTAGCATCAGATCTTGTACTTTTAATTTAGTTAAAGTATAAAAGCTACTACAATGTAGTTGCTATTAGATTTAATAGTAACTATAGTTACTATGCGATTACTGCGCATTAAGGCATCTCATGTTTCTGTAAAGTATTTAATATATATAGAATATTTTTATTCAATTATTAATTGTTACTTTTTCAAAAGTTTTAGCTTATCTTACTTAAATCATATGATCATGCAAGCATCCAAATTTGCAAGATTTATTATCATTCATTAGTGAATGTAACAACTATATATTAATTTACTAAAAGTACTTCATTCAGAACTTATTAATCCTTACTCATAAAATTTTATAAAAGATTAGTAGCACAAAGTATCGCCCATCACACTAGATTATTAATGAAATAAAGTTTAAAATTTGATTGGTTGGCGTGACCAATTTACAAAATATAAGTATTTACGCAATACTTTTAATGAATTTTTGCTCAATAGAAATATGAATAGTCAAATACTTCTTAAAGATTGTGTGGATTGTGTGAATTATGTATCGAAGTACAAAGATAAAAACATTTTGATGGCAAAAGTTCCATAATTCAAATCTACTATATAAAATCATTCATCGGTTGATTTTTTATTTGGATTTATATATTTTATTTTTAAATGCTATGAGACATTTTATCCTTTACCAAAACCAGCAACATAGAAATTTAGCTAATATATATCAGGCACTTCATCAAGCTAAATAGGACGGGCTAGAAAATAAGTTTAAGAATTAGTTTGTTTAATTTCTTTAACACACAATCAAAAAGGTATTCAATGCAAAAGACTAAATAAAGTCTTAAACAATTTTAAACAATCTAATCGAATTATTCATTGCATAGAGTCTCTGTACATTAAATATATATTTAAGCCAATTTTTTGAGAGATTGTATGCTTACCGGTACCTGTATTTACTGGGTTAGAAAGGTTTTGAAAATTCAAAAGTCGACTGGTATAAATCAGGGTTGTGAATAGACATAGTCTAATCAAAAATTTAATTGTCTAATTGCCTAATGGTCTAATTGTCTAATGGTCTAATTGTCTAATGTCTATTCAATTTGTTTGAGAATAGACAATGTCTATTCAAATAAAAATTTAATTAGACAATATGTCTATTCATAAATTAAGGGTAGAGGATACATAGATCAATTATCATATGATTTTGGTAGTAGAAATAATTTTATATAGAAATTAGAAATATGCTACTAATAAAACTTTTTATTATAACATTTAATTTTTGTTAAAATTTTAGTAATTTGTAAATCAAAACATGCTCTTTCTAATGATATAAATTTTAATAATAAATATTTTTTAAAAAATATACTTGTATATATAGTAAAGTTTTCTGTAGTCAATCCAAATTCTTTGTAGTTACACAAAATAGTTAATTTTGATTGGATACATCATATGATCATCATATGATTTTTTGTGATACCCAATCTTCAAGTACATGTTTCTCAGTAAATATTTCACCGTTAGAATCAGAAAAGTCCATTCTACAACCTTTATTATGAATTTAAAATCATTTGCTTAATAAAAATTTTTTAATTTTAAAAAGAAAAAAATTGTACCACCAAAATCATATGATGAATGATCTATGTATCCTCTACTCTTAACTTGTCTATTGGTCCATTTGTCTAATTTAGTACTTATATTAGTCAGATCGTAACTTCTGAAATTAATCAATCAGATTACTTTAAACTATATTTTATTTGTCTATTGTCTAATGGCACTGATTAGACATCATTAGACCATTAGACTGTCTATTGAGTCTATTGGCTTGTCTATTGTCTATTCACAACCCTGGTAGAGGCATAATAGTTCTGGATGTTAGTAACATAGTAATCTTTTGTTTTTTTTATGTACAGTACTAATGTTTCTTTTTTTTTAGAATGGAATGTAACGTAACGTGATAACGAATGTACAATAATAGAGGCATGATAGTTCGGGGCGCAGCAAGATAGTTAGTAGCACAGTAGTTAGTATGGACATGCATGATAGTTCAAGACATTAGTTACATAATAGTGTTTATTTTTTATTTTTATTTTTTTTATGCAGTACTAACGTTTCGCGCGATAATGAATGTATTATAATAGTAAAAGCATGATAGTTCGGGACATGGCAAGATAGTTAGTAACACGGTAGTTAATATGGGCATGCATAATAGTATGGGGTGTAGCATAATAATATAAGATTTAGCATGATAGTTGGGACATAGCGGAATTTTAAAAAATCGAGTTTCGTTCATTATAGGCCCTTTGTATCCTTGAAAAGGGCACAAGCGGCGCCCTATTTAATACTTGTATTATATAAATATATTATATTATAGTGTTATTCTTGATAATAATTCATTGAAAGTGCTTTCATTCCAAATATAGCCCACTGAACTCCTATCAAAGAAACCATCATAGACAGCATAAGCATAACCTAAATTTGTCGTTGTATTATATTGAGATATAAAAGGACCTCTACTTGCAC
This sequence comes from Gigaspora rosea, assembly GCA_003550325.1. Lineage (NCBI taxonomy): Eukaryota > Fungi > Glomeromycota > Glomeromycetes > Diversisporales > Gigasporaceae > Gigaspora > Gigaspora rosea. The sequence goes on along the minus strand of QKWP01000281.1, from coordinate 35,283 downwards.
CTAGCCCGAAATCAATATTTCTTATGTCATAATAATTTTCAAGTTTTTCTGTAATGCCTTGCCATTTGCAAAGGTGTTCAGCGTCATTGGCACAATTCTCCAAATCACCATCTATTGGATAACCAATTAAACTTGTTAGTTCACCATTTCCTATATCGAACCTCCAACCAAGTGCTCCTGTGTAATCTTGCAATGTCTTTCTTCCTCCATGGGGTCTCTAAATGCAAATCTCACTAACGCATAGTCAGTCATATTAGGATCTACAAGGTGAGTATATGGTATTGCAGTGTCTACAATAGAAATAACTCCTAGTGGCCCATTAGTTCCATTGTCATATCCAGGAGAAAATGATAGGAAACTTAGATTGTGTTGCTTCCCAACATCATCAAGAAGCAATGCGCAGCAGTAAGTCTGATATTTCCATTATCAGTATTTATTACACTAGCAGTGCAAAATTCATCATGACTCTCATTGCCAGAGATAAAGAGTCCAATGGGATAATTATGATTTGGGTTTACTACGCTAACAAAAGGAGGCATTATTTTGTTTCGAGAATATATTTTGTTTTCATTATTCTTAAATCTTGATATTTCGTTAATTCTCTCTGAGGTCCGAAAGAAAAGGGTGCCATTAAAATTGTTTCTTTGGGAAATTACTGATGCAATACTAGGAATAACAATCAATGAAATCAATACAGTTAATAAATTAAGTGAAAATTTTTTATTCATTTTGTTAAAGTAATAAAAAAAAAAAAAAAGAAAAAGAAAAAAATCATTAAAAAGCAAATGATGATTGATGAATAAAAGTGATTCTTTCATTACTTTTATTTACTTAAAGAATTCATCGTATTTTCTAGTGTTCGGATCTGCTAAATGTTTTATCCGGATTATCTGGAACGGATAATGATTTTGTTTAACAGATAATTTATCCGAATAATTATTTCAATTTCAGATAATTATCTATAAATAATCTGTATTAATGTGCCGGTATATGGTGAAACGGTGAAATGATGAAATTGATCAAATGTTAAAACATTCATTTATTAATAGTTGTTATCTGATATATGCATATCAATAAATGTACGTCCATTCATTTCAATTACTATTTCATTTTGGCAATGATATTATAATTTTCGATAATAATTTGATCACTTTCTTTCCAATTTTGACTCCATTTTAAATATCGTATTTATATTTATTAATTTATATAATAATTATATATATATATATTTATTATAAAATTATCGTCAGTCACAAGTGTCCTGTACATTTTTACCTATCATTTTGTTCATGTGATGAGATAATGTTGTATACTTTTTTTAATCGTCTCTATTTTCAAATTACACGCTGTGATACGTACAATGTATGAACTGTAAGTTTTAATTCTTGCTTGGAAATCAATATAGTGTGTATATGAATTTAACATTTAAGGGTAGAGGATACGTAGATCATTTATCATATGATTTTGGTGGTACAATTTTTTTCTTTTTAAAATTAAAAAAATTTTTATTAAGCAAATAATTTTAAATTTATAATAAAAGGTTGTAGAATAGACTTTTCTGATTCTAATGGTAGTAAAATCAGTAATATTGGTTAAATATTTACTGAGAAACATGTACTTGAAGATTGGGTATTACTATTTGTTTGCAAAAAATCATATGATGATCATATGATATACCCAATCAAAATTAACTATTTTGTGTAACTACGGAGAATTTGGATTGACTACGGAGAACTTTACCATATATACAAGTATATTTTTTAAAAAATATTTTATTATTAAAATTTATATCATTAGAAAGAGCATGTTTTAATCTACAAATTACAAAAATTTTACCAAAAATTAAATGTTATTATAAAAAATTTTATTAGTAGCATATTTCTAATTTCTATATAAAATCATTTGTACTACCAAAATCATATGATAAGTGATCTACGTATCCTCTACCCTTAAAGGTATGTGCTCGTGAATATTTGATATGTATTAGCGTACTATATAATTGATGCTGCTATACTTAGTAAAGTAAATACGAACTTGGAAAATCAGCATTTCCGATTTCGGTGTTCTATCTTATCAGCACTTAACCGGCGACTGTGAGAAAATAAATTAAGAATCAGGTATCGCATTTTAAAAGTTAGATTAACAATTTTATGCGACACAAAATACAGGAGCAAGTGTTACGTCGGATGTGAAGATGCAACATGCGAAGTTTCTATATGTATACACATCCTTGCATCGCCATATGCATTTATCTAATAAGATGCAAGATTTTGCGTACGAACGCCATTTAAATTGCAGTATAACTATTCACTACGTGAAATCTTCAATATCACTCCGTCCCTGGTATGAAGCTTTCATACTAAATACGGAATATATAAATTGTATCAGCATTTATCACGAGTATAATATTTATCAATCTCCAAGACTCCTAAACTCTTGAACTGGTTCGCTAAAAGAGACGTGGAAGATTTTGCCCGAATCTCAAGGCTTGTAGGGTCTTACTGACATAGTACAGTAAACTGTAAAGTATTTGTTGATAGCTTGCTTATATGCAGAGCAGTGATTTAACACTAATTCTATAATTCTTTCTTCGAATCCAGTGCGCTAGGAGTTCCGATATTATTTCTGATTGTTAAGGTGTTTCACTGTCATGAAATTTTGGTGCCTCTGAAAGAATAAATGCTATCGTAGAAGCTGTTCGTAAAACTATTATTTTGAAACTTAACTTTATAGCGGCCCAGTTAGTTATGAGATTGGTAACATATTGAAATATTAATCTCATATGCTATCGAAGTAATAAAGAGAAATTTTGCAATAATTCTTTACATAAATATATATTAGTTATTTTTTTTTGAACTTTTGGTACAAATTTTATTAGCAATGTGATTGCACCAATCAATTCAATACTGTCAAAAGAATAACCTAAACTTGCCCCTGAAAAAAATTGATCAATTCGAAACTAAAATACGAGAATGTAATATGAAGTAGGGATTGAATTCCATTCCATAGTATGAAGTTAACCAGCAAATAAAAATAATCATACTTGTGTTGTTATCCTTTATTTGGTTTGCATCGGGACGTAAAAAAAAAAATTTTTAAAATAAGTAGAAACTAAATCTATGAGTCCAAAATCTGTTTTATTATTTACTAACTTTATTGACATAATTGTGCTAATAAATCAATAATAAAAACAAGTTACTTACCAAATATTGTTAAAATTGTTCTTAAATTCTTTGCGACGTAATTCAAAATAGCAAAATGAAGATAAGAAAAATAACTAATATTGAACCATATAACCTTTGAGATTTTTGGTCAGAATGTAAAAATATTAAAAAAACGGCACACCATTTTTTAGGGTTAAGCTCGTTACAATGAAAACTTAAATAGTGCGCAGTAACAATTCAGGTAATTCCATTATTAAACTGATCTGCAGTCAAGACTGAACCTTTACGTTAAGGTTATACCATATACAAATATGAGGGAAATATAAAAGAAATTGTCACATAATCCTTGTGAAGATACAACGTGTGATGTTCCTACCATTCACATTCTCACTTCGTCACAAGCATAATTCACTATGATATAAGATCGTAGTGAAATCATATATTTGTGAAAATTTCCATAACGTGGTATTGATATTAATATGAATGAAAAAATCCAACCTTTTAACCTATCAGGTGACAATTTTATATACATGATCCTTTATAACATTCTATTGCATTCAGGTCTAATCTTATTTTTAAAACATAATTTCCTTTCATATTTTCTGTTCAAAAACAGATGAGTTGCTTTTATCAATCAGTCCGGTATTACCAATTCATCAAATTTACCATCTATATAAAAAAGATTCTTAAACAATGCTATAATATAGAATAATATGATTTTTAACAAGCATAAAATTTGTAAAATTTCCTTGACATTCATAATAACTATTGAATGAATAAAGCTACTTTTATAATATGAATAATGATATACTTGCACACCTTCATTTTTTACAATTTGTAATTTTTTATCAGACTCAGATTTCTGATAAAATAATTTCATTATTCTGCCATTCCACAAAAATATCATAAATTTCTTTTACAATCGGTCGTTTTTCTGGGTTTGCGTTCCAATCTTTCTTCATTAAATCTGCATAGCATATTGATGTATTTTCATAAATCTGCGGTCGTAAACCATTATATATTCATATTTGAAATAGTAATCTTGATTTTTCTCAAAAGGGACAGGGTCTACTTCCCACATAATTATGCCAAATGAATAAATATCAGTTTCTTTAGTATAAGGCTGTTTATTCAAAACTTCAGAGCAATGTATGGTAAAATTCCGTAAATTCCATCCGATTTTGATGCAATACTAGCTGCTATCGAAAGTCCTATTTAATTGGCCGGAGCGTAGCGACGGACCCTAAGTTTCTATGCGAAGTGATACAAAAATTACCTTCCTGATGTGCTTCAATTGTAAAAATCTTGACAAATTTTACTTTTTTGATATACTTGCATATATATGATGTAAATCTTATCAGAAATGGAATTTGGAAATTTTTTGTCTGTCCCCACGCGTGTCTATATTTGTGCTTTTAATGTTACCAACATATGCATATTAATGCGTTTGTGTAATATGAAGAACATCATATGATGAGCTCCGGACATATAATGCTACGCATTAGCCTAGTAATATATTTCCACTACGCAAATCCTGATGAATAAAATCTTGAGAATTAATTATTTGAAAATCTGAAGCAATACATTTTAGCAGATTTAATTTATCTTTCCAATTCATTTGTGCTATCTGCTATAGTACGTAGATTTTTGCGTAAACAACCATATGGTACATATTTCACGACAACAATTATAGTCTCTAGAAGCTTTATCTCTTGATACACCAAAACATTTTAAAAATGTTAAATCTTTAAGACCAATAACACAATACGTTTTTAATTTGTTATTATTAACAAAGGAATGCAACCAAATTATTAATAAATTATTAATATAATTATAATTTACGAATAATATACTTTCTAATAAAAAATTTAATAAAGAATACCTTTTTTATAAATTTTTTATAAATTATTTGATCAAAAAGTAATTTAAGTGCAATTATCTTGTTTAAATTTGACATTTATCATGCTATCTGGCAGTATATACAGTTGCAAATCCACCTTTACCAATCTTTTTAATATTTTAAATTCATTATAAGAAATCAATGATAACTGATGCTTATTATCAATCAATATTATTTTTCAATTCATTTTCAATTTCTGAAATTTTAGAATTATGTGACTAATATTAATTAATTTATAAAATTTAGTCAATTTTAGATTAATAAAATAATTAACAATCACCTTAACGTGGTGGTTGAATACTTTTTTACACATTAAAAAAAATGATTGTAGTGAAAGAGTAAGAATGTGCGAAGCTTTAAAGTATCAACAAATTATTAGAAAATAATTATTTAAAATGTAATTTTATTTATGACTAATGTAAAAATAAACCAAATTTCAACCATGTGACAAACTAAATACAAGTCATATGAACTTTTGGTGATCCATAATAACAGATTTGTTATCTCTAGACCATTTTCTTGTTGACCTTTTTTTGTCTCTACCAGTTATTTTAGACCTTATAATTTCAACAGTAAATGATAAATAGATTTTATTATATCTATTAAATTGACAACAATTTTAAAAAATAATTTTTTAAAACTTCTAGAAACTCTTTGAAGTGTATTAATTCTACTTGCTTCAAATTCCTTAATATGATCGGTTTCAACTTATTAATTATGTATCATAACGTTTTTAAAGATACATATTATATAATTTCTGAATTTTATTTATTTCTATATCAGCGGATCGGCATAATTGGGCCTTTTTTCAATAAACTTTACACGAAAATTTGCTCCTAAGTGACGTTGAAAAACTAACAAACGAAGCACTTGTTACAACTAACAAAAGGGCTTCTTTGCCGTCTAGACAAGTTAAAAAACCAAAAAAAAAACTCAATAAAAGAGCTATGCTAAGCTGTAGAAAGAAATACTTTTACCGTTTGTTGAAATACTCAGGTGATTTAGGATGGGTTGGGCATTGTTAGATGGGTTGGTAACTATCATGGGTAAATTCGGAAGCTAATTTTCAAAAAAATGACCTTTTTGATCTACTTTTGGCTTATAATTAAATGCATGAATTTCATAATGTTCTACGTACTTAATTATAAATGCGAAGCTGGTTAAAAAGGCCGTTTTTGTGAAAATTCGCTCTATAATAAAGTTTCGTGCAAAATTTTTTTGATAATCCTCGATCATGATTGGTCGATTTACCCAATTATGCCGATCCGCTGATATGCTTATAGAAAAATTAAACATTTTTTACTGCTACTAGCTTTATGCACGCGCTTTGCTGCGTGTATAATAAACCATCCAAAAATTTGTGCAACGTATGATCAGATTTTAATATGTGCAAAATTTAGAGTAGCAATACTTAAGTTAGGGTATAGGTAAATTTGAGTTACTTGCGATTTTGAAAACTTAAGTTTTTCTTAAACTTCATATTACACATGACCTCCAATTTTAATAGTTGCAGTGTTTTTTGGAGATATTCTACACGTATCAAAGAAAACCTCCTTAAATGCACTTCTCTAAATATACAACCTCTCAAATTCCGAGCAAAAATATTGTATATGCTTGATTTCTGTAAATGTACCTTTTGTACTAGTTTTCTGTAAAGATAATATCTAAATTCGAATTAAACTTAAGTTCCGGATTTAATAGATATCTAGACTTAGACTTTTTACGTATCAGAATCCAGATTTGAAAGTGAGCAGAGATATATAGATGCATGATTAAAATGTGAAATATCTCTAAATTATTAAATCCGGATTCTAATTCTCTAAATACACATTTCTAAAGTATAAATTTTAAATATCTATACCTAATTTTGGCAATGATTATATTTTAAATTACATTATTAATCAATATTCTTATTGACTCGATAAAAATTTCAATTAAAAAAAAAATTAGATATATTAATTAAAAAAGTGCTCACGTAATAGAGTATTTATGTAGAGTTCTTGGTTTTACATTGTAGTAGATTTAGCGTATATGTCGTAACTGAAGTTGACACCTGACTGACATTGCAAGTCAACAGATCAAAAAGATGGCTAAGCAGATATGCTAGAAGCAATCTGACCCTATAAAAAAATCCGTCCGGATATGCACGTGGTTCTACGGAAAAGCACGGTGATCTGTGGAACGGCTAAAGAGACGGGTTTGCACGTGTGAGTTCCGTGTTGGCACGACTAAAATGGTCCGAATTGGACCGTCTTCCCGGACATTTTGGACCGTAAATGGACCGGGTTTTGCTGCACTTTACTAAGCCAAAATTCACGTGTTTTGGCACGGGTCGAGGCACACGTAAGTTTACGTGCATATATTTCTTACGACAAGAATGAGTTCAATTTAGTTAGAGTACAGTATAATTGTGAAGGGTGGTAACAAACATGCCTATAGCAAAATTTTGCAAGGAATTTTTTTTTTTAGGAATTAAAAAGCATTTCATAGATGAGATTTGGAGGTACAGACGATTTTTTAAAAAAATTCGTTTGTTTTGAATTTTCACGTTACACCTGATCCTGCGATTTTATTGGCTACACGAGATACACGTGCCATTAAATACGTGTAATTCCAACTAACGAGCCTATACGTGTCATCCCGAATACGTGCCATTCCGTATAAAAATCTTACACGTGTCATTGTGGACATACACAACGTGCCGATACGTATCATTTTAAACACGTGCCATTCCGTGTGTCGTATATATACGTGCCACAGTGCACGTGCCATCACGGACACCTCCGTGCTAAACCGTAACACCACCCGGACCACTTTTTTCATAGGGTGAATAGACCAGAATACCCTGATCGGATAAGATAAGTAGAGTTAATCAACTGCCTAATAGAATCACGATGAATACAATCAGTTCCTTAATTTATGAAATGCATATTTCATGTGGGCCCAACTAATATACCTTAACTCCCTAAATCACATTTTGCTTATGGTTCCATCGATGCGTATTTAGAGAGGTTTGATTATGTTTATAAGATCTTTTTTAAGCTAAATAGATTTTTGTTTCCATGGTTTATAATCCGGAGCCAGGAAATTAACAAACAAAATCAGGAATACGATGCGATCGAAAAATTCAAAGCAAACGTTCGTTTTGTGAAAATCGCCTTTTCGCTCTAATAAAATGATTTCTTTGAACGATTTTACATGTGCTCTACTACTATGTGAACGTCAATCCTAACGTCAATAGACAATGTTGGTATTTAAGACATGCAATAAAAAGATCATGAAATTCAAAACCAATTTGAATGTTTTTTCAGAAAGGAAATGAACATCTGACAACAAAACAAATACCATATATCATAAAAGACAAAGATGGAAAAAAAAACATACAATAAAACGAACAAATAGAATAAATTAATTAAAATATTTTAACCATGTGGAAAAGCAGGTATCAACGTTGGTGCATCGTTTAATGCAAGAATTCAAGCAAGTTCTTTCCTTGCCGATGGGTATGCAGTGACATATTCACCTTGTTGAGACACCTCCTTGTCCCTGTTGATGCAAGTTTAAGCGATAGAGGTTTGCGTGCACTATCTAAATCCTCAGCGACAAGAACACTTTTGATAGTCGGTTTATGGGTGCAGTCACTATAGTGTCACTTCAATTGAATATGTTATCCTGATATTATGCCTTTTCTTGCATAAATATATTTATAACCATATTAATATATGTATGTGTAATCTCACATCATTTCAACAAAGTGACTTTAAAAAATATTTAAAGAACCGTCATATCAACGTGATTATCGCCTGCCTACTAATAAAGCGCTTATTTTTGCTTTAGTGTATTCGTGTGCGGTGTGGGTATATCTTGGATAATAAAATTGTACATTGGAATCTCTCTAAATGCACAGCTTTAAATTTAAGCCTTTCCAAGTGTACCTTAATTCTGGTATAAATATGTACATAGTCAAATGATTGTCAAATATTGTTGAAGTTTGTTCCTTTTATTCCTGCAGGGTCATTTAGTGATCTGACTGTACTCAAAAAATGATAGTGAACCGTAGGGTTGTGAGATTATACATTGAGGTCAAATTCTCGAAAATGCTCTGTATAACTAACTACGGTACATATGGGTCTTTATAATTAATATACTTTGTCATCATCACAATAAACCATTAATTTTTTTTTAGCAGAATAGTTGACCTGATAGATCGAATTCAACCATCTTAGTCTCTTTCCTGTCCTCATAGTTTTGCATATCTACCGTATAATTTTTTACAATCATCTCAGAATAAACTTAAAGTAGGGTAATGCTCCGACAGAAAAACTTATTTATACCTACAAAAATACGTATTTTTATTCTCGTAAAAAACTAAATTTTAAATATCCTATCTTAACACCACAATTTTTAACACACAATTTTATCATTTATTATTAATTTATTAATGATGTCGAATATTCTATATTTAATAAAACTATTTTTATTTTCGCTTATTTTTATGTCGCAAAATTATTTAACAGTTCAGATCACTAGGATCACTATTTAGCAGAATACTGGAATGTACCAGTAAGTGATGTGACGAAACTGTTAATTATTGAAAAAAATTTAACAAAGGCGACCGAAATTTTGACCCCATTATTATACAAATATAATGAAAGTTTTGGTGGATCTTTTATTGATGTAAAGGCAAATTTAGTATTTATTAACACAATAGACTTTTCTAAAGTCCCAGAAATAAAGTCCTCACCAGATTTAAAGATCTTATTATTTATTAAACTTTACACATGCAAACTATTCTACACACCAATTAGAATCTTCTTTTAATAGTTTAATTGAATTAATGAATAGCACTAATTCAGCTAATATTATCTCTTAATACGTTAAGCAGGCAAATTTGCCTGCAAAATTCAATTTTAATGTAATTGCCAAAAATTGAGGTGGGAGAGGTCCCCCTAAGAGATACCTCATTTAATTTGGCTAGACTTGAGTAACATATTGGCAAAATGCCGATTGCATAAATTATGTCATGAATGAATCGGGAAAATAAATAGGGCGCAGATCTGCACAAATCTGCGACCCCTTGAAAATTTTAACAAATTTGCAATAACTTGTGATCCAGCGGCCCAAATTTAACAAATTTGTTACCATTCGATTCGTCTTGATGAGACGGATCGAATGGCACCAAAATCGTTGAATTCCAATTACTAGAACACAAGAAAATCCCATTTATGTGAATTTTATAAACATCGAACGATCTTGCCAACCAATGGTCCAAATTTAAACAAGTTATTCGTAAAAACGCTTTGCGGCGCAGTTCTGCGCAGAAATTTAAATTTCTTTTTTAAATTTCTGCGCAGAACTGCGCCGCAAATAGTTTTTTACGAATAACTTGTTAACCAGTGATCCAATTTTGACGTTTTTGGTACCATTCGAACCGTCTCATCGAGAGGAATCGAATGGTACCAAAATAATTAAATTCGGGCCATTGGTTGGCAAGATCGTTCGATGTTTATAAAATTCACATAAATGGGATTTTCTTGTGTTCTAGTAATTGGGATTAACGATTTTGGTGCCATTCGATCCGTCTCATCAAGACGAATCGAATGGTACCAAATTTGTTAAATTTGGGCCGCTGGATCACAAGTTATTGCAAAATTTGTTAAAATTTTCCAGGGGTCGCAGATTTGTGCAGATCTGCGCCTTATTTATTTTCCCGATGATAGGTTTAAATAAAATTTTTTAAAGTTATTTCGAATATATTATATTAAATTTAACTTAAAGTAAAAATTTCAATAATAATATAGGGGATCGCATATAATAAAAATAAATAATTAATTAAAAAAATAGGTCTATTTCGTTATATTTTGTATAAATTAATGAATTTTAAAGTAGTATACTTTATTTAAAGTACAATTAATTTTTAGAATTTATATTTTAAAAATAAAAATCAAGTCTAAAAGAATATATTTTATAAAAATTTTGGTAAATTTTTAAAAATTTATTTTTAAAAAATATTATATAACTTTTTGCAGGCAAATTTGCCTGCACATAGTCTACAGATGAAGAGATAATGGGTATTAGTCCAATTTATAATCATATAATTATAGATTTAAACCATAAAGATGATAAAGAGAATGAAGCATTTTTAAATGCCATTACCATATAAACATTTTATTTTTATAATTTATGATGATGACTCTGATGATGATTCTGATGATTTATTATCTCTGAGAACTACATTTAATTCATCTAGCTCAAGGCTTCACACTAAAAGAAATATAGGGATTTACTTTCAAGGTGGAGATGGTGTAGCTACCTATAGTAATGGTATACCTGCATTACGTTGCTCAACAGGTTTTTCAGCGATTCATAATGAAACTCTCCAGGGATATCTCATAACTTCAGCCCGTTGTCTTCCTAGTAATACATCAGAAATTTATCATGCCGTGTGGAATTCATCTCAATTTCATTTCTTTGGAGTTTTAAGGGGTTTTCAGTTAAATGTTGTAAATTTTGCTTTAATTGAGAAACGTAATCATGAATATAAATTAAACCCTCATATTAAATATTCATTATTTTGAGAAGCGGTACCTTCATTATTAATTGATTTTTTTAATTTTATTGGACCACAAGTTCTTCTTGGTCGTAAAGTATACATATCTGGCTATGATTCACATGTTAAATGTGGAAGACTAATTATTTCAAATACACATGCTAGACTTAGACCATTAAGACCAGGGTCCAATTTTGATCACTTTTATAATATGATACGAGCAGAAATAGACGTGCAATTATCAAACAGGGATATAGGAGGCACGGTATTTTGCATGGAATATGATGAAACCACTGGTGCCGTATATTTATCGGTACTTTGCATAGTTACTCACATTAGATATGTCAGTACTCGTCATAGAACCACTATTACAATACAACAATTTTATCGTATAATAGAACAGCGGTCAATTTTTCAATATTTTTTAGATTTATAAATTTAAATATATATCAGCAGTTGCAACAATAATTTTAGAATGTACAAATACCGGTATAGCTTATATAGGCAAAACATAACATTTTATTATTACTATTAATACAATATTACATATTATTATTACTCTTTTACTGATATTGCCTGTCGTTTCACTTTCGGTTCAAATTACACACATAATTTTGATAGTTTCTATATTTAAACATAACTTTGCTAAAATTTAAAATTTTATACTTGATTAAATAAAGATAATAAATAGCTAAAATTGCACGAAATCATTTCGACACCCATATCAGCAGATTTTTGATAAATAAATGAATGCGTTATGTTCATTCTTTTCAACTCCAATTCCATGTGATAACAATAACCAATATTAAATATTCCACTCGCATCACCTATATCAGCATGCATACTATATGAAAAGATTAATGCAGTACAACAAACGGCATTACGGCATTACAAATTTGCGGCATTATGGGAAGGCAAAAAATATGGCATCTTGGAACAAAAAAAAAGGTAAGGCTGAATAGTACAACCATTTTCAAGTAAAATATAAAGAAGAAAACAGACATGATTTATTTACTTATTTTTTTTTTATTACAGTAGAACTAGAGTTATTACCTGGGTCGGCTGACCCGTACGGGTCACCCAACCCAGCGGGTCACAGGTCGAAAATGCTCTGACCCGGGCCAAACGGGACAGAATTCAAAACAGGCAAAGCCTACTAAAATGCACAATAAACTCTTACCCGGGTCGTCTGATCTGTGTAGGTCAGCTTTATGACGGGTCATGGGTCAATAATTGGCCTTTTAAAATATAGTAACTCAGTATTTCCGTAGAAATGAAAGCAAATCAAAGCAAAGTCGACAATACATAATCTGAAAAATTCCATTTGAATATTTTGAATACAGGCTGCTCCCTATACAGTAAAAAAGATTTGAAATTTTTTTTTTCTTTGGGAACATAAAATATTAAATTTATATTTCCAAAAAATTTTTAATGTTTTTATAAGTAAATTTCTCTCTCTTTCTTTTTCTCTCTTTCTCTCTCTCTTTCTTTCTCTCTCTTTCTCTCTCTCTTTCTCTCTCTCTTTCTCTCACTCTCACACTCACACTCTCACTCTTACTCTCTCTTTCTCTTTTTCTTTCTCTCTCTCTCTTACCTCTCCCTCACTCTTCTCACTCTCTCTCATGCAAAAAAACTATCTTAATGGGAACAAAATTATAACTTTTATGTTCTTACTTTGTTTCTAATAGGAAACATAAATTCTAAATTTAGTGTTCCTAAATTTTTTTAAATGTTCCTGAAACACTAAGAACATCAAATCTTTAACACTGCTTCTGTATTGTTCTGTATCATACTACCTTATTTGGTTTGTTTATTCTTGTTTTGTATACACATGTTGTTGTTTCGTTCCAAGTAATCTGCACTATAGTATTCTAGTGAATCGCCCACTTATTGTGTTTTTGCAAATATACTAGCTTTAATTTTGAGTTTTGTGTTTAGAGTACTGATTTTGAGTATGATTTTTGTATTTTTTTGCATTGGTTGCTATTAATATTCCTAGTAGTTTGTTAAAAAATAATTTCAGTCTTTTGTTTAATATAGAAATTGAAATCAGTAGAGAGTGTTGATTATGATATGCAAAAAGATTAATAATTGATTACTCAAATAGTCAAAACTTATTAACTAAAAAAATACAGTCTTCCTCCTCTATAATCATGCAGTTTGTATTAAGAAAATTAGTTATAAAAGAGTGTAATTATATAAAATTATTTTTTTATAAGTTTATTAATAAATTGTCTGTACACAAAATTTTCTAGCTTAATTATTTCAAAAATCCTTTTAACTTTATAATTTATTAAGTCAATCTAGTTCTTACTCTTAAACAAACTTGCTTCACTTTCAAAAATATATATAATAATCAAATTTCATTGCAAAAATCCTCAAACTCATTAAGTAAAGGGCCTTTAACCTAAAATTGTATTTTCTTCAAAATACATCCAAAACGGCCTTTTTAATATATTTTGCAGACTAAGAATAAGTTAAAAAGCATACTCTTCTCATCATAACAAGCTGTACTTCAAGTTTGTAGCCCTAAAACTAACTGAGATATACCCAAAAAACCTTTAACATTTCTATACTTTTTTTTTTCTTTTTTCTTTTTTAATTCTGCTACAAAAAATCCCTTTAGGCGTTTTGGCATAACATAAAACTGCGTTATCCACATTTTTAATAACCTGAAACTCATTGGTTCTTTAGTTAATTAAACAATTATTAATTAATTTTACACAAAACAAATATTTACTTTATTGTAACCTTTTAATCTATACAAAGCAACGTTACCTAAACTATACAATTTGGCACACCTTGTATAGCATGTGATTTGTGTAACACGTGACTTTGTATAACATGTGATCTAAATAGCACGTGACTTGTGTAACATATACTTGCTCAGTTGGTATTATGTTACATGAAACAAATTATATCTTTTTGTAAAGCTCTCAACAACCTCTATTTCATTATCCTATTTATTAAATCTAATACTCTCTTAAATAACCCTATATATACTGCCTTACTATATTCAAAATGCCTACACCTGTAAGCACTAGCCCAGATACTATTGACCTTGATGCATTTTATGCATAATACCCTAGCAGATTTGATATCTTTGTCTATGAAGATAACCCTGCTATAGCCAAACCTACTCCTCCTAATACTAAACCAACCGATGTCTTGCAACTATTTTACGTGACCCTAATGTCAAAGCTACTCATTTTATTCCTGCTCCCACTACATTTACTACTCAAACTTTTTTCTGTAGTAAATTCCATACCCATTTTATTACTAAAGATACTAATAATAAATATACAACTAATGAACACCTTGTTGCAACCTCTACTAAAAAACTTGTTACTAGACTTTCTAAAACCACAGATACTATTTCTTCTTCACCAATTCAAGAACATATCCCTTGTACATATGAATGCCACAAGTGTAAAGAACCTATTCAATGCACAAAATCAATTAAAGAAAATCAGCATTTTCTTAACAACAATACTATATTTTATTCAAACATTGTTTATCACAAAAAATGCTTATCTGATCTCTCACAAACTATTCAACCTCTTACTACAATAAAAGATAATCAGTCTACTACCTCTAAATCTGCTGAACAACAACAACAAACTTCACAGCACCAACTAAACCAACAAAAAATCCAACAACAACCCCAACAACAAATGCTACAGCAGCAATTACAACAACAGCAAAGTCAACAAAGATAACATTCAACTACAATACCCACAATGATGGAAATAGATACTGATACTTCTAAATCCTTGAATGAACCTAGCTCTCAACTTACAGATCACTCTACTAAAAACAGTCCAAAAAATACTAATCTACTAAAAAATGCCACAACACCAACAAGCAGTAGACAATCTAACTTCCAATTTCAAATCTACACAACCCTCTTATGCATCTACTTTACAATCCAGTAATGATGTCTCTACTTTTAATCAACCCAAAACATACCTCAAACTTAATTCTACATTTGACTGGATCGCCAACTTCCCAATATCTAAGGAGATGCAACCTAATAACAAGTTACAAACACCTTTTTCTTTTTAATTATTTGAATTTCTAAACATTCAGCTATATAATTTCTATCCTGAAAGTATAATTAAACCTGAGACTAAAAATAACAAACCTCTTAAAGCCAGTTTTTATTATATTATTTGTCTTATGGCAGGTAACCGACCTGACTTCTTAACAAACTATATTCGCCAAACTAACTCCAACATTAACAAAGAACTACTATCCTATTTAATATTTTTGAAACTACTTTTAAAAAAATCCTTCACAAATTCACAACTATTCTCTTTACACAATTTAATTATGCAGAGATTTTTGCATCTTCTATCACTATCCCTCCTTACAAACCTGAAAACCGTTTACAATTTTGTTTAAACTTAGCTCACTTATATTTATTTTTCTCTGACAAATATCAAGCTATTAACTACAACAAATTTGCAGAAGACCTTAATCTTAGTCCTACAAAATTTAAACTTTTTTCTAGTACAGTTACTACAAACTTAAACAAAAGATATCTTACTATTAAATCTGATAAAAAATTCAATATCCAATTATTATTTAATATACCTCAATCACTTTCCTTCAAAATTTTTCTATTCCTTCCCTTCAAAACTCTCTAGACCATTTTGACAAATGGTTTGAAGAATTCTTTCCAATCAATAACTGACAATTCTCTGAACTACTTGAAAAAGAACAAATACACAACTCTCTAAAACATCAGATTCATCTACACTTTATTTGTCAATTAAAAAAACTCCTACCACCTCATATAAACCTACAATGCCTCTACAATTTTAAAGAAAGATGAGATGAGTGCAATCAGCACCTTAATTTCTACTTACTTACATGCAAACACTCAGACTGCCCTTATATTAAAGATCACAAATATGATACTAGCAAGCTATTTCAAGAACTACGAAAACAATCATTTGAAACATACCCCAAAAAAAACAAAAATTTCAAAGAACTCCAAGTAGATTCAACAATATTTCATATTGGTGCTAAATATGAAGCTACCTACCAAACTTCTTGATAAACTTGCCAATGAAGCTGAAGAAGAATTTTGCAAAAACAACTCTACCTCTATATCTACTGGCCGCCGTAACCTTTTCTTTTATAAATACCTTATAGCTTACCAAAATACAGCAGCCCAAAATCACAATATCCTGCACTCAACTAAAGAGCAGGCAATTCCACACAACCTTGTAAACACAGACTTTTTAGCTAGAATTATTACATATTTTGATCTTTTTAAAGATAATCAAAAGCTTTCTTTTACACAAAACATTAAATATTACAAAAATTGTGCTTATTCCTCTGCAAAAAATATTCTTAATACAAAGTTCAATATTAATTTCCAAACCCCCTCTAATATTGAGAACTTTCACTTTATAAATAGTTCACAATCTAAACCTTAAACATCTCCAACTGATAACTCCTCTATCTTTGAAAACACTTCTTCAACAATTCATAATGATAATTCTACTTCTATAAAAGAATTTTTTCCTTATCAATAAACTGTTTGTAGATAACATTGATGCAGCTGCTGCCTCCAAAATAATAATGTCCTCTACTGTTTGTAGACCATTTTTGGAGGAGAAAGATATAAGTAAGCAGGCAGAAAAGCCTATTTATGCGGAGGACCAAGATAACGACAGCCGGACCCAACGAACTGGGCAGACTATGGTATCCTGCGCAGCTATGAGAACCAAGCATAAAACAGCGAGCGCTTCTACAGAACATAAACATACCTCAGATACCAATTCATCCGATTCTTCTAAAGTACAAACTCTACAAAACCTAAACCAAAACACCTCTACTACATGCTACAATAGATTTCTTTACTATTACAAACTACTAATCTTACTATCACCTCAAACAATTGGATCCTTTTTAGGATACATACATGACAACTACCCTTAGTACTATTCTCAACAATATATCAAAATATCTATTTATACAAACAAAACAACAGATTACAAAGAAGTACATATATATTTACCTGATGATCCTATACCTTTACCTAAACACTCTCTTTTACCCTTTGAGGATTTGCTATACTGTGACAAGATTCCATTCAAATCTTCACATTTTAATCCTACAATCTTACCCCAACCCACTAATCTCTTGCTAACTCTAAACATAGCTACCCACAATGTTCAAAGATATAACAATCCAGAGAAAAAACTTTTATGGGAAGAATACTGTTCCAAAAACAACCTACATATTATTAGTATTACTGAAACAAAAATAGCTAACCTCCCATCTAATCGATTTCTTAATACTTTTCAATTCTCATACTTTTGGTCCAACTCTCTCAATCCAAAAAAGGAACTGGTATTATGATAAACAATACTCTTCAACCTCATGTTCATAATATTTTAAACCACCCAGGAGGGGCTATTGCCATAGATATATTTTTTAAACATGACTTCAAACTCAGAATTATTTCTGTTTATTTATCATCTACAAACTCTACCACCAGAAACAAAACACAAATCAAGGTTATACAATGGTTACAATAAGCACTTCAGCACCAACTATACCCTATAATCTTAGGAGACTTTAATGCCTCAATGCTCACCTCATTATCCTCTTCATCAAAATACCTACTTCTTAACTATCTTAATAGATCCAATATGTACGATCTTGCTTCATATACTAATACATTAGATCATACATGGAGTAGCAATAGACACATAGCCAAATTGACTATATTTGGGCAGCCCAACCAATAATTCCATATCTTACCACCTTCTACCTCGATGATCCTTCATCATCTACTCATAGTGATCACCAAATACTTATTAGCCAATGGTCCTTTCCAACCTGCCAACAACCCAAACATAAACATCATAATAAACGCCGCACTTTTAACTATAAGGCCATAACAACAAAAAAATGGAAAGACTTAACAAACCAAATTAACCATTATATCCAATATCACTATATTCCACTTAATACGACAACAACTGAATCTCTTGAGAAAACATGGCTCAAGATACAAATCAGTATCAATATAATTAACGCTGCCCTCTCCCACATTTCTAATCACAAATATACTATCTGTAACTTTACTTATACTTTTACTCCAAAAGCTACCAATTTACACAAAGATCTCAAAAACATTAGCAAACTTATTTATCATACCAAAACAGCCCTTAAAAATAATATATCTATATCACAACCTACATATGATCTCATTGATTACATTAATACTAAAAATAACTTTCAATTCCCTCTACCCTCTCATCATCTAGATGAACTTCCAAACTGGCTCAACTCTACCAAACCTTTTCTTAAAACTATATATCATGCATGAAATCTTGAAAACTCTCAACACTTATGCAACTATATTAATCAAGCTATTCAAACAAGACAAGAAAAGTTGCTAACTCAACCTACTAAAATGATTAATAGTATCCTCAATAGACACAAAGACCCTGTACATTTTTACAATATCACTACTACCAACAAAGTTATCACAGATCCTACACTCATTAAATAGCATATTTCACATCATTTTAAACAATGGACACATCACTAGCCATATAACCAAACCATTTTTGACCAATACTGGTCACAAGAATACACTCCAATTTCAACTATCAACCCATCCTGGTATAATTCTATCCTACAACCTATTATACTAGAAGAAGTTCAAAAAACAATCAGTCAACCTCCTAACAACAAAGCATGTAGTCCTTCGGGAATTAGCTATGAAATATTGAAACATATAGGACCAAATATGCTCCAGGCAATAACATCACTACTTAACTGATGTATCCAATTACAAAATATTCCCAAACAGTGGAAAGATAGCAGAATATATCCAATTTCCAAAAAGCCCCAATTTGATGGTAACCTCAACAATACCCGACCAATTAGTCTTATAGAACATACCAAAAAACTCTATACAAAAATCTTAACTAATTGCTTAAACTAAACCTTATCTAAATACTCAATTCTCAACCCACACAACTACATTGCACTCCCTGGTAATAGTTTTTTTTTTTTTTTTTTTTAGGTAAGGCCTTGCTCATGTCTTTATTGGGTAATTTATATAAGCAGTTACATATACTCCCTGGTAATAGTACCAATACTCCTATACATATACTCAATAACTTTATTGAACATGCATACTGTAACAAACAATACTTTGGCTCCTATCCCAAGATATGAGCAAGGCATATGATTCTGTCAATATAGATCTACTTAAACTATCTCTCAGGTGCCTCCAATTTCTTAACCAGCTCATTAATATTCTTACTAATCTTCTACTCTTCTGATCCAACCAAGTTATAACTAATCTGTGACTATCTTCACATTATCCAGTACAAAATGGAATTGATCAAGGAGAACAATAACACCACTTTTATGGAGAATATATTATGACCCTCTTATTAATAAAATCAAACACAAATTTACTGGCTATACAATATCTTCTACATATACTTCTTCTATCTACCCAATACAAAGTCAAACTATACAAACATCAACTTCAGTCCTTGCATACATGGATGATACACTATGGATTGCTCCCTCTTCTGATCATTTACAACAAATACTTAATACTGCAACTACATTTTATTCTATGGCACATATTCAAGTCAACCCTAGCAAACCTATCCTCCTATCTAACATTAAGTCCCAATCTTCTCTTCAATTCTTTAATTCTCAAATTCTAATCCAACCTTTACACACACCTTTCAAATTCTTAGGATGCTGGTTTACAGCTACCACTAAATATTCCATACAAGCTAAACATATCACTCAAGAAATATTTCAACTTTTACAAATATTACGTTCTAAAAAGATTACAGACAAACAAGTTTGTTATATAATTAATAACATCATTACCCCAATCCTTGAATACTGTATACACAACATTATATTATCTAAATCATTATGTCTCAAACTTCTTTCTAAATATCTTATAATTACAAAACATAAATCTTACCTTTCATCAACTATACCAAATAGTACTATGTTAAATCATAATATCTATGGTATTAAAAATATTTGGGACATCCAGCTACAACATCACATCCCTAATCTTTTACTACAAATTAACAACCAAGACCTTCTCAGTATCAGTACACATATATGCCTACAGGACCTACAAAACAACCTCTGGTCACCTATAAGCATTTTACAACATCCTAACCCCAAAATTGATGGCTCCAATAAAAACACAACAACTTGTAAAATTATTCACCTTCTTAATTATACTGGTCTATCTATTAATACCAACTCATACAACTCAAAGCCCTTTACTATACAATATCCCTATACTTTACTTGAATCTATTCTTAATACCCACCTCAGTATATACACTTCAAAAAACAACTCTGCTTCAAAAATATTATCTATTTTCAACAACTTACATCTTTTGATAATTCTACATTGCTAGAATGGAATCATATCTCATCTCGCACTAATCAACTATATACAGGTCGTAAACTGGGTTGGTTTACCACTCTTGAACAAATAATCCTATCTAATTTCACAACTCGCTCTATATCCCCTTCCCTTCAACTACCACCTACAAATACTTAATCCTTTACTACAGGCCATTTTTGCAGTAAATCTAAACCTTGGCTTATCATATACAATGAAAATACCCAAGATATTATTATAGAAAAAGCTTGCAAATTTAATAATAAGACCAACACAATCAATATTACGCACTGGACAATCCAAACATATAACCCCAACTCCAATCTCTATCCAATATCTGAAACTATCTGTATGCTATGTACAGGTTGTAGTTTCAATACCAACCGAATTTTTGATTACTGTACCTTTGATATCTCCGCTACACTTTCTACCCAATTCAATAGAAGGAAGTTCTATTACAATCCCCCTAACAAACTTAAAATTTATGCTAATTTCCTAGACTTGCTTTATTCTGTAGCAGTTCGCAATACACAAAACACATCTTCTATCCCAACAATACCAATTCCTAACAATCCTATTTATGAAATCTTTATATCTAATATCGCCTCTAACTCCTTATACCAAATTGCATCCAATAACCAATCACTTAATTCACTTACCTTCTATACTGATGGATCAGTTACTAATATTACTAATGAAAGATGCAAAATGAGTATTGGGGAGATCCAAATTTATAACAACTCTATTGTTCAATCATACTCTGCTCAAATATGATACTGGCCTTCCTCTTACAAAGCTGAGCTTATAGCTATTCTTTAAGCAATTTGTACATGCCCACGTAATAGTAAAATATCTATATACACAGACTTCCAATCTATTATTTCCAAATTCCACAACTTATCCCATAAACCTCTTTCTCCTCACAAACAAGATTCCTACAATTACTGGCCTATTTGGCATACTTACTAAACCTTATTCAATCCTATAACCTTCAAATTACATTATACAAAGTACCTGCATACCAGGACTGTATATACAATAATCTTGCTGACAATATCTCTAAAAATCATAGTTCATACTCTAAAACATACCTCACGCTAAATTACAACAATATCTACAACTTATCATACTTTTTATCTTACAATAATGTAATTGTAGAGCAACCCTCTCGCAGAGCAATTAAAAACATATGTAAGGCACATACTATTGCAATGTGGCCTTTCCAATATCGCATGAACAATATAATACCTCTTTCACCTCAAATAGACTGGAATGCAATATGGCTTTACTTCAATAACAACTATAAACGTACCTACAACTATACCAACTCTTATCTCAACCAATCCAAATCTTTTAAAATCAAAATTCTTCTTCTACTTCTTCCTATATTATCCTATCTACACAACTTTTATCCATTACGCTATACTTCAATTAGTTCATCAATTGTGATACACATGAGCACAATTACATTGGCTTATTTGTCCCAATGCAACTAATCTCCTACATATTATACACAACTCTATCAAACAAATTATTACTTCACAAATTCTAGATATTACTAATATCCAACTACATGATCTCCATAACCAACTTATACAACATTCGTGTCTATCCTTTAACAATTACAACAACCAAGCAGCTAATATTTATACAACTATCCAAGGATTCATTCCAACCTCACTTATTAAAACAATTTCTAATTTCACCTGTTTGTATAAGTTAGCATCAGATATCACTATAAAACTACTTCTCAAAATATCACAAAATATATATGAAAATACATGGAAGCCCTACTGTACTAAACTATCTACCTATAAAAAACAACTTTCTAACACTTCTACTCCACTACCTACCTCTCACTCTTCCAACCAACCTGCTACACAATTACGCACTAGAATTTCTTATACTTATAGCTGTATATGTGGTCTTCCTAACCAACAACATACTAATAATCAATGCCCTCTATTGGGACTAGCCTTATGTAAAATCTCTATTTGGTCTACTATGTGGACCTTATATAGCTCTCCCACTAATTCAATTTTAGATACAAATCTAGGTGAGTTTTAACCACTCTTGTAGGTTTAGGTTGCAGATAAATTAGTTTGAGTCTCATACTTGTTTAATAATTTGTACATAGAGTAATTTTGTAATAATATAAAATGTACCCAAAACTGCCCCTGGAGGCACTTTTACAAATTAATAAAGTTTGAGACAAAACCTCACTTTAACACAAAAAAAAAAATTAATAAATTGTCTTAAAATTTAATATGATTGAAGAGAATGACTATAGAATCTGTTGGGTTCCAGAGTACATCTTAGCAAACAAACTATCAAAATTGCTTTGTAAACCTACCAATTTAAATATGTTAATAAAATTTTTTAGTATATTGTATAACTATTATATATACTTATCTAAATATTTTATAAAAATTCAAAAGCTATTAATTTCTATAAATAGTAGTTTTTCAAGACAATTTAGCAATATAAAGTAGATTAATATGTATAATTATATCATAATTAGTAATGTATTGTTCTTATATAATTAGATTATAAATGTTTAAGTAATTAATTCTTATTAAATCTTGATATTTAAAGCAGTTTGTAAACTGGCTATAAGAAAATAAAAACAATAGTAATTTTTAAAAATGCTTAAAAGTTGGTATGCTAGATTATGAAAATAAATTAATTAAATTTTAAAATATACATATTATGCCATAGTGTTCAATACTGTAAACACAAATTATAATATACAAAAATTTTTTAGCTATTAGTGTTAGAGTTAAAGTTTATGTTAGGGGGTTTGCTAGAGTATTAGTTTATACCAAATTTTGCAAAAATATTTTTTTGTTAAAATATAAAAATTGATTTCTTAGAATTTTTTTTACATAAATAATTTTTGACAAAACACTATTTTTACAAAAAATTTGGGTTATATCTTATTTTTATATTATACAAATTTTATAATTTAATTAACCAAAACACATATTGTATTGAATGCTAGTAGTATGATATATCAATATCCTTAAATTTATATAGTTTTATTATATAAATAAAATAAAAATGTACATATCTATAAGATGTTTCTCTTCTAGTATTTATTATTGCACTCTTGTATACTTTTAATATATTGAAGTTTGTCAAAGATAAAATGCTCAAAGTTTATATCACTAACAGATTGAACTTGTGATATTGCTACAAATGAAAGACCAGTTGCAAACTTTTTTCTTCAATATTTATTATGTGCCAATGCAAAAAAATTTGTATCTCAAATAGCTCTGATTAAAATATTTTTTGTGCAAATTAATTTTTAATTTTTTAATTTATTATACTTATTAGGTTACTAAATTAATAAAAATAAAAATATTTTGATTATTTTATTAATAAAATAAAAAAATTTATTAATAATAATTTTTTTAAAAATATTTATTATATAATTTACTATAGCAATTTATATATATATATAGTAAAAAGAATCAAATTAGCAAAATTAGTTTACTTTAAAGCTTATTTTCTTTACAACTAGTGATTCAATTTTGCTCAAATTTTAACTATAGCTTTATCATATTCATATTAATGCACTTGTATAGTACAAGCTCATATAATTGCATATTGGTTGCAAAATTATTTAAAATATCTTTTTTTAAAAAAATTTTTTTTAATATAGTGAGTTGTATATACTTAATTATTAATAAAGTAGATAGAATAGGCCCCAAAATATATATAGATAGGTCAGATTAATTATAGGGTTACTAAAAAAGGAAAGATTTGCTGAAAAAACTTTAAAAATAAGCAAAAATTTACTATAAATAGAAAAGATCTGCATAAACAACCTCAAAAATAAGCAAACTCATACCTGTTCTATTTATATATATTTTGGGGTCCTGATAGAATTTAGGCCTAAAGACTACCAGTAGTATAGTTAAAAGAATAGATTAAAAATCTAGAAAATTATATATATAAATTATTTTATATACAAAATCTGATCAATACTATAGTATAGTTTGGCAGATTTTTTTAATATTAATAATAAAATTTTTTAAAAAAAATTTTTTTGTAACTGCTATTTTTTGTTGTTTTAAATATACTATGTGCAGTTATACTATAAATACAATTTTTTTTAATATTTTTTAATAGAATTAGTAAATTTAAATTTAAATTATATAAAAAAATATTTATAGCTTACTATATTAAAAGTATTATTATTAGTTATATTATAAAAAATGTTATTTCTACTAAAAAAATGGGTTATAAGCTGATAGTTGAAAATTATTACTATTTTAGTATTTCATATAGATTCTTTAGTTTTTAATCATAATTTAAAAAAAATATATTAAATTAAGTTTATTTAAATTTGTTAGAAGTTGTTAAAAACAAACTTTTAATTCTAATTCATAAAATTTATTAACATTTAAGCTAATATATTAAAAGTAATAAGTTTAAAAATTTAAAAAATTAATATAGTTTTAATATAAAATTTTAAGTAAAATTTACTAGTAAAATGGCTAAAAATAGCCAACTTTTAAAGGTTTCCAAAAATTTAAAAAACTATTTAAAGTTATATCTAAAGTATATAGCAAAAATATTTTAATAGATTTTTTATTATTAAAATTAGTTAATAATTAGCTTTAAATAGTATCACCATTGAGTACAAAATACTACCAGTAGTATACCTAAATCCTATCCATTAAAATAAAACAATGTTAAAACAATAAAAATTAGATTAAAACTTATTTTATTTAATACTAAAAGTTTTCAATAATTAATCAAAAATATAAACCTTTTTTGTAGTATCAAAATTTTAAAATATTTTGAAATACAGATCTTTTTGCACTAGCCTATACAGTTTTAGAAAAAGTTAACCCTTAAGATTTATGTACTATGATTGCTCATGCAAGTATTAGAGGAATTGAGGATATGAATATATGACAATTTTTCAATTTCAGGTTTTTCTAATAAAAGCTATTGATACAACTTGAACAATTGTTTATATGAATTTAATTTTTTTACTGTATAATATATAAATTATTAGAACTTAGAAGTGTCAAAAATCAGGTGATATCTATCTCTTAAGGAGCTACCCCTATCTACCAACATCTGACACCTTATAGCCAATCAAATTGTACAAAAAATTTATATATTAATTAATAAAAATTTTGATATATATAACTTTTGATTTACCAAACTATTTTAGATGATTAACTACCAAAATGATCCTCTCAATGAGAGCTTTTAACAAGTCCAAAACTATTAAAATCCAATTACTAGATCATAAGATCAATCTAGATTTATATACTATTATATAGTATATTAAAATATTATATAATATTTATAGTAATACCAATCTATATCAATATTACGATCTAGTAATTGGAATTTAATGATTTTAGACTCATTAGAATCCTCTTTTTGAGAGGATCATTTTGGTAGTTAAATAATCCAAATTGGTCCAGTATATCACAAGTTATTCAATATTAAATTTATATATAAATTTATAATTTTAATTAAAAAATTTTTTATAATTTAGCTGGAATTAGATAATTATGGCTAGAATTACACCTGATATATTGGCTAACCCACCAACCTACCAAAAAATCAGCTAATTTCTGTCAGCTCTCTTATTATATTATGTTTACTATATTAAAGTAAAAAATAAATTTTCATTATTAGCAAAAGATCCTGTTTTTACAATATAAAAAAATTTTTAATATCTTTTAAAAAGGCCAATACTGCTAATGTGTTTTATTACTGCTATAGTTATATAAAGAATATATAACCATAAGATATTGTAAAAAAATTACTGTAGTATCAAATATAAAAGTTCAATTAGGTCAAAATTGCATATAGAAGTTAAATTAATTATGCTATACACGTTACTCTGGTTATATTGACATTTTTGGTTCATTAGTAAAAAAATTCAAAATGTTGATACAGTGAGTTATACCGACATTTTATATTAAATTTTTGAAAAATAATGTCGGTATAGAAAGATTTTACTATGATGTCATTATATCTAGATGTCAGTATAACCAGAGTGACGTGTAGAAGTTAAATTTTAATATATTATTATATATTACGTACTGTACATCTAAACTAACAATAACAGATATGATTTTGATCAACTGGACTTATAAATCTGTCACACTTGTAACCCAATATTGGAATCTAAGCTTTCTTATCTAGTGACTGGACTTAAGATTCTCTGCACTGCTCTAGAAATTAATTAATTAATTTAATTTTAACTAGTTGTTAACTGAAAAAATGAAGTTATTTCTTTTTATAGTAACCAAGTTGGTTGTGCCTTATTCATCAGCAAATTTATAATAGTGTAATTTTACGTAAGGTCTTACAAACTGTAATAAAGCAAAATATTATGTAATATATTTTGAAATATTCGAAATATCAATATTTCGAAATATTATGAAAATAATTTCGAAATATTTCGAAATATATTATGAAATATTTTGAACCCTTTCAAAATATGTTACAAAATATTTCGAACCCTTTCAATTATTTTAGGACTAGGAAACCAAGCTGGATCAGTAGATCTGTAACCTGGATCGTGCATTAGACTGATTTTTCGAAATAGTTCAAAATAGTTCAATGATATTCAAATTCTGTACTAAAGATCAGATTAGATCTTTTGTTTATAATTAAATCTTCTATTTTGTTTTTTTCACTTTTTTATTTTTGTTCTTTTCGTTCCTTTTCGTTTTATTTTTTGTTTTCGTTTGTTTTTTTATTTTATTTTATTTATTTATTTTTTTATTTTTTTATTTTATTTTTATTTCGGCACTTTACAAGAAAAACAAACACTTTTTGAAACCTTGCGCATGCCAACTACGACTTCCAACACATTCAAGAACACACTCCCAGCAATTTCTAAATTTTCAAAAATGCTTCTTTGGAGAAATGGAGAAATAGTCACAAGTTTTCGCAAGTTTTCACAAGTCTTCGCAAGTTTTTGCAAGTTCTTGCAAGGCTTCGCTTCATTTATTTTTTTGTTTCGTGTTTTTTGTTTTTGTTTTTTTTGTTTATTTTTAAAATTTTTTTATTAATTTATTTCATTTTGGCACTTTACGAGAACAGAATCCTTACTTCCTGGCACTTTGCAAGAAAACCAACCCAGACTTTTTCGGCACTTCGCAACTTTTTTGGAATTTCAGAATTTGCAAGAATGCAAACTGTTTTTGCAAGTTTTTGCAAGTTTTTGCAAGTTCTTGCAAGG